>CM053622.1:154643967-154742731 GCA_028646595.1 Phalanger gymnotis | reverse complement strand
GAGGGCAGACTGGGGAACAGGGCAACCAGAGTGTACACCATCTTGGAGTGGGGTGGGAGTGGAAATGGGGAGAAAATTTGTAATTCAAGCGCCTGTGAAAATCAATGCTGAAAACTAAACATATTAAAAATAAATTAAAAAAAAGAATGAGGAGATCGTCTTGGCTAGAGTAGAGGATCCATATTAAAAGCAAGGGGAGATAAAGTTGGAGAGGTGGAATGGGAGCAGATAATATTAGGTTTTGAAAATCAGAAAGAAGTTTTGAATTGATGTAATGTAACAGGGAGCCACTGTAGGTTTTTTCTACATTAATTTTATTGACACGTTTTGTTTCTATATGACTTAAATTTTCACCTGCATCCATCCTCAGAGCCATTCATTATAACAAAGATTTTTTTTAAAAGAGGAAGCAGAAAATATATGCAGGGTTCCATACCTGTGGTTTACTCTCCACCCCCTCATTCCCATCCCCTCCCCCTACCTCTGCCACTGCAGTTTTAATGAGGCAGCATGGCATAGTTGACAGAGTGATGTACTTAGTGGGAGAATTTGGTTCAAATCCTGCCTCTGACACTTAGTAATTGTGTGACTTTGAGCAAATCACTTAACCTCACTGTCCCTTAGTTCTTCATCTGTAAAATAAGAGAGTTGGGTTAAATGGCTTTTATCTCTAAATCTATGATCCCATGATATAGGTAGCATTTTAGGAAGGCATTCTGACTCTAATGCGCTTGAAAGTTTACTAGTAAGTAGGGACTGAAGGTCTGGAGGACTCTGCCTCTGGAAGCCAGTTTCAACTTGAATAAACACTTATTAAGCACTTGTATGTGAAGAGAACCTTGCAAGGAACTGGGAGATAATACAAAGGTTGAGTAAGATATCATTGCAATCTACATGGAGTTGATAACAGTATAGAGAGACACAACATACACCCAAGTAACTAGAAGGTAGCAAGAATCCAGCCTTGAAGTGATGTATACTTCAATTACAATTGCTACAATGGGAAGAGAAATGAAGGCATGATACAGCATGCATTTCATATGAAGAATCAACAGTATCTGGTGACTGGATACAGTGGATTAAGGAGAGGGAGAAATCAAGGATGTTGATGCAAAATATTGTATTCTGTATTTGGGGCAAAAGGCTACCAGAGCCAATTTTTTAAAAAAAATTTAGTATTTTATTTTTCCCCAGCAACATGTAAAAACAATTTTTAACATTAATTTTTAAAACTTTGAGCTCCAAATTCTCTCTCTTCCTCTCTTCCTACCCAGCCCCTCATCAAAAAGGCAAGGCAGTTTGATACAAATTATACATGTGTAGTCATGCAAAACATTTCCATATTAGTCACGTTGTGAAAGTAAAAATAGAGCCCCCCCCCAAAAAAAACCTCAAGAAAAATAAAGTGAAAAAAAAAGTATGCTTCAATTTGCATTCAGACACCGTCAGTTCTTTCTCTGGGCATGGATAATATTTTTCATCATAAGTCTCAGAGTTGTCTTGGATCATCATTCTACTGAAAATAGCTAAGCCAATCACAACTGATCATCTTATAATATTGCTGTTACTTTGTACATAGTATGTGTCATTTTGCATCAGTTCATGAAAGTCTTTCCAGGTTTTTCTGAGAGCGTTGTGCTCATCATTTCTTCTAGCACAATAGTATGTCATCATAATTACATACCACAATTTGTTCAGACATTCCCCAATTGATAGGCATCCCCTCAATTTCCAATTCTTTGCCACCAGAAAAGAGCTGTATAAATACATATAGGTCCTTTTCCTTTTTGTTTTTTATCTCTTTTGAGATACAAACCTAGTAGTGATATTGCTAGATCAAAGGGTATGCGTGGTTTTAAAGCCCTTTGGGCATAGTTCCAAATTCCTCTACTGAATGGTTGAATCAGTTCACAACTCCACCTACCAGAGCCAATTACAAAAAATAATGACCTGTTCTAATTCTAAGCATCTCTGCTTACAATGAGATAATCCAAAAATACAGAAATCCTTCCTGCCTTTGAAAATTTATCTTAACTGTGAAAAAAAAAATTCAGTAGGAAAAAAATGGTTTTGCACATGAGGTAAAACATTATTAACTCAAGACAACTTAGAGACAAAAAGGTTAACTTTCACATCTTTCACCCATCTCTGTAAGAAGTTTATACGGAAGGGTGGCTAGGTGGTGCAGTGAGTAGAGCACTAGCCCTAGAGTCAGGAGGACCTGAGTTCAAATCTGGCCTCAGACACATGACACACTTAGCTGTGTGACCTTGGGCAAGTCACTTAGCTCCAACTGCCTTGCCTTCCCCCCACCAAAAAAAAAAAGGAAAAGAAATTTATATGGAGCATCTATCCAGTCAAAACCAACATGCTCTCATCCTTGAAATATCATCCAGGTTTTTCCAAGAAGACCTTTGGATTGCATGTTTGTCTTGGAAGGTCCTTAGAAAGCTCTGTCAATGATTAGACAACAGGATAAAATTCCCAGGGTCCATTCAAATAGCAGGGGGAAGAAATTGAGGAAGAGCTATTCAACTTCATTTTATTTCCCTGTTGCTTGTTGTCTCTTCCTTCTCCTCTACTTCTTCGGAAATCACCCCAATCTCCAAAGTTTCCCTGGCCTCTACCACTAAAGCCACCTTGGCCCATTCTAAGGCCACCGCCACCACCATTGCAATTCCAAAGACATTGGGGTTAGCCCAGTCCAGAGTTACTTTGTTTCCATCAATTTCCCAATCTTCCAGGAACTCCTTCACAGCTTTAACATTTTCTTCTGAGTTAAAAACTACAAGACCTTTAGATGTCCCTGTTTCCTTGTCTATGTCACCACTATGTCACCTGGCACCAACAAAGTCGTGAAATGACTCTTTCAAAGTTTCTTCTGTTGTGTCTTCAGAGAGACCATTGATGAACAAAGTTTTGTAGGACCAGCTCCTTGTGCTACATCAGTTTTCTTCTGTCCCTACAAACCATTTTTTGAGTGACAGCTTGTAGCATTCTTCTCCCCAAAAGTTCACAACAAAATAAAACATCAAAAGAGCTCAGATGAAAGCTCAGTTAACATTTGCTTCCTCAAAGAGAACAAGAAAACAACTTTAAGCATACCATTGAGAACCACTGAAAACCATTCAACCTTTCTTTAACCATCCCATCTAAAGATTCTCCTTTCTAGCCGAACAAAGGTGAATTCAAGATAAATTTCTATTAATTTAATTAATCATAGACTTCTTCCTTCTCTTAGTTGGACCATTACCCACCTCCCCCTTTAGAAACTGGTCCTACCTTCCATCAGCTTGATGTAGAAAAGATTTCAGTTTGGGAATCGTAAGTTAAAGATTAAATGAGATATCCTACTTGCTACTGGAAGATCTAGGTTCTAATTCTAGCTCTGTTGAAAGTTTATTCTGTGACCTCAGAATCTATGATTTCTTTGATATGGGGAGTTGATGCCAGACCATGCTTCAAGTCAATTCGACAAAAATTTATTAAACAACTTTTTAGCACAGGCACAAAGAGCTTACAGACCCAATAGGGAGAGACACCATGCAAAGAACTCCACACAACAGGATAAACTGGAGATAATATCAGAAGGAAGGCAGTAGTATCAAAGTGAATCAGGTAAGGCAGAAGGTAGATTTTAGCTGAAACTTGAAGGAAGCCAGGAAAGACAGGAGGCAGAAGTGTGAGGGGGGAACATTTCAGGCATGAGGAACGGTCAATGAAAACGCCCAGAGTCAGGAGATGGACTCTTCTTGTGTAAGAAATAGCAAGGAGGCCAAGGTGTAAGAAGACTGAAAAGGTAGGAAGGGGCCAGGTTATGGAAAGCTTCAAATCCCAAATAGTGGATTTTATATTTGATTGTGGAGGTAACAGGGAGTGACTGGAGCAAGGCAATATGGTCAGAACTGTGCTTTAGGACAGTCATTTTGATAGCTGAGTGGAGGATGAACTAGCAAAAAAACAGACTTGTAGCAGACAGCCCAATAAGCAGGCTATTGCAATAGTACAGTTGGGAGATCATGAGGGGCCTGCACCAGGGTACTGGCAGCGCCAGAGGAGAGAAAGAGGTATATATGAGAGACATGAAGGACAACAGGACTTTGGAAATCCTTGGGGTATTTAATCCACTCAGTTTTGGAAAGCTCGCTCTGGGGCTCTGCTGTCTTGAGTGGTGAGTACAAACCCACTATAACTAGCAGGTCCCAGACCAGACCATGTTTCATATCTGATGAGACAGATGAAGTTTGGAGTTGGGCTATCTGGAAAGAATTCAGGGGGGCAGAGGTTCTTCTATTCTATTGGGATCAGGAAGGGTTGAACATGACTGAACAACAACAGCTTTAAATGACAGGCAGAAAAATTTCTATGTAATCCAAAAGGTAATAGAAAGCCATAGGAAGTTTTAGAGCAAGGGGCTTTAGAGGAAATAAGTAGACAGACAACTTTTATCAGAAAGGCTTGTTTTCTTACTCTAACTTACAAGCTGGGACCTCTTAGGTAAATCAAAGCCACAAAGTATTAGTTTCCTTATCTCCAGGAGCCATGAAAACAGTTTTCCCAACTACTTTAGCAGGTTGTCTAGATTAAATAGATTAACGTGTGTGAAAGTGTTTTGTAAACTGTAAAGTGACTTTACTAAGGTAAGCTATTATAATTCCATGCCAGCTGTATTTTCAGAATACATATAGGCTCCCAGAGCCAAACTTCAGTGGAAGCATCAACACCTATAGACAACCTAGAAAAAGGGTCTGAGGACATTACCTAAATGCTGACAGTCTGAAAAACACAGCAGGACAGTTAGATTAATAGATTAATTAGATAGCTAGATTAATTTTTATGTTTTTTTCTTAGCCTTGAACTTGCCCTGAAGGACTACAGAAGGATGCAATCTGGTAAAACAGGATTATCCATCCAGAGTGGCAAGGGGCCTTTAAAGGTCATCTAGTCCAGGGCTTCTTAAACTTTTGCCACTCTCAACCCCTTCAGCAGCTCTTAAACTGTGGGACTAGAATTTCTAGTCTAGCTCTCTCATTTCACCGATGAGAAAGTTGAGACCTGAAAAGGTTAAGTGACTTGTCCAAAGTCAAACATACTAAATGTCAGGGCTGCATTTGAATCCAGGTCCAGTACTTCTAAAGCTAGTATTCTTTTCCACTCTTACCAAGCTTTGTCTATAATAATTAATGATGATGGTGGTGATTATTATTACAACAATAATTATATTTATAGAACTCTTGCTCTATGCCAGGCATTGTACTAAGCACATTATAATGAATAATTATATAGCTTACTCTGTGCCAGGCACTGTGCACTTTACCAATATTGTATCATTTGAGCCTCACAACAACTCTGCGAGGTAGGTGCTATTATCACCCACATTTTACAGATAAGGAAAGTGAGGCACACAGAGGTTATGTGACTTGCCAGGGGTCACACAGCTATTAAGCGTCTGAAGCCGCCTTTGAAATCAGGGATTTCAGACTCCAGGAAGTCTGTTTTTCTCTCTCCTCTCGCTTTCTCTTTGTCTCCGTCTCTCCTCTCTGTGTTCCTGTCTTATCTCTCAGTGTCAAACCTTCCTGATCTCACCCCCTTTCCCGGTTCCCCAGCCCCATACACCGCCACCAAATTCATCTGCCGCCGCCCTTGACCTAACTCATCATGGCAGCTCCGGCTTCACTGCTTCCGGTTCCCTCGAGGACCCGCTAGTTCCCCGCTGCGACCGGCTCCTGTTCTGCTTCAAACGGGCACGGACGCCCAGGGATGACGCCACAGAAAGAAAGAAAGAAATAGAAGCCAGCCTGAAGAGCCGGAGGTGTGAGAGAGCGCCGGGCAAGCGCAGTGCGCCCGCCGGGAAGGTAGCGCTTTCCTTAGTCGGTATGAGCGGCGGAGGGACTGAGACATCTTCTGGGGGCGAGGTCGCCCCCACCCCCGCTTCCGTCCCGTTGGGAGGCAAGAAACGAGACTCGCAGGGATCAGCGAGCTCGCCAGTTCACGTCATTATCAAGGGTAAGGAGTTGTCAGGGCTCCCCTTCCCCACCTTCCACCTTTTTGGCTCCGGAGGCCCAGGCCCGGCCCCGAAACCCTGCGGCCTCCTAGCTGTAGTAAGAGGAAAGCCCCTCCTCCCCACCCCCGGTCCGGGCGCGGTCCCCCGCCCCACCCTCTCGGCTGCGCCCCCACTCCGCGCCCTCATCCCCAAGAGCCCCGCCTTTCCACGCACCTCTCTAGGAGCTCCGCTTCGTTTTGTCTCTGCCCTGGTCCGACGGTTGGAGATACCCGGGCCTGAGGCATCAAGAAAGAGATCGGCTTCCCCTTCCTTCCAGGCTGCATTCACTTGCACTCTGCTTGGTGCACTAGGTCCACCACGATGATGATAATCCAACATTCGCACTGTGCTAAAAGCTGGGGGTACCAGAAGGGCCAAAGACAGCCCCTGCTCCCCAGTTTTCAGGTTGGCTAAGCGCTTTACGTGTATTATCTCATTTTATCAATGGCCAAGCGCTCTTTCTTCTAGACAACCGCCCTTCTGGTTCTCACAACCCCAGCTCCCAGCCACCTTCCATGGGCTCATAGAGGTAGAGCTGGAAGGGGCCTCCGAAGCCTTCTAAAACGATTCTTTCCTTTTACAGTTGAGGAAACAGGCCTAGAGAGGGGAAGTGGTTTGCCCAAGGTGACACAGATGTAAATATTAGAAGCCAGTTAGCCAACAAGCAATTTAGTGCTTACTGTGTGCCTGGCATTGGGCTAAGGGATACAATGAAAAACACCCCCCCACACACACACACACACAACCTAAGGTTCCTGCCCTCAGGGACCTCACATTCAATGATAGATTAAATTTTAAAATACTGTTGTCTTATAATTCAATCCTCACATCTTGTGCTCATATGTCGCTGTAGTTGATTTTTGATTTTTGTAATAACTTTCATCAGCTCCAATTGAGTGACTGAAAGAACGACATTTGAAGTGGTAGCCTTATTAAGATCATGCAAAGAAAGAATTTTGGATGCATACGGAACAGTTTTGACACTCCACAAGAAAAGGTCTAATGAAAAGAGATCAGATGATGGAAATGGCTGAGCAAGAGGACTTCTACCAATTCACTGATCTGAGAAGTGTTATCTGTAAAATTAAAATGTATGCAACATTCACAAAACAATAAATGTAAAGTCTGTACCACTTATACCTCTGAAATTATTAAAGCTTAAAACTGCACTTAGACTTTTGTGGCACCATACAGTGTAAATGCATGGTGACCTCAGAGAACTCCCTCTGAGTAGATGGAAAAGGCTTCTTGCAGAAAGGGGGATTTGAACATAATATTGAAAGAAGCCAGGGAAAATAGGAGTTAGGAATGAGGAGGTAGAGTAGTCCAGGCATGGGGGACTGCCAGTGAAAAGACAGTCAGTGGAATGAAACGTCTCCAGTGTAAGGAACAAGACCAGTATAGTTGGATCTTAAGAGTATATGGAGGAAAGTAA
Organism: Phalanger gymnotis; assembly: GCA_028646595.1. Classification (NCBI taxonomy): domain Eukaryota; kingdom Metazoa; phylum Chordata; class Mammalia; order Diprotodontia; family Phalangeridae; genus Phalanger; species Phalanger gymnotis. The sequence goes on along the minus strand of CM053622.1, from coordinate 154,735,253 downwards.
AGTGTAAGACAACAGTGGTAGACAACAATGGTCCAGGTTTTGAAGGGCTTAACAAGCAACACATATTTGATCCTGGAGGAAATAGGGAGCCCTTGGAAGTTGTTGAATGACATGTTGGGTGCCGCGGTTAGAATTTTGCTGTAGGAAACCATTTTGTCAGTTGAATGGAGGATGGATTGGAGTAAGAACAAAGAAGGCAGGTAGACCAATTAGAGGGTCATTGCAAAAGACCAGGAGAGAGGTGACAAAGCTTATAAAAGGGCCATGGTTCATGAATAGAGAGAAAGGGACATGTGAAAGATGTGGTAAAGGCAGAAATGATTAAGATTTTGCAATCTGGATCTGTATGTAGGATAAGTGTGAGTGAAAAGTTGAGTATGACAATGAGATTTTGATGGGAAGATGGTGATGCCCTTGACAGTAATAGAGAAGTTGGGGCAGAAGGAGGGGAGAAAGCTAACACATAGTTAGTACATGTTGAATTTGCTTAGCATCCTGATCCTCTGACTCCATAGCCACTGCCCTTTCCATTCTACAGCTCTGCCTTAATTCATAGTCTCTATAGCTGCCAAATATTCCTAAAGCACAGGACTGACCATATCTCTTCTCTCCTGTTCAAGATGCTCCAGTAGTTTCCTGTTGTCTTTAGGATAAAATACAGTGTCTTCTGTTTGACCTTTAAAGCTTTTCACAGTCTGACTCCAGTTTACCTTTCCAGGATGATTTTACATTACTTCCTCCTCAGGTGTCTTACGTTCTAGCCAAATTGGCAACCAGCTTTGCCATTGTTTCATAATTCTGCATTAGTACAGGTTGGTCTTGTGTCTGCACTGTTCTCCCTGACTCCTGCCACTGGGAACCCCTTGAATAATTAAAGTTGAGAATTACCAGAGAGGAAATAGAGAAGAGAATTGGGGAGGGGTGTGCCTCAGGGTATGAGCAGGCTCTAGCACATTATGAGGAAAATATAGCTGGTAAATAGAAGAGCTACTAATTTAGTGAAAACAATTAGAGATAATCTGCTTGCTTCCGTTAGTATCCCTGAAATCTCAGAAGAAATTGAGGAAGACTTCCAGCATGTTAGGTGGATCTCCAGTGATGAATTTATGAATGGACATGGACGAAGTGCACAGGATGGGCAGGGATTGATGGCAAATCTACGTGATCAGAGGGAGTATCCATATGAATGAATTTACAGTTCTCTAAGAGTATTAGAATATATATTTATGGAAGACTAAAAATAAATGCCAGTAAACACAAAGAAGAGTTATTTCTGTGTGTCTTTGTTCCTATGGGATAGGTAGTGTGGTATAATGCAGAAAATCCTGGACTTTAAATCAGTAGAGATCTGGGTTTTGATCTCAGCTCTGACTTATATTAATTAGTTTCCTCTCTTGTAAAATGGGAATAATATGCTTAAAGGGCTGTAAGGATTTATTCAATTCAACAGATATTTGTTGGGTGCCTAATATGTGCAAGGCAATGTAGTAGGTGTTGAGTATACAAAGAAAACAGTCTTCTCTAAAGGTTTTTACATTCTGTTGCGGTAGGGAGAGTACAAAACATAAGGTATGTGATATAAGCACAATGCCAGGTAACAAGTGAGGGGGCAAAGGAGATGTTTGAAGAGGGAGAGCATTTTAATAGGGGGTTCAGGAAAGGAGGTAGTACCTGAGCTGAGCTTTGAAAGAAAATAAGAAATGTAAAAGTTGGCAGTGAGGTAGAAGTGGCAATGAGTTTTTGAACTAGGAAATGACATTTCCAGTACTGTGAAGGTAGACTTGACAGGACTTGATAACTGATTCAGAAGTGAAGGAGAGGGAAGAATAAAAATAACTGAAATTATGAACCTAAGTGACTGGGAGGATGTTGGTGTCTTGCATCAAAACGGGAAAATCGGAGGTTGGGCAGGTTTAGGGTAGACAATGGTAAATTCAGTTTTGGACGAGTTGAGTTTGAACACCTTCAAAACATTCAAGTAGAGCTCTCTAGCAGGTATTTGGAGACAAAATAGTACAATAGAGACCTTAAGGCTGGGTATATAGATTTGGGAATTATCTTCAAAGGTGCTAATTGAACCCTTGGGAGCTGAAAAGATCAGTAAGGGAGAGGATAAAGAGAAAATAGCAAAAGGCCTAGCATTAAAGCTTGAGTGATAGCTACACTTACTGGAGAAAATTAGCCAGGAACAAAGGGAATGAATCAGATAGAAGAATCAGGAGTGGGCAGTGTCACAGAAGAGAAGGAGGGAGAAGAGTACTTAGGAGGAAGGAGGTAATCAATAGTATCAAAAGAAAAAGGTAAAATGGAAGAGAACCTTTTGAGAAGCAATATTTGGGGTTGGGAGTTGAAGAGAAGCTCTTACCTTTTTTGCATCCTCGGTGCTTAACACATTGCCTGGCACACAGTAAGCAATAAATGTTTTTTGAAAGACAGACTAGTGAGGAAGTTGTAAACAAGTATAGATTAATCATTCTAAGGACTTATTTGTGAAACACATAGCACTGGTCAACACTTAACTATGTTTAATAATTTAATTTCCCTAGAAATTCCAGGTTATACACCTTAGGTCTTATAATTGTTAAAAGTAAAAAAATTTACTATAGGTAAATTTCTAAATTGTAACTTTCTTGTACCAGTAACTTTTCCTAAATCTTAGGGATTTTAAGAAAAAATTTCAAACAAAAATGCTTGTGGTATTCTAGCAAGGAATAGGATCATAGATTTAGAGCTAAAAAGGACTTAGGTGTCATCTAGTACAGAGATGTCAAACACATGACCCTTTAATTGCTGCCGCAACATTCAAATACAACCAAACCAGATTAAAATAACATTTTAGGAAACATTTAACAAAATAAATTTATGATAAAATAAATTTAACAAAGTAAATAAAAATACAGTAGAACATTGATAATGTTAATACTTGGTTTTTTAAAGTCAATGTGTGGCACTAGGGCTGTTTCTATGTGAGTTTGATCCCACCGATCTAGGCTAACACTCTCATTTGCTAGATGAGGATACCGAAGCTCACAGGGATCAAGTGATTTGACCAAAGTCATATTAATAATTACATGACAAAATTGAGGTTCAAATCCAAATTCTCTGACTCCTAATCTAGTGCTTTTTTCCATTGTTCACACACATTACCAATAACCTGACTTTTATTTTGTCTTTATAGATCTGGGAGAGATTCATTCTAGACTATTAGATCATCGACCAATTATTCAAGGAGAAACACGTTACTTTGTGAAAGAATTTGAAGTGAGTATTTGTCTTTGAGATATTTTGATTAAAAACACCCATTACTGGTTAGAATTCTGAATTGGAGAGAAACTCCCTAAGTTTTAATTTCTCCTTGCTCAGTTCTTATGTCCACAGCATGATAGAAAATAAAACCTTTAAGAACATAGAATGGGGCAGCTAGGTGGTGCAGTGAGTAGAGCACAGGCCCTGGAGTCAGGAGGACCTGAGTTCAAATCTGGCCTGAGACACCTGACACATGTACTACCTGTGTGACCTTGGGCAAGTCACTTAAAGTATTTTCTTTTTTAAAAAAATCTTACTTATACTAGAAAAAATAATGCTGACATTTCCCAGTCAGTACTCCTTTCCTCTCCCTACCTTCCAGAAACCCTGGGGTGAAAAGAAAAACCAGTACATTTACCATGGTCCACCATTTGCTTTATGCCCTACTAGTAGTTTATGCCTTCTCTGTGGAAAGGAGAAAAGTAAATTTCATCATTAACCATAAGGCAGAGTGGTGCTGTGGAAAAAATGCCGTATACTAAGAGTCATAGTCTTGAGGCTCTGAGTCTGCGATCTCCCACTTTATAACTGCATGATCTTGGGCAAGTCACTTAACCTCTCTGGGCCTCAGTTTCTTCAAATGTAGAATGAGAATATTAGACTAGATGACCTTTATGTTTTCTTCCAGAGATGTTTGATCCTTTGATTCTCTTGATTAATTGTTCATTGAATTCATCTGAGGTTCTAGTGGATTTTAGTGTTTTCCTTTATATTGTTAAGGTCATTTTGTATATTTTTTTGGTTTTGCCAACTTTGACCTATGTCATATAAAGTCTTCCCAAGTTCATCTGAATTCTTATTCCCTTCCTCCCTTTCAAGGGCTTACAGACTTACTTCAGTTACTGTAATGTTAAAGGACTTGCCCAGTGTCACCCAAGCAGTGTCAGAGACAGAATGTCTTCCTGACTGATGGTAACTCTCTGTTCACTGCCTTTTTCCATAGCAAAAGACTAAAAGCAAAACAAGTGCCCATGTGCTAGGAAATGACTGAACAGATTTTTGTATATGAATGTAACAGAGCATTCTTATATCATTTCTTACTTACTGCTCCACCCTCATTTTCTGCATCACAAAGGGTGTCAGTATGAATATTTTGTTATGCATGAGACCTTTCTGTCACTGATCTCCTTGGAATATATATCCAGTTGTGGGATCATTGAATCCAAACTTATGAACCATTTAATGACTATTGTTGCTTCTCACATAGTTCCCAAATTGTTTGGACCAATTCACATATCCATCAACATAGTGCCTGTCTTCCTATAGTCTCTCCAACATTGATTTTCTTTCTTTTTTAATCTGTTTTTCAATTTGCTGGGTGTAAGGTTGACTCTCAGAATTGTTCTAATCTGCATTTCTTTTTAGTGATGTGGAACTACTTTTTTTCGTATTGGTGTTGATCATTTGCATTTCTTCCGAAGGGCTTTTTTTGTATCCTTTTATCTTCCTTGTACATTTTCACTTTAAATGATAATTATTTAAAAGTATTATTTTCCTTCATCATTCTTCACTTTGAAGGATTATAACTTAAAACAATAGTTTCCAACCTGTAGGTTGCAGTTATTTCTAGAGGTCCGTTAATTCACATGTGCACTTATTGTTATTTGGTCATTATTTTCTTAGTCAGTGGATACTAAGTAAACCTGCTACCATATGAAGAACCGTGAATTTTTTTGTTTAAAAAGATCACTAGTCAAAAAAACCCCAAATCCTGATATTTATATAATACTTTAGAGTTTACTAAGCACTTTACCTATTTTTGTCTCCCTTGAACTTCACAGTAACCCTGTGAGATTGGTACTACTGGTACAGACTGCTTTTCTTATTTTATAAATAGAACACTGAGGCCCAGAGAGGTCAAGTGACTTGCCTATAGACTCATAGAGATGTATAATACGATTTGAATCTAGGTCTTCTTACTGTAAGTCCAACACTCTACTATGCCATACTGTCACTAGAAAAGCTTGGGAACCGTTGCCTTAAACATTAGGACATGATGTGGCTAGGTAGCAAAGTAGATAGAATGCCCGGCCTAGACACCAAAAGACCTGAATTCAAATCCAGCCTCAGACATTTATTTACTAGCTGTGTGACTTTGGCCAAGTCTTAACCCTGTTTGCCTCAGTTTCCCAGTCTGAAATAAACTGGAAAAGAAAATAGCAAACTACTCCAGTATCTGTGCCAGATTTGTTCATGAAAAGTTGGACATGACTGAATAATAATATGTAAACCTATAAAATAGGCAGCTTCTCTCAACACTTGCCTAGAGCTCTCTCCTTCCTGATCTCTACCTTCTGGTTTCCCTACCAATCTCAGCTAAAAATCTCACCTTCTGCAAGAAGCTGTTCCATTCTTCCTTAGTCCTAGTGCCTCCTTTTTGAGATTATCTACAGTTTAACCTGTATGTATCTTATTTGTACGTAGTGGTTTGAATGTTATGTCCCCTCTTAGATTGTGAACTTCTTGAGAATAAGAACAGTTTTTTTTTTTTTACCTTTCTTTATATCCCCAGTGCTTTGAACAAGGACTGGTACACAGTAGGTACTTAAGGTTTATGTGTAACTTTAGAGAACTTTGATCTTAGTCTAGTCTCTGATATACTTCATTAAAATTTGTGGGGCTTTTATACAGAGATGCTTGAAGCTGAAGAACATTATTCTTCATGATTGCAATCACTGCTGTGTCATTTTAACTAATTTTAGGAGTGTAATACAGCAACCAAGCAGTCCATGTGATCCATGGTTTATGGACAGGTCAAATTGATGGTTAAGTATGTAGATATAGTTCTCATTTTTTCTATTTGTATGTCAACATTTCTAATAGAAATTAATAGAAGGAAGTTTATACCACACGGTGGCAGCATTTACTAGAGAATTGGAAGGGTTCTACTATGCTTTTGTGTTCCCTACTTTTAAAAATGATCAGCCTTTCTCATGGCTAAATGTATATTTATTCACATTGGTTCTATTAGAAATTATCAACAGAATTTTAGAACTTCTTAGCTTTTTATGGTGACCATTCTTCTAATTAATCTTTATCTAATATCATTCAGTAAAAGTGAAACAATAACCCTTATTTTTCTGTGGCTTCATCCTCCAGCATTTGAGGTTATTTCATTTTCTACTTTCTTATACACAGCCAGGGAGGAACCTATTTATTAATCAATGAAGCAATCAGAAACATAGCCCTCCCCTGAAAGCACTGTTCTAAGTGCTAAAAGTTATATACATGAAGTTCTTATTGGACTCATACCATTGTTCTAGCTGTTTAAAAAAGTGAAAATACTACAACTGAGGGAGAAAAATGGTCATTCTAATATTCAGATAAGTATGATCATTTCAAGTTTGGGGAGGGTTATTGATGAGTTAAGAGTGTAGATTTTCTTGATCAAGGAAAACTTTCCTGGAAAAAGACTTTACCTTGAAATTTAAAAGGTAGGAAAAATGAAGCAAGGGCATAAAAGTCTGTAGTCTAGACAGGACTGTGTTCACAGTTGTAACCTTCTAGTGCCCAGTGAAAAAATCGACTTGCTAGAGTAAAATATTATGTTATCTATTTGATTGCTTTTTACCATGTAGTATGTAGTTATAGATGCCAGGTAGGTGGATACATAATAGATTTCGTTTGTCTAGTTGGCTAATACTTGATAGAAGGAAAACTTTAAATCATTTAGATCAGTTTTCACACCCTCTTCATAGTACCTTCAAGAATACAAAGAACTGGGATTACCTTAATAACTTTATAGAAATAACTTGTTACTGTAATTAGGTTAATAAGAAATCAGTTTAATCTTCCTATTTAAATTCTTGGCATATGATCCGTATACAAGTGGCAGGCATTATGGTGTAGTGGCTGTTGAGCTGATTTGTAATCAGAAAATCTAGAGTTGAAGTCCTGTCTCTGATACATACTTGTGATTGTGGAAAAGTCACTTTAACTTCTCATTGACTCCAGGCAACTCTGTAAAACCATAAGTTGGTTTTGAGATATTATCAACCTGCATCCATAGAGGGATTTTTATATACATGCAGTGATGAAATTCTAAATATGAACCAAAAGAAACCTGCATATAAATAAACTTCATTTTTAGAGGTATTTTCGTGGAACTATTTTAGCTCAAGTTCTTTTCTAAAAGATACCAACATTAACACATTGAATAATAAAAATATGCAAGCTTTACATATACACATACTTATGCCAGATTTTAAGCTTCTTGAGTAATCAATATGTATTTATTAAAAGTCTGCTGTGTACCGGGCATTGTGCCAGGCACTGGGAATAAATGACAAAAATGAAATGGTCCTTCCGCTTTAAGTATCCTCCATTCTAAAGAGGTTGACATTTACAAGTGTATCCAAAATTCTGTACAAACAAGTTAATTTTCAAGAAGAAACTAGTAGCTAGGATGAATCAAGGAAGACCTCCTTTAGAAATTGGTGTTTGAGCTAAGCTCTCAAGGAGACTAGGGATTCCAAAGAGGCATAGATAAGGAGGGAGTACATTCCAGGCATGGTGAAGAGCCTGTTCAAAGGCCTGGACATGGCGAGGAGAGAGAGAGGAGAGAAGTCCGCATTGACCAGGCCATACGTATGCAGAGGGAAGTAGTCACTGAGGCTGGAAAGACAGGTTTAAGCCTGACTTTAAAGAGCTTTAAATGCCAAATAGGGAAGTTGTTTTTGATCTTAGAGGCCATAGGGAATGAATGTATAAAAACATTTAGCAAGCATTTAATATGTATCTGGCACTGGGAAAACAAAGAAATAAGATTGACCTTGCTCTCAAGTAGTTTACGTTTAATCACAGAAGACAGCATATATAGGGAAGTAATGACCAGGGAAGGAAGTTTTGATTTAGGGATTCACTGGGACAGTGAGTGGGGCTATAAGGCAGGCAATTGACACTCACCCCTTTCAGAAGTAGTAGTACTCTTTATTTGAATACTGTATCCAGAGTGAAAGGTTGAAAGTAGAGGATGAAATTGAGGATTCTCACATGTGCAAGCAAGCAGATGGCAAGATGACCTGGGTGGATGATTGGATATTATGTGAAGATGAAACATGATCAAGGGCTTGGGGCTACCTAGGTGTATTGGGCTAAATAGACTAGGTTGCACTCATTCTCAGCCACTGGAGTTTATTGAGTGAGGAAGTGACATGAAGAGGAACTGTATCCTCTTTTATCTTTGTATTTAACACATTGCCTAACACAGTTCTTTGAATATAGTAAACAGTCAGTAAATAATGAATGTATGAATGAGTCAATGTATGAATATATGTTAAGAGGCAGCTGGAAAGAGTAGGATCCCGAGTTCTACTACAATGAATACCCTTTGATGGGAGCTGACTTGGTGCTGTGAGCTTCCTTGTTGTCTTATAGTTGAGAAGACATTAGTTATTTTCCTGTTTAAGTAATTAATCTACAAAAATAAGAGTGTAAGCTTTCCTTACCTCCTTCTTACTTCAAATTACGTTGAGAATTGGAACATAAAGTAGTATACTGTAAGACTGTATTTTTGGTAGCTACTTGTTTCTAATAAACTACTTTTACCATCAACTTTGACATTTAGGAAAAGGGGAAGTTTATTCTGAACAAATGAAATAGTCTCTGCTCAAAAGGTGCTTATATTTCATCAAGAAGATTACATGTGGGGGTGGGGCGGAGCCAAGATGGCAGGTGGAAAGCAGGGACTTGCCTAGGGCTCTCCCCCAAGACCCTCCAAATACCTATAAAAAATGGCTCTGAAGAATTCTAGAACTGCAGAACCCATGGAATAGCAGAGGGAAGCAGGGCTCCAGCCCAGGACAGCCTGGATGGTCACTGGGTAAGGTCTATCGCATGGAGCTGGGAGCGGAGGGGATCAGAGCCCAGAGTGGGCTGCGCACAGTCTAACCAGACCAGGAGCTGGGCGGAACAGGCCTGCTGTGTACCAGTGAGCTGTGGCAGTTACACCAGACTTCTCAACTCACAAACACCAAAGACAACAGAGAAGGTTAGTGGGAAAAACTGCAGGGGACAGAGTGAAAGGAGTTTGCAATTGGGCCACTGCCCCCGGGGGGCAGTAGAGGAAGTGCAGCTACAGAACTACAGTTGCAGTTGCTTCTGGCCCCAGACCCACCTGGTGGGAGGAATTAAGTGGCAGATCAGAGCAGGAGTGCAGAGCCTGCTCAGTTAGATCTGAGTCTGGTTCGGGTTGGCGGTTCTTGGGGGAGAAGGAGCGCTGCTGTGGCAGAGCTTGCTGTGCAGAAATGGCTCTGAAAACAACAGCACATCCCCTCAAGCTTGGAACAAAGTACTATATACTCTACAAGCAGTTATACCCCAACAAAAAACTCAAGGGTCAAGTTAGTTGGCTGGGAACATGGCCAGGCAGTGAAAATGGTCTCAGATTCAGACTCAGACTTTGGAATCTTTCTTCGGTGACAAAGAAAACCAAAACATACAGCTAGAAGAAGTCAACAAAGTCAAAGAGCCTACATCAAAAGCCTCCAAGAAAAGCATGAACTGGTCTCAGGCAATGGAAGAGCTCAAAAAGGATTTGGAAAAGCAAGTTAGAGAAATAGAAGAAAAATTGGGAAGAGAAATGAGAAGGATGTGAGAAAACCATGAAAAACAAGTCAGTGACTTGCTAAAGGAGACCCAAAAAATAAGGAAGAAAATAACACCTTAAAAAATAGACTAACTCAAATGGCAAAAGAACTCCAAAAGGCCAATGAGGAGAAGAATGCCTTGAAAGGCACAATTAGCCAAATGGAAAAGGAGGTCCAAAAGACTTCTGAAGAAAATACTACCTTCAAAATTAGATTGCAGCAAGTGGAAGATGGTGACTTGAGAAATCAAGATAAAATAAAACAGAACCAAAGGAATGAAAAAATGGAAGACAATGTGAAATATCTCATTGGAAAAATCACTGACCTGGAAAATAGATCCAGGAGAGAGAATTTTAAAATTATTGGACTACCATGATCAAAAAAAAGAGCCTAGATATCATCTTTCAAGAAATTATCAAGGAGAACTGCGCTGATATCCTAGAGCCACAGGGTAAAATAGAAATTGAAAGAATCCACTGATCGCCTCCTGAAAAAAAATCCCAAAAAGAAAACTCCTAGGAATATTGTCGCCAAATTCTAGAGTTTCCAGGTCAAGGAGAAAATACTGCAAGCAGCCAGAAAGAAACAATTTGAGTATTATGGAAACACCATCAGGATAACACAAGATCTAGCAGCTTCTACATTAAGGGATTGAAGGACTTGGACTATGATATTCTGGAGTTCAATGGAGCTAGGATTAAAACCAAGAATCACCTACCCAGCAAAACTGAGTATCATGCTCCAAGGCAAAATATGGATTTTCAATAAAATAGAGGACTTTCAAGCTTTGCCAGTGGAAAGACCAGAGCTGAATAGAAAATTTGACTTTCAAACACAAGAATCAAGAGAAGCATGAAAAAGTAAACAAGAAAGAGAAATCACAAGGGACTTACTAATGTTGAACTGTCTTGTTTACATTCCTTCATGGAAAGATGATGTGTATACACACACACACACACACATATATGCACATATATATGTATACATACATATATATGTGTATGTATATATACACACACACATATATATATATAGACAGAGGGCACAGGGTGAGTTGAATATGAAGGGATGATATCTAAAAAATAAAATCAAATTAAGGGATGAAAGAGGAATATATTGAGACAGGGAGAAAGGGAGAGAGAGAATGGGGTAAATTATATTATCTAGCAAAGAAGTGGTAAGAAAAAGCAGTTCTGTAGAAAGGGAAGAGGGGGCAGGTGAGGGGGAATGAGTGAATCTTGTTCTCATCAGATTTGACCTGAGGAAGGAATAACATACATACTCAATTGGGTCTCTTACCCCACAGGAACGAAGGAGGAAGGAGATAAAAAAAGGGGGGCCAGTAGGGGGAAGAGGTAATCAAAAGCATACACTTTCGAAAAGGGACAGGGTCAAGGGAAAAAATTGAATAAAGGGGGATAGATTAGGAAGAAGCAAATTATAGTTAGTCTTTCACAACATGAGTATTGTGGAAGGGTTTTGCATAACGATACCCATGTGGCCTATGTTGAATTGCTTGCCTTCTTAGGGAGGGTGGGTGGGGAGGGAAGAAGGGAGAGAATTTGGAACTCAAAGTTTTAAAAGCAGATGTTCAAAAAAAAAGTTTTTGCATGCAACTACGAAATAAGAGACACAGGCAATGGGGCATAGAAATCTATCTTGCCCTACAAGAAAGTAAGTGAAAAGGGGATGAAGGGGAGTGGGGTGACAGAAGGGAGGGCTGACTGGGGAACGGGGCAATCAGAATATATGCCATCTTGGAGTGGGGGGGGTAGAAATGAGGAGAAAATTTGTAATTCAAACTCTTGTGAAAATCAATGCTGAAAACTAAAAATATTAAATAAATAATTTTTTAAAAAGATTACATGTACATATACAAGTATAAAAAATATAAATACAGCATAAACCCAAGTAATGACCGAAAAGAAGAATATATGAACTCTCAAAAAATAGGGTCTCAGGCTCTTAACCTTTTTTCTCACAGATCCTTTGGCATTCTGGTGAAGGCTATAGATCCTCAGAAGAATGTTTTTAAATACATAAAAAGTAGAATTACAAGTAATCCAATTATATTGAAATGTAATTTTTTTTTTTTTAGATCATGGACCCTAGGTTAAGAACCCTTGTTCCAAGATTTTAAACAACTTAAATGGTGGTAACTTGCCTTTTCACTTCTGAATAGGAAAAACGGGGCCTCCGAGAAGTGAGAGTTCTTGAGAATTTGAAGAATGTAATCCAAGAGACAAGTGAACAGATTCTTCCTAAATGTAGAGAGACAATGCAGGACCACCTGAGCCAGGCTCTTCAGAGATGTAAGCCAGCAAATATTTATCTTTTAAATTAATTTTTGAGGAGTGCAGTGCCAACATTTATGTTCTGGTATTTTCTCTTTTTGGTCTATGCGCTTTCCTTTTGATTCTGTTTCAAATGAGGAAAGGCTTTTATTAAGGTTAAAGAGAGGGAAATTGTGTCACAAAGATGTAGGTACTAAGTGGTGAATATTATGATATCGGTATTATTATCAGTATTATTAGAATTATATTATTAAATAGTATGAGGTTACAGAGAAGATATTTGTTGGACCATTAGATTTTGTATGTTTTTCTTATGTCTGTTATACTTTTTTCCAGTACACAAAAATGTTAAAGATATTTATTTTTGTCAGGAAGAGATTAAAGCATGTTAAATCATTTATTTTGTTTCTTTGAGTGAAAAGATTTATTTATAACAAAGGGGGAAAACCCCCTAATAATATAGAAGCAAACCAGAATCATAATGTTTCCTATTCATATGTCAGAACATTTAGACTATTCAGGATTAGTTAAAATAAGTAATGTCCATGTACAAGGAAGCATAAGTAAAAAGAAAAATTGGATATGACATCCAGTTGTTTAAAAAAAAAAATCTGTCCTAAAACAGGGTGGCAAGGGAATAGAGTCTCCCTAGAGACTTAATGAGTATTTTCCCCTGGGTAAGAGTAAAGTTTCTTTTCTTGTTAAACTGAGATATCGTATTCCTAGTGGGAGAACTCATTCACTCTGTGTATTTTCTGGTATATCCTAATCTGTATAACTTCACCAATTTCTATTTGTTCCATGTTTGCAAAAATGAGTTTACTCTGTATTCATTGTTTGTGATGGTCCTTTATGTCATTAGTATTTGGTGGGAAAGAGTTGAATCTGCATGTATAAACTTGGATGTAACCATCCATCTTTAAGAGAGAGCAACCAGGGAAAATACAGCTTTGTAGATTTTGAACTTTAAAAATTTCATTGCTCTGTAACCAGCGATATTTAGGAAGTAAGATTGGGGCAGAGAGATACAATTCTAGGCTGTTTTCCCCTTCTACCCCATGTCTCTCAGAGGAAAACAAGTGTGGACAGCCTTATGACCCTTTCTCCTACTGCTCTCCAGGCAGGAATCAAAGCTTTCCTTGGAGAAGGGTGGGCAAAATTCCAGAGATATTTCTATATGCCATCCCCACCCCACCATATTGTGGATCTCGGAGAATGAATTTTTAGGTTCAAAAGCAACAAAGCCACTAGCTTACTTGGTCACTATCACTTAAAGGGAGGCTTACAATTTACAATCACAGGTTTAAGTCCTTCCTAAATGCTAGACAATCATAGTGAATAGTAAGTAAGCCCATTTGTCTAAGCAGAGAGCAAACAGAAATCAGAGAAGTTATACAGATTAGAATATACCAGAAAATGCACAGAGCGAATGAACTCTAAAATGGAAATGAGGTAACTCAACCAATAAAGAGACCCCAGTCTCATCCAGGGGCTTATCCCTATATTTCTGCTTTCCAGGATCTCAGTGTCTCTCTCCAAATGTCTAAAATTGGTCTGTCAATTAGTTGGTATTTATTAAGCACCAGCTATGTGTCAGGCACTACTAAGCACTAGGGATACAAAAAGAGGCAAAAGACAGCCCCTGCCCTTAGGGAACTTATGATGTAATAAAGGAGGCCACATGCAAATAAATACACACACACACACATACCTGTATATATGTATGTATGTATGTATGGAGGGAGAAAAAGAAAAGGTAGCTATGTACAGGACAAATAGAAATAATTAACAGAGGGAAGGTACTGGAATTAAGAGGGGTTGAGGAAGGCTTCCTATCGAGGGTGGCATTTTAGTGGAGACTTGAAGGAAACCAGGGAGGTCAGTAGGCAGAACATTTCAGGCATGGAAGACAGCCAGAGAAAATACCGTCAAGAGATAGGGTATCTTGTTCATGGAACAGCCAGGAGACCATTGTGACTGAATTGGAGAATACATAGGGGAAGTAAGGTATAACAAGACTGGAAGTACTGTAGGAGGGATTTAGATGTCAAATAGAATATTTTTTATTTGATCCTGGAGACAGTAGGGAGCCACTGGAGTTTATTGAGTAGGAGGGTGACATTGTCCAACTTACGCTTTAGGAAAATCACCTTGGTGGTTGAATGGAGAATAGATTGGAGTGGGGAGACAAAGTCAACAGACTCACGAGCAGGCTACAGCAGCACTCTAGGTGTGAGGTGATAAGAGCTTACGCTAGAGTGGTATCAGTGTCAAAGGAGAAAGGGGGATTTGTTTGAGAGATGTTGCAGAGATGAAATCGACAGGTCTTGGCAGTGGGTTGGATATGAGGGTGAGAGATGAAGAAGAGTAGAGGATGATTCCAGGTTGCAGTACTGAGGAGCTAGAAGGATTGCGTTGGTAGGAGATGGGAAGGGTTTAGGGAGAAAGATAATGGTTCCGTTTTGGACATGTTGAGTTGAAAATGTTTACTGGACATCCAATTTGAGGCCACTGGAGATTGGAGATTAAAGGTCAGCAGAGATATTAGGGAGGATAGATAGATTTGAGAATTGTCATCCAAGATGATTCTCCCAAGAGTGGAACCATACGTGCCTTCTCTTAAAGGAGGAATAAAACATATTTCTGATCTCAGTGCTCTTCTACCAACTTCATTCTTCACCCAGACGTGCAGTGGGTCATCATTCTATCCCTCATTGAGGAAAGTCTAATGTAAATGCCTCAAGCTTGAAATATGGGTTACACATGTATTTTAGATATGAAGATTCCATATAGCATTATTCTCCTGACTGTATTTGTGATGAATAGAGTTTTGGCTTTGGAGTTAGCAAAACCTGGATGCAAGACATGATTGATATGTACTTGCTGTATGACCATGTGACTTAAATTCTCATTGCCCCAAGATAACTCTAAAACTACAAATTACAAAGAAGTTACTAATCTGCATTAATGGGAGGGGTTTCTATACCTGGATGAAATCACATGTGCCTAGATATACCAATGAAATTATGCCAATAAAAGCACAAGTTCTGGATACAAATAATCAGAACCATTATAAGTTGGAGATAATGCCACATTAAAATATACTAATTTATTTAGTTCTTAGGGTAGTGGCAATTCTGGTGTCATGGTCAACATCTTAAAATAGAAATTCTTAATCTAGAGTATATTTCCATGGATCTGTGGACAAATTGTAGGGAGTCTCATGAATTTAGATGGGAAAAAATTACATCTTTATTTTCACAAAACTTAAACTAAAATTGATCATTTTCTTCAATTATGAATTTAGGCAATAAACTACAGCTAAGTACTGCTAATAAGAATAATAATAGTAATAAACTACTGCTAATACTATAGCAATATTAATAAGAAGTTTGACCATACCCTCCATCTCTTGCTGTGCATGTCCTCTGAGAGAAACTGGCAAGGGGCCAGCCCAACTTTATCTTGCCCTGAATTAATACCCCCTGCATCCATGAGATTTTCACTTTTTGCTGTCTACCCTCTCCCTCCCCCCACAACTTGTCGCCCTAGTCTCCACCCTCAGGTGAGAAGACAAGCAAGACCTTCCTTTGAGCTTTGACTGAGCCATCTATTATCTGCTTCCAGAATTCCTGAGGGAAGTCTGCTAGAGAGCAGCTGAGCAACTTCCATCTTTGCCAGGATGAGGCAACTTCCACCTCCTGAGCTGGTGTGGAGAACCTCAGGGCAAAGAGGATCAGCCTTCCTTTTGACCTCAGACATACCATCTTCTGCTGTGTCTGTCCTTTAAGAGAAGAGAAAGAAGAAAGTCAGTGGGGAATGGGACTTCCTTCTATGTAGGTTTGACCTCCATCTCCTGCTGCATCATTTCCTCCCTTAAGAGGGAATAGGATTAATGAAATGAGTCTTCCTGTTTGACTGTGTGCCTTCCATCTCATGCTGCACATCTCCAACCTGATCTCTAGCCTTCTAGAAAGAGGAGTGGTACCTTCCAGTCAGTGATGAACATTTATTCTCACATCTGATCATATCTTATACATCCCAGTGATTCTGAATCCTTATAGGTCATCATCAAAACCCCTTTCCCTATCTCCCAATACCTGATTCCTTATTCCCATCCCTTCAGTCCTTCCACCCCAAAGTTCCAACCACATGCCACTTCCCCTTCCACTATGTCCTCTCGATGCTTGTTCCGTAGGCAACAAATTTACCTTCATCCTAAATTTTTTCCCCGCCTATTCCTTCCATCTTCTAGCTATCACTGAAACTTGGCTCCCCACTGATGACACAACCTCCCTGGATACTCTTTCCAATACTATCTGCATCTTCACTTATTCCTCTTGGTTCACTAGTCAGGGTACAGGAATTGGAATACTCCATGCTCCCCATTGCCACTTCCATATTCTTCTCTTATCTCCATCACTTAGTAACCTCTTTTCTCCTTTGAGGTTCATGCACTTCCCATCTACATCTAACCAATAAAAATCCTGGTTAAACAGTTGTCTACAAGTTACTCTCTTTCCTTCGTCAGCCATACACAAAGATAGTAATACCCTTGATCTTGCCGTCACCCACGTAGTACCTCTATGTTTAAGGATTCTAACTACAATCCGTTGGCTTTCCACTTCTTCCTCTGCCTTCTCTTACCCAGCCCCACACTTCATCCACTCTGTAACCTCAGCTGCTCAGTTCTCTCACAGGCCTTCTTCCTTGCTCTTGCCATTTTTCCTCATTTGAATCCTTTTGGTGAACCTTGTCTCTTGAGTCTCTGGCCCCCTTATCATTGCTGATTGTGTCCTGCCAAGCCTCAACTTTGGATTGCTCCTACCATCTGCTGACTTTGCTTCTCTACACATGCTACTGAACAAAGGTGGAGAAAATAAATCATACATTCATTCCGACTAGGTTCCCTATAAACTTAACTCTCAACTGTTGGGCCTTCACTGTTGCTAGTCAGTCCTACTGTCCTTCCTTCATCAACTCACCAGTCTCCACAAAAGCTCTTCCAAACCTTTTCATCCCTCCATAAAACTGCCATGGCTCTCCCACCACCTTCTCAGCTGAGAACCTAGCCTCATGCTTTACAGAAAATTTGGGACCACTTGCCTTGAACTCCTTCTCCCGTCTTCCTCACGTTATGTTATTCATATAGCTTTTGCCATTATCTCCTCCTTTACCTTTGTCTCCGAAGAATGAAGAGATGGCTTTACTCCTTCCAAGACTGATCCCGCAGCTTGCGCAAGCAGTTCCATTGTATCCCATCTCCTCTAACAGATTGCCTTTTCTGTAGGCTCCACTCACTTATCTGCAGTCTTTCTCTGTCTACTGCCTATGTGCTACACAGACATGCCCATGTCTCCTTTATTCTCAAAAAAACCCTCATTTGATCTTTGCAGCTTTGCTAACTATTGTGTTGTTCAATCATTTTGGTCACGTCTGACCCTTCATAATCCATTTGAGGTTTTCTTAGCAAAGATATTGGTATGGTTTGCCATCTCCAGCTCATTTTTGCAAATGAAGAATTGAGGCAAACAGGTTTAAGTGATTTTCCCAGGGTCACACATCTGGTAAGTGTCTGAGGCCAGATATGAATGCAGGACTTCCTAACTCTAGGCCTGGTATTTTATCCACTGTGTCACCTCTATCTCAGCTGCTCTTTGTGACTAACCTCCTTGAGAAGGCCATCTACAATAGGTACCTCCATTTTCCCTCCTCTCAACCCCTTATAGTCTAGCGTCCAATCTCAACATTCCACCAAAATTGCTTTTTCTAAAGTTATCAGTAATCCTAGTTGCTAAATCCAATGATCTTTTCTCAGCTCTCATCTCCTTGATTTCCTTGTACTCTTTGGTAATGTTGATCACCCTTGTTCTCTGTAGGTTTTCATGACATTATTCTCTCTTGGTTCTCCTTCTGCCTATCTGAATATTTCTAAGACTCCTTTGCTGCATCTTCATCCAGGTCATGCCCCATAGCTGCAGGTGTCCCATAGGTTTCTGTACTGAGGCCTTTCTTCTTCTCCTTCTATACTACTTCACATGGTGATCTCATCAGCTCCCACTGATTTAGTTACCATCTTTATTCTAATGGTTCTCAGATTAACCTATCTTGCCCTATTTCCTCTCTGTTTCACATCTCCAACTGTCTTTCAGACATTTCATACTTGATGTCCTGTAGATATCTTAAGCTCAACATGTCTAAAACTGAATTCATTATCTTTCTCCCTAACACTTTTCCCTTCCTAACTTCTTTATTGCCAGAGAGGCCAACACTTTCCTCCCAGTCCTTCAGGTACCCAACCTAGGAATCATCTGAAGTCTTAACTATCTCTCACTCCCCATATCCAATCTACTGCCAAGGCCTGTTTTCATCTTTCATCTTTGCAACATCTCTTAAATATACCCCCTTTTTTCTTTTGATACTGACAATACTCTGGTGAAGGCCTTCATTGCCTCATGTTTGCACTGTTGCAACAGCCTGCTGATCATTCTTCTTGCTTCCAGTCTCTCCTTACTCCAATCCATTTTCCATTCAGTCACCCAGGTGATTTTCCTAAAGTGCAGGTCCAAAAATATAATTTCCTTACTTAATAAACTCCAGTGGCTCCCTGTTGCCTCCAGGATCAAATATGAAATGGTTTGGCATTTATAACCTACCTCTCCCCACTACCTTTCCAGTCTTCTCTCATTTTACTGCCCATCATGTATTCTTTAATCCAGTGACACTGGCCTTCTTGCTGGTCCACAAACAAGGCCCTTTCTATCAGCTCTAGGCATTATTTCTGGATGTCCCCCATGCCTGGGATATTCTCTCTCATCTCTGCCTACCAGCTTCCCTGACTTCCTTTAAGTCCCAGCTAAAATCCTGTCTTCTACAAAAAGCCTTTCCCAATACTTAATTTTAATGCCTTCCTTTTTCCTATTTATCCTATATATAGCTTGTTTGTACATAATTGCTTGCTTGTCTCCCCCATCAGATTATGAGAGTTGAGGACAAGGACTATTTTTTGCCTCTTTTGCATCTACAGAGCTTACTACAGTGTCTGGCATGCAGTTAAGTGCTTAATAAATGCTTATTGACTGACCTGTGACTTTGTCACCAATAATTATTATAGATATTTTCATATCATATTACAAGTGTTGCAGAGATTTCAGAATATCATTTACATTCATCAGTACTCAAAAATTACTATAGCTACTATACTACATATGACCTAGATATATTACTTTATCATAAACTTGTTATTTTCTATATTTTTCTCACTTTCCATATAATTGGTTTCCTTTGTATATTTATTTTACTTTATGCACTTAAAAACATTTTGAGAAGAGGTCTTTAGGTTTCATCAGTCCAGGAAAGGAGTATATAACACAGAAAAGACCAAAAATTCCTGTCATAAATATGCAGTCTTGAAACAAAGTAGAACAACAGCATTGATAATCCATAGTCCATATTATGAATGTATTTCCTGGACTAGAAACTTAATCGAGTATTTAGAATTAAAATACAGAATTTGGGAAATTAATAATTAATGTTCCAACATCTGTTGGGAACATTGAGCTCCTTTATTACCAATGAATGGCTTTCCAAACTGTTCTCATGATAGAGGCAAGAAAGGCATCAACAGGCGCCAACAAACTTTTTCATTTTTGGTTCCTGTTGTACTCTAAGTCATGGAGGGCTAATTGAGATAATAATCTACCTATATTCCAGATGCAGCTTTCCAGATTCCAGGTTTTTATAAAATTAAAATATATTTAGTTAAAATTAGATTATAACCTGCTACTTGGGAGAAATACAGTTATTATAAAGATTAAAAAATCATATTGCACCTGAATGTTAGATTTTATGATTTGCCCACTGACTGAAAAAATTGTATAATGTCTTGGAAGTTTTTATGTTGATATAGCCTTATCAAGGTAATACCATCCAGTGTTTTTATGACTCCTGCTCATAACATATATATATTAATGGCCCTTTTATTTATATCCATCATTTTCTATTCATGCTTGAATGAAGTGCTAAAGATATATAGTTGCCATATTCATTAATTTTTTAGTAGTTTTGAAAAAACTCAAGACATTTATATCAAAAATGTTTTATTAAAGTCCTTTATTTTGCATCAGTTTCATTTCTGGGTAATACTCTTCTCTCTTTCCCCCCTTAACTTATAACAACAAAAAAGGATTCATCAAAGACAACCAATAGAGTGATTACATCAGACAATGACTGTTCTTAAAAATCCTCTGGCCTCTAAGGGGAGGGAAATGTTTCTTTGTCATTTAGGGTTTGGCTACTTTTCTTATCATTTACAGTTCAGAGGTTCCCAAACTTATTTGGCCTACTGCCCCCTTTTCAAAAAAAAAAAATTACTCAGCGAACCCCGCCCCAGAAATCTACTTTCTTTAACCCATTAAGCCTTTTATTTATTTTTTTTTTTTTGAAATTTACATCATTTCAAAAATATATATAAAATTTTTAAAAAATAAATGACATCTTAAATTTAATGATTTATTGTAAATTTGTGGGTTTTCCTTGCATTGAAATTTTGATGATGCAATATTGCATCATCTAACCATATAGTATCGTATTGTAAACAAGTCATTACATGCACATATTCCTGCCAATGAATGCTGGAGTTCCTGACAACGCACAACACACTCACCTGCCAACACTTTCTTGTTAAAACCTATTGGCAGATTTGACTGCTAATTGGTTATAACTTGGGTTTTGTGTGTTTATTTGGAAAATAATGTAATCACTATGACTTTAATCATGTTATATAACATATGAAACATCTATGAACTGTTTTTCAAATTTTTCTTATCTTTTCTTTCCTTGTGCTTGCACCGCCCCCTTATTTTTATTCAGTGTCCCCCAATTGCACCTGAGGCCACTACCATCCCCCATCCTCATCATTCCAGCATCCTCCAGGGGGCGGTATCACCCACTGTGGGAACCCAACCATTCATAAATGTTTCATCTGTTGTGTACATATATCCAAGAAAAATGAGTGTAAGATATGTATGCATATATAATTATGCCATATGTAACATTATTATGCATTGTTATTAATAGATGATTATATATCAATTATAACATTAATGACATAGTATATATCGATAATTATAATTAAGATGGATAGTATCTAATGATATGTTGTATACTTATTACACATGTAATATATGATATAATAATGATATATAACAGATTATATGATATATACTATTGTCATAAGTATAATAATATGGTATGATTGTATAATAATTTATTATTTATTGTATAATGGTATATATAAGTGTTTGTATGATACAAAGTATCATACAAGGTATCCCGAAAGTTTTACTCATTTGGGATACCCTATATCTGCATATAAATGTGTTTATGTAGGTATATACACATCAATATCCACGTATATCATGGACTATCAGTGTAAAGGAATTAATGGTCTCCAAATTTAAAACAAGGATAGCAAACTGGATTTCTTTTGGAAAATTTCAAAACTGAGCGTAACTGAGTATCAGGATAATTTGGAGATGCTTGGTAAATGTGAGCTGACTGAAATTCATAATCATAAAAAAAACTAGAAAGAACTGATATAAAGGATGCCTTCAAGAAAATGGATGCTTAAAAAAGATAGGTGGTCCCTTGGCAAGGGCAAGAGGTACTTAGTAGATAGCCTGTGTCTTCTACTGGTATTTTTGTAATTTCAGGGAAAAGTGAAGGTTACTAGCACTTTGGGTGAATGCAGGTCAAGTTTATCAGAGGATGTAGAGAAGATTTGCTTAGGATGAGTAGGAATGTATGAGTCACCGTCCCCATCATTGGATAGAAAACTGTTATCTACGAGAGATTACAAATCTTTTTGAGTATGTGAAAATATTAGAGATATTAGTGTCTTTAAACCTTTGGTAAAATTCGTTTGTGAATCTTTCAGGATCAGGAGTGGTTTTTGTTTTTGTTTTACTTTGGAGGCTCTTTTAGAGTTTGTTCCATTTCTTTTTCTGAGATCAGATTGTTCCTGTTTCCTATTATGTTGTTAATTTGGTTATTTTATGTTTTTGCTGATACTCATCCACTTCTTTGAATTATCAGTTTTGCATATTCAAAAACATTAATTTCATTTATTAGTCTTTCATCTAAACTTTGTAAAAATTTATTTGAGCTTACATGTTGAATATCCTTGCTCACCTCTGGGGATTTTTCAAGGAATGACTTGAATTCTTCCCTTTTTTCTCGATGTCCCCATTTTTTTTTTCACAAAGGATTAGGCTCAGCTTTGCAGGATATGAAATTTTGTGATGCAGACTTAATTTTTGCTTTTCATACTAATTCCCATTGTTCCTTTGACTTCTTGTAAATGAGGGGTCTCCTTGTGCTGTTCTCAGTGGTTTTCTTTGGGATGTGAAAGGTTTGTGGTTTTTTTTTTTTCTGGCAGTAGCCAATATTTGTTTGTATTTCTGAGTTTTAAAGTTTCTTTGTGAATTAAACTTGAGATTTTCCATTGGTTTTCTATAGAGTCTCTTGATCAGTACTTTGCCATCTGTTTACGTTTATAGACATTTTTCTGTATGATTTTTCTGAAATATGATATGTTTTTTCAATCATGTTTTTCTGGAAGACTTATCCTTAGATTATAAATTTTACATTCTATCTTTATTCTTGTTTTTAGAACTTTCATATCTTTATTGTTATCTCTTGATTTTTTTTCTTCCGCCTCAGGATGTTTGTACTCCAATTCTGTATTTTGTTTGGAGCAGGGGAAGTGGCATCTTTGCAAATGAAATTTGCAGGATGAATTATTTTCTTTCCTTTTCAGTGCTTGCTGCCAGGTCTTACCTGATACTGACTATGGTTCCTTGATACTTAAGCTCTTTATTTCTGTGTACTTGAACTATTTATATTTTGATTTGGAAGCTCTAGATTTTAGCGATGACATTCCTAGGTGTCTTTGGTTTGAGGTTTCTTCTTTTTTCTAGAGTCTTTTTGTTTTTATTTTGCCTTCTGGCAAAATAGTTTTCCTTTATGGATTTAGGATGGTTTTCTTTTATGATTTCTTGAAATTTGTTGTTTGAATTCTTTGTGTGTTCTTGGTTTTCAGAGAGTCAGATGAGTCTTATATCATCTATCATTGACTTATTTCCCAGGGTAGTTGTTTTTGATAGTAGATACTATATATTTTCTTCTGTTTTCCAGCTTCCCCCCATCCATTAACCTCCACCCAAATTTTTTGGCTTTGTTTAAATATTTCTTAGCTTGTAGAGTCATTGAGTTCTGATTGCTTCATTCTGTTTTTCAGGGCATCTATATCTTGCGTAAAGCTTCTACCTTTCATTCTAAACTATTTTTTCCCTTTTCAATTTTTTTCTTCCAGCTCTCACATGTAACTTATGATCTGAGTAGAAGATAAGTGAAATAATCTTCAGTGAATATATAGCCACATAATGTTACACCATCTATGTGCATAAGTGCTAAGGGAGTTCAAAATAAGTAGCAACTCCTTTTTTGATGAGGTTACTAAAAGAGCAATTTATTCAAAGATGAACTGTGAGCTAGCCACTGAGAAATGTGTAAGCTTTATAAGTGAGAAGAAAAGGGATTTTTTTGGTAGGGAGAGAAAACAGCTTGAGCAAAGGCACAGAAGTTGTTTTAAGCATAAAAAGATGAAATAGAGCGGCAGGTATTTTTTGAATGTAGTGAGAAACTTGGGCAGTTAATTGATAGAGGTCCTCGAATGACAGGCTAGATTCAGAACTTGATCCTATTGGCAGTTGTGATTTGATAAAATTAATAAGACTAATCTGGCTATGAGATACAGGACTAATTGGAGGGGGAGAGACCAAAGATCGGGGAACAATTTGGAAACTTGGATTAGTCTAGGTTTGAAGAAATGCTTAGATTAGAATTGTGACAGTTGGAATAGAAAAAGAAATATGAATAAGAGATTGAAAAATATTCGCTTCTGATATTCACTTATCAGGTATTTTACATTTTTTTAGATCCTGAGAGAGATGTAATCATAGGAATGTATAGGTACCTTATCTGTTTGGTTTCTGAAATGCTTGAAGAATGAAGTTTCTGCTTTGGTTTGTAGTGACTTTTCCATATATGTTGGCAAACATTTTCTTGGCAAATTGACATACTTGGAAAATATATAGTGATATTACAATAGTTTAAAGGACTTAACATTTTTTGATTCAATTTCCAATCTAGCTGGGTGCCTACTGGGTCTCAACCTCCCTCTCTGGATCAAGAGGGTTGGGCTGATTGAATCCTATTATCTTTTTCAACTCTAAAATTGTAGGAAGCTATTTTTCTCCTTGTGTTCTAACAATCACTTTCTGTTCTATTGCAGTGCAAGCAGCCAGCCATTTAGTCCATAAACTTCAGCAGAAGGAGCAGGAACAAAAAAAGGTAAAATCAAATAGAGTATTTATATCTTAGACTTAAAATATCACATTACAATCAAAAATATTAACACAAATTTGTCTTTTGTCTATCTTATTAGTCATTTTAAAAAATTTTAAAATGATAAAATAATTCTTTAGCACGGGGGTTGGCAAACTGCCTGAGAGTTAAGAATGGCTTTTTTATTTTTAAATAAAGTTTTATTGTATTTAAAAATGTAAAAATTATACTTACAAGCTGAACAAAACTGACAATGGTTGGAATTTGCTGACTCCTACTGTAGATAAAGGATCTTCATAAGAGGTAGAAGTGCCTAATTTACCCAAATGCTAAGAAGCAGGGCCTTTTTTTTCTTATAGCATTTCCCCCTTTGCTCTTAAAAGTGGTATTTCTGATGTGAAAGAGAGAGAAAATAAGGCTTACATGGAACAAAAACATCAGAATGGAAATGCAAATCTTTCCTTGCTAGCCAGAAACATTAAATTTCTTATGTATATTCCATGTAGAAAAGGAAGCATTTCATGCTTGCAGAGGTATTATTTAATAAATTATAGGATGATGTGAATCATTTATTGGGCAGTTCTTTGTTTATATGAATTAGATCTTAACTAAATTCATATTTGGAAAAAATAATCATCTTATGATAGTTTGAGTTTTTACTTTGAAATTTTCATAAGTTATATCTGATGTTTTTAATTGTTCTCTATAAAAGTACAACTTAAAATTATACGAACATGTTGAAAGTGTTAAGGTCACTCTGGAAATAACTTCCATACAAAAAAACCCATAATCTTTACATTTCCATCTCTTTGGAATTTAGTTTTCAATGAGCAGTAGAAGGTAATAATTTTGAAATGCTTTGATACTGCCATCAGCCAAAAAATAATGGAGTAATAGATTCCACCAGGCTGAATTTTACTTGTTATTGAGAACCAGAGCTAAAATTTTCTTACTGTTGTATTCTGCGTTGAGATAATACCAAAACCTTTTATCATGTCTGTTATATATAAAATTCTCCTGAATTTTGACATGAAAGTTTAAAGAAAATCCATAAATTAACAAAGATCCATCTGACTCAAGCAAAGTTGGAGGGCTGCTAATCACTCTGACCTGAGCACTGGCTTAGGGGGAGCTGCTGAATGTCTTGATCGAAGAGTGTATTTCAGCCACTGGCTCTTAGAGGTAGCCAGAAAGAAGGCATAGTGCTGTTGCATGCCATATAACTGATTCTTACTTTATTGTGAACATTGGGTATGTGAGATTGAATAACAGTCCTTTCTGGTAAGGACCTCACTAGAAAGTTGTGGTAGACTGTTCCCTGTTGCCTTTTGTTAGATATTTGATTGAGAAATGACTAAATGAAGTACACTACTTATATACTCACTTGCTTGTAAGCATCTAGGAAGATTAATTAAAGCACATTTTCTGGCTTTGGGGACATATTTTGCCTCCATCATGTATAATCTATACTTTCTTGAAAACAAGGAAGATGGTATATTTATGACTAAGAAAAGGCAAAATTATTTGACTGTTTTGCTTCCATCTTTGCCATCAAGGATGTTCTACTGAAAAGGGTAAGATAAAAGAAAGAATTGAAGCCTAAGAGAGGAGTCAGTAGCTAGTTTAAATTAAAATTTCCAGGCTCAAATTATATCATAGGAAATAAAGAGAAATCATAGATGTGTCTATAAACTTTAAGACTAATGCCATGAAGAATGTCATATACATTCTCAGATATTATCTGTATTTGATATTTTTGTTTCATTGGTTTTTTTTTTGTCACAAGAGAAGTTTTAGTCAGGGTAGGGGAGGTGGAAAATACCTGCAGTGTGAAGGAAAAGTCATCAGTAAGCATTACATACACAGTATATATGTGCATATGCATGTGTGTATATATGAAATGTCCCAGTTTTTCAAAAAGGTGGTTTCATAAATAAGCTTGGCTTTATTAGTTCCTGTAAAAATTCTATAATGGATTGTTAAATAGATAATTTGAGTGTGCTTGAGAAAAAAGTGGTGACTACTAATATCTTGTAAAGATTCACTAAGAACAAATTATGCCTAATTAACTTTATTTTGTTTTGATAAGATCATTTTGTTAATTGATCATGGCACTGTCTCAGTATACCTTGATGTTGTTATTGTATTTAGCAAAGTCTTCTGATATCTTTGTGAGTAATGGAAAAATAGAAAAATGGTACTGTATTATAACACCATTAGGTGGATTTACCCTTGTTTAAACGGTGGTAACCCAGAGTCGATTAATTACTTCAAATTAATTTCAGTGTCAGTCTGGTAGAAGGTATTTATGGCATATCAGTTAGCTTTGTCTTTGTCCCAATTATGTTGAACATTTTTATCAGTGCCATGAATGAAGACATATAAGTCATGTTTACGAAATTTGGAAATGATTCAAAACCAAGAGGAACAAGAAATCCAATTGGTGAAATCAAGGTCCAAAATTATCTTGATCTTTTATGATGAAGTGCTGAATTAGATAAGTTCAAATTTAGCAGGAATAAATATAAAATCCTCCATAAGATTTCAACACTGTGGAGTTGACTTATATTGATTAGAAATGCACATTAAAGAACGCTAGGTGTCTTGGTTAACAAATTCAGTATGTCTGTAGTGTGTTGGAAAAGCTATGTAGTCATAGGCTGCATCATTAGAATGATGGTGTTTACAGAATGTTGAAACTTTAGGGACCTTAGAGATCATTTTACAGATGATCAAACAGATGCCCAGAGAAGAATGGCTTGTTTCATGTCATACACCTAGTGAGTGGCAGTGCCAGAACTCCTACCTAGCTCTTCTCGTTATTCAAAATCTGGCTTTCTTTTCTCTACATCAAACTAAGAACCCCATTGTACAGCTGTTGTCCTACTCTTCTTCCCTTCACTTTTACATTTCTTGAAAAAAAATTTCTGTACCTGATGCCTCTACTTCTTTGCCCCCTGTTCCTTACCCTTACATTCTAGTTTTTGCCTAAATTACTATACTGAAACTTCTCTCTTAAAGATCACTAGTGATATCATAATTTGTAAAACTAATGGCTTTTCTCTAGTCATCATCATCCTTGACTTCTTTGCAATTTTTTAGACTGTCGTCCACCCCTTCCTACTGGACACCTTCTCCCTCCACTTGAAACAGCGCATTTGCCTCATTCCTTTTCTACCTCTCTAATTTCTCCCTTAGTATTCCACAAGGGAAGAGTCTTTGATTTACCTAAATTCTTATGTTTTTTTTTTAAAAGAGAATCTTTTAATATAGGTACTGGAACAGGATATACAAAACATCCCACTGAGTAGTACTGCTCTCACACACATTGATCTGGCCCCATGCAGCTGGATACAATGACTTTCCAAAAAGGGACATAAACTTTATATGCTCTCTATTATCTAGCACAAGGTTCATTATACAGTAGACATTAAATGACTACCTCTTGAATGAATTATGAATAGCTCTGGGTAGACCACATTTAAAGCGTGATCAGTTTTGGGTTGAACATTTTAAGGTAGGGGGCATTTATAAACTTGAGTACTTTCAGAAGAATATAGTTGGGATGACAAGAAATCAGAAATGAGTATTTGAAGGAATGGAGATGTTTGAACCTAAAGAAGAGAAAACACTGGGGAATATGATAGCTGTCTTTGAACATTTGAAGGCTGTCATATAGAAAATGGTAATTGACTTATTCTTTGGTTCTCCAGAGGGTAGAAGCATGAACACTGGTTAGAAGTTGCAAGAAGGCAGATTTCAGTTCAATATATGGAAAAACTAATTTTTGAGTTGCCCAATAAAGAAAGAGATTGCCTGCAGAAGTAGTGAGGTTCAAGTGAAGGTTGTGTAATTGTAAGTTCATAATATTGTAAAAAGGATTGGGTGAGAGGTTAAATAAAATAACTTCCAATATGCTATCCAACTATCAGAGTATATGAGGAGAGGATTCTGAAAGAAGCAGACATTTGTACCCTCTCATTTCGCAACACAAAGAATAGTGTAAAGAATAGGATATAATGCTGATTGATTCAGGGTGGTAAGAGACTGTAGTGAGATAGACATGGAAAATGAAGTAAATGTGGATAGGACAAACTGATTTTATAAATTGATAAAAATGTGAAGGATGGAATGCTTAAAAGACATTTTCTAACTTATCTATCAGCCTACTTTAGAGATCCTTTTAACAGTCCATCCAAATCTTGCTACAGGAATAAGGAAGAAAATCATGAGTGATGTAAAATGTTGCAAACAATTTCTTATTTGTGATGCATCAAATTTTGCCTTTTGCTTGTTTTATAAAATAATAAAAGGATTAAGAATAAAATGTGTTGCCTAATTAAAAGTTCTCTCATTGTTAACATTTGCCCCAATTAAAAAGTGAAAGCCAGAATATTTTGTGGAAAAAAAAGGGCTCTAGGTTATAATGCTGCCTCTAGAAATATAGGTCAGATAACTGGGACAAAGAGCAGGGCATTAGGATCATTAAGTGTCTTTGTTCATCCTCTTGAATTAGTTCCCGTAGGAATGAAATCCCTCTATTTTAAAATTTAAAAGCTAAAATGTAATGGTGAAAGGAGCATTTATTTTTACTTATACTAAAATATTTGAAACTTTGATAAAAAGCAACATTGAATCGACCTTGAGCCAGTCATATCTTTATCAAAAATTTCTCAGTTTGAGATATCATATTTACTTGAAACTTCATGTTTAAATACAAAAAATACCTTATAATATTCTAATAATGTCTTGCTCTTTTATATAAATGAATCTGAAAACTCATTTTGCAAAAAGCAAATTCTAAAGATGATTTTCTGGAGTTGAACCAGTATGATTTGGTTATGTTTAAATTGACAATGAGTAATGAAGTACTCGTAAAAACTATGAGTTCTCACAAAGATTTTCTTTTGAAGAGAAAATGTTCAAGAATGGTAGACAGTGTCTGGAGCAGTGATTTACTACTTTTTCATTTGTAATTGCCTAGTTTGATTTCTTAATTAATTTCTTATTCCTACTGTAAGAATGCCATATAGAATGTTTAGTTATTAATTATTAAAATTTTATTTCATTTAGAATTTTATATTGAGATTATTGGAGTGTTTTAAAATTAGGAATTTCTTGCATAGAGAGGTATTTGACAGTTAGTAATTTATATTAGCAGCAAATACTAGCTGTGCAATTTAATCTTATCCTCAGTTTTCTCATCTGTAGTATGGAGATAATAATAGCACCTGCCTCCCAGGATTGTTAGGAGGATAACATCAAATAATATTAGTAAAGCGTTTTGCAAACCTTAAAATACTGTATAAAGATAGCTGTTATTTTTACTACCATATAAATATATATACATATATACATACATAAAGAACAATAGCAGCTGACATCTGTATTGTACTTTAAATCTTGCAAAATGATTCATGTATATTATCTCACATGCAGTGGGTCATCATTCTTTTTTGTCTGATATTATTTATTTTTGCATTTATCCTTTTATCGTTATTATATAAAATATTTCATCTTATTTTAAAGTCCTGCAGTTATATACTACACAATAAGTGCTATTAAGATGTATGTATATGTAGATATGTAAGTATATACTTTTGAATTTAATGTCTAGACTTCAGTATCCTCAGATAATGACCAGTATTCATTTGTGCTGAACATATATAATGAATTTGTTCCTGTGCTATGGCTTGTTAAAAATTTTAGGCCATGTCTCGGTTTCAGTACTGAATGGGGTGATAGTAGTTGTCCAAAGGGAATTCTGAATAACGTATTTTGCCAAATATTTTAGTTTCTGAACTCACAGATATTTTATTTTCCAAACCACTGTCTCTGGAATATAGACCTTCTTCCTCCTTCACTCTTAACGTTACTGATTGTATCATATTGAGGGAGTGAAAAACTCAGTAGTGAAAAACTCAAGTAATATTATTAAAGAATACTGAGCCCCAGTTTTCTCTATAGCAGCAGAGTCTACCTGGACCATTTCTAAAACATGAAACAGGCTATCTTTCCTATCTCCTCTTTTAGAAGTTTTGTACTGTAGTTGTACCTATCATTATAGTTAGTAATAGGATTCAATTCTGTGATGTTATGATAATATTTATCAATAAATTTCTGTGTAATCCCACTGTGATAGATTTATGTTTGACATATAAGTTGTAACTGTCTCCCTTAATAAATCTTAACTGCATTAAAAGTAATTAGGAGTTTAGATGCTCTAACAACAGAATGCAAACACATTCACAAAGCATTTTCTTAGACTTTAAATTGAATTCTTTCCTCTGATAACATAGTTACAGTTCCAAAATATGTAGAGATAGTTTTTTACTTTTTTTGTTCATGACTGCCCCTTTTGTGAAACTAAGATATTATTTCTCCAGAACAGTCAAATTGTAATAAGTAGATGAAAATACTTTAAACTGCAGGGTATCTTTTCAGAGCAGTAATAGTATTTACAATAAGTCTGTTCTATCTAACCAGTTTTCCAGCTGGATTGACTTATGCACAGGGAAGTGGTGACACATCCCAAGTTACACAGTTAGTAAACATTTCCTGAATAACTAGACTTTGTGGTCACTGAGGAATAAAGAAACCATCAAGTAAAAAAAAATTATGAAAAATATAAAAGCCATTTCTCTTTAATAAAAATACAAATGAAGAACTTTTTGTAATCTATGAAATATCTTTAGGCAAAAAAGTTTCTAATTTATTTTTATTGATACACTGATACTCTGCTATAAAAAATTATTCCTTTTTGTTATTAATTTCTGAATCATGTATACACTAGGGCCTCTAGTGCCTTAAAGTATCTTCACATCTCCTATGTTGAAAATGCATAGACAGCAGAATTCAACATTGTTAGTTATCTTTTTAAAGATTTTCATATTATGTAAGATAAATGTATGTAAATTAAGTTTACTGTCATGTAGGTGTCCTGAGTATGTAGTTCTCAGCTAATGTATAAGCCAGTATGGAAAGGTGGTGGTTACATATCATGTGTATTGAACTTCTAGGTATGAAGAAATCTAAATTTAATTTAGTCAACCAATCAAGTATTTATTAAGTGCATACTCTATGTCAGGTACTAGATGTAGGACATGCAAGTACAAAGAATGAAAAAATCCTTTCTTGTGATGAGCTTACATTCTAATGGGAGACAAAACAGATACATATAAAATGTAGAAAGCATAAATATAAAGAATAAATACAAATATACACAAAAAGTTAAATACATGGTGGTTTGGAAGGGAAAGCAGTAGCAACTGGGGGAATCAGGAAAGGCTTTATGTAGAAGATGGCATTTGTGCTACATCTTAAAAGAAGAAAGAGGGATTCTCTGAGAAGAAGGTAACTAGGAAATGCATTCTAGGCATAGAGTGGGCCATTGCAAAGGCACATAGATACCAGGTGGAGCGGCATGTATGAGGATCAGAGAAAAGGTCAGTTTGACCAGATTTCATAGTTCCAGAGGAGGTGTAACATCCAGTGAGACTGGGAAGATAGGTTGGGGCTGGATTGGTAGGGTTTTGACAGCAAAACAATACAGTTTATATTTTATCCTAAAGGGAAATTTGGTTGAACAAACATTTAATAAGCACTTCTGCTGTGTGCAGAACACTATATTTAATTGTGGGAGAAATACAAAATTTATGTTAGTCCCTACTGTCACAGAACCTGCAGTCTATTGGAGATACACAACACATGCACAGATAAACTGTTCTACAAAATAATACATGAAGATTTCATTAGAGAGTTGCAAAACAAAGTGCTATGTGAGTTCTAGAAAGAAAAGGTTATTATTAAATAGAGAGATTAGAGAAGGTTTTGTAGAGGGAAGTATGTCATTTGGGTTGGGCTTTAAAGAATAGGTTCAACAGATGAAGTGGGAGAAGTCCATTTCTGGGGGATGGTATAGTACTCAGAGACAGAAAAGCGCAGGATGTGCTGTGGTCTGCTGCAGAGAGTATAGAGGGACTGTAGAGAGGAATATGAAATAAGACCAGAAAGGAAAGATCTCACCAGAATTTAGAGCATCTTGAATACCAGCCAGAGCAATTTGAACTTTATTTGGTCAGCTAAATAGAAAGTCAGTATCTGAGCAGAGGAGGGACATAACCAGAAAAAGAGAGGCAAAAGAAAACATGATTATCAATTCCAGAAATATCCTTGAAGTGGAAAATATCTCATTGGTAGAAGACAGACTTTTGTCACCAGTTGCCCTACAACTAAGACGGTTCATTCTCAGTTCTGAACATTTTTCAATTGGAATTCAAGGCATTATAATCACAGCATTATGTCTTGCTAACGTATGATTGCCATAGGATTTAGATCTGAAAAGGAACCTTAGAAACCATCTTAGTCCAACCTGCTCCTTTTACAAAGAGGAAACTGAGGCCGAGAAAAATTAATGATTTGCTGAGTTAAATAACTATGTGGCTCCTTCTCAGTCTCTTTTGCTAGATCATCATTTTGTCATGCCATCTTATTATACATGTACCCTAAGATTCTGCCTGGGTCCTTCTTCTTTCTCTGTACTCCCACTTGGCATATCACCTTCCATGTATTTAATTATGATCTCTGTGCAAGTCTCCCAACTCTATTTATTCGAGCCTAATCTTGTTCCTAAGCTCTAGTCCCACGTACCAGTTGTCCACTGGACATTTTGAACTGGATATTCTATAGGAATCTCAACAGTAGGTGGTGTGGTACACAATGGAAAGACTGAAGTTAGAAGACCTCTCACTCAAGAGCTATAGGATCTGGGTTTGAATTCCAGTTGTGCTACTTATTATCTGTATGATATAAGACAGGACATTTAATTTCCACTGGCCTTGGTTTCCTCACCTATAAAATGAGGATTTGTGCTAGATGGTTTATGGAGTTTCTCCCAGCTCTAGATTCATGATCCTATGATCCTAGGTCCAGTATAGAACCCATCTTCTTTTCCTGAAAACCCATTCCTCTTCTGAACCTCTCCTTTCTGTCCTGGCAACCACTATCTATTCACTTTATTGCTGTTCCTTTCATCCGTTCTGTACCTTTGCATTGACTGTCTCCCAAGCCTTGACTGTGAAGCTCCCTCCCACTTTCCCTTGGCCTGTTGGAATCTCTGTCTTTCTCTTGCCTCCTGTACAGCATGTACTCCTTCCCCTGTTATCTTGTGTTTTGTTTGTGAGATTCAAGATGTATATAGTTCCAACATACATGCTCAGATGCATGATTCATCTATACCTGAGCACCTATAGATGTGCAAATACGCTCTTTAAAGAAAGGGCTTGTTTGACTTTTGTCCCTGTATCTTTCCTTAGCCCCCAGCATAATATCTGATGTATACATGATTCCTAATTGAGGAATTCTAATGCATATCGAAAGTGTAAACATGACCCCAATTAATATTATGTGTTCTTTACTATTATATATTAATCAGTGTTACTTTTTGTATAAAACCAAGTCTTCAGTTGTTGTCCAGTGCCAGAGAATAACAAGAATAGAATGTTGTGTGGTTGAAGAGAAGATTTATAATTATGAGTGAAACATACTCTCTAAGCCATAGCTAAAGCAATTACAAGGCATTTGCTTAAGGTATCCAAAATAGTCTTTCTTAAAGCTGCCAAACTCACATAAAATGGCATCTCTGACAGATAAAATTGTTTCCCAGGTTAGCTTTTAAGACAAAGGTAGTAATTATGTGAATATCAACTTACCTTGTAAATTAGTAATAATAAAACTTATATGGGTCTTAAAATTAGTAACTTCTGTTACAGTTTCAAAGGTAAGCTACCATAATGAAAAATGATCCTAAGAAACAATAAAAATCATGCTTAATCTTCACTTCTGCTTTTGAAGTTCAGTCTTTTCTATTTATTTGTTACATAAATTATTGTGGAAGGATTGTTGGTGAAGGATTTATAATCATGTTTCTATTAAAAGCTCAGTTATTTAAAATACACAGTACTGGTTATGCCTCTTTGTTTGGGAATTCCAACTAATCCATGAGATAGAGATTTTCAAAGCAGCTACTCTAATTGTCATTATTGCAAATATTCAGCAGACTAACTCAGTAAGAGAGCTGTATAGGTAATTTTTTTTAGTTAGAGGCCAGACAAAAGTAGTAGTGATTCACATTATTAAAATATGATTACAATATAAAAAGTTTTCAGAATCAGTGAATCAAATTTAGATTCAATTTCAGAATCAATCTATCTTCGTCTCTTAAAGAGTGAAAGAATAAATATGACGCATTGAGACTGATTATATAGTTAGTGATTAATAGAGAGCCCATACTGTACCTCTTCTGCCATCCATTTTTAATCTCTCTCCAGGTCAATAAATTTTTTCTCTTAAGTTTTTGCTGTCTTTCTCTTAGTAAATGCTTACTGACTCATTTAGAAAAGATACTTAAGTGTCTACTGCCACCTTTAAAGAACATTTGTAGATGATGGTTGATCTATACTTGAAGGTCTTTTAAAGTATTGTTAATAGCCATTTAGATGGCTCTTTTAAAACCATGGCTTTGCTGGAGAGCTCCAAAATACGTTAATGTAAGACGTTCAAGTATGAAAATTGAATTATTGGTTTACATCATTTTAGACTGTTCCAGATTAACATATGCAGAGCAAAATTGACCTCAACTTTAAACTGACAACTGATGTTATTCACTGCCTTCCATAATTTGATTCACTTTGTTACATACACAACAAAGACAGGCATAGAGATGAAGTAAAATAAAATATTAGCATTAATTTCGAATCCTTTTATGTCAAGACAATTTGTGGAATTCTGTGGGAAGTGAATTGTGATAAACGTCATTCTTACAAAATTGGATTTCCCACAATTGATATTTAGGAAAACAATAATGCACATTCCCTAGTTACTTATGACCAGAAAATTGCCACTAATCCAGCATTGGATTTTTGTATGTTGGCAACAAGAGTAATGAACAAATGGGAATTACAGGCATCTTTTAAAATCATTGACTCTTACAAATATATTACCATTCTCAAGGGAGATGTAGGTGGTGCACAAATTTCCCTTCCCTAGTGCATTTGTGTGGGAATATTTTAACCTAGTATAATCCAAGTTTTAATCGTTCAGAAATTTTAATAAAATTATGCTTGGTGATTGTAATAGAAATATGACAGCTAATATTTAAATAACTTTGATATGAATAAAACATTAGGTAACCCCTTTGTAAACCCTAAACCATTATACAGATGTGAGTGACTATTGTTATTATTGTTATATTAGACCACTTTGGAAAATCACTTAGCTGACTTTTGTTTTCACTATTTCTCTGTATTTGCATACTAGTTTATTTTTTTTATGGGCAGCATAGTTTAGTGGAAAGAGCAACGTAATTGAAGTCAGAAAACCTGGCTGAAGCCTGGTCCACTTACCTTGGGCAAACCACTTAATTTTTTTGAATCTCAGTTTCCTTATTTGTAGAATGTAAACAATACTTATACTACCTCTTAAGTAGGTTTGTAGTAATAATCAAATAAAAAGCATAAAAGCATTTGGTAATTATAAAGCAATACATCTTCATTATGTTTTTAAGGATAGAAGAGAAATGTTATATTTTCAGACTAGTTTTTGACATTCTTATTTGTGTTTTTCTACTAAAGATTACTTTTAATTCTTTCTTATTGACTAGAAATAATTGTTCCAAGACTTCTCTTTAAGCAATTTAAAACCATTCAGTTAATTTGTTGCTCCTAAAGTAAACTTTCCCCTATTTCCTTTCAATATAGTTTTGTCAATGTTGTATTTGGTTTGGGGTACCACATTTTAGGGAGAATATTATGCCAGAGAAGTAGACAATAGGAATGGAAAAAGACCTCGAGTCCTTACCATGTAATGATCAGTTGAAAGAATTAGGGGTTATTTATTTAACTAGGAGAAGAAAAGGCTAGGGTCAAGTAGATAAAAGTTGGTCACATGGAAGGGAAATTTCACTTGTTCTACTTATGATTAGGATCCTAGGGTTAGATCTAGAAGGGACCTTAGAGATGATTTAACTCCTTCATTTTAGAGTTAAAGAAACTAAAGATCAAAAAGTTAAGCAATTTGCTTAGCCATGTAGATGTGTAAGAACTAGAATTTATATTTTAAGTCTTATGAATCCCAAGTTCAGCACCTCAATCTAAGAATTCTTTTCCACTGTACCACATTGCTTCTCTCCACAGGTCAGAGCCAGGAGCAGTGGGTAGAAGTGGTAGAGTCTAAATTTGTCTTGATGTATAGAAAAACTTCTTAATAGTTGGAACTATCTGAAAAGAGAATGCTACTGAAAGAAGTAGTCTCCCCCGTATTATAGGAGGGAGGAGCTTTAGGCAAATGCAAGAAAACTGTTATGTTACAGAGAGGATTATGTTCCATTTATAAGTTGGTCTAGATGACCTCTGCTGTCTGTCCCTCCCAACTACGAGACTCTGTGATACCATATAAAAGGAAATGAATAGTATAATAATGGATGTTTTTCAAAATTTAATTAGTTAAAAATATGTTTAATTTCATTTCTAGAGGGCCCCCAAACTTTCTATTAATATCACATCTTTTTAGAGTTATCTCCTCTTATCAGAAGGAATTAGATGGAAAAAACTGTTACTGTTGTTCATCCTACATTTTCGAAGAGGACGTAATGGGATGATGTGTTGACTTGCACATGAAATTGGATTTAAGTGAGTAAGAGTAAGTTTCACAAGTCATCAGCTTCACTCTTCCAGAGTTAGTGAGGTCCAGTGGCAACACAAAAGTTAGGATGCCTGGCAATGGCCAGGAATGCAGTGGATGTATTTGGCATCTTTGATGCCTGGCCAGGCTCTAAGCACTGCCCCAGCGCCAGCTTCTGCCCCACATGTGTGGGGCAGAGACCTCCCCAGCTCATCCGTAGGTTTGAGGCCTGTTGATTAGCCTCAGCCTGACTTAATCTGAGTGGTGAGATGGTTTTACCAGGGTGTAGCCACATAGCATGCTGCAGCTTCTTAGAACCGTAGGTGAGAGCTGAGACAGGTAGGTGGATGAGCAGCCCTGAAAGGGCTCCTCCAACCCTCACACCGGAGTTACTAGTCATCCCTGAATGCGCTGTATACCCCGCAGGGGAAAAAGGATAGATGGCAAAGCTAATCAAAAGGCACTTTTCTTTTACAAAAAGTATGTTTTAATTTGATCATCTAGATTTGTGTGACTCTTTGCTTCATGTTTTTTTCAGAGAGCTCAAAATTGCTGGTGGTAACTTTTAAAAAGAACTTAGCATCTTTGAATATAGAGCATGAAAAACAACTATTTATTCTTGTTATTTGTATAAATCCATTTCCACAGTGTGTGACAATTTCTTATGTATCATTTGGTTGAGTCTGTTTTACAGTTAACATTATTTGCAGTTAGTTATGTTATCTTTCAGTAATTATGAATATTTAACATTTTGAAGCCATCTTTTCAATATACTTTTGATGAACACAAAGTAACTTTTTGTAGGATTTTTCCTCCCTTGCCTGTTTTTGTAGGAACTTTAAATACCCAACCATATTTTAATAGTTCATTTTTAGCACTAGATATGTGTTAAACCCAAAATTTACCATATCCTTTGTTCTAGAGATGTCTAAATCTAGACCTTGTAGAGTAGAATTTGGACTAGGCAGACCAGTTGGAGTATATTGGGTCTATGTTAATGTAATAACAATTTAGATTTGAATATTTTTCCCACTCATTAATAGGCCATGTGGCCCGCTTACATCACAGGAATCCTAAGTCACATGTGGTAGGAGGAGCTTGCTGAGGGGAAAAGGAAAGTGCGTCACAGGAAATGCTGAGAGAGCAGTTAGAACTGAAGGAGAGAGCAGATGTGGTGGTGGCTGTGAGTGTATTTGTGGGAAGGCCCCAGCGGGAGCGGGCAGGGGGGGGGTGGATGGTTTTGAGATGGAGCGGTTCACTGCCGTGGTACTGTGTATTGAATTCTTTGCTGCTGTGATGGATTGGGCTTAGTGGTTTTGGGATCTGGTCCTCTGGTGTTTGAATAAATGGTTTACTTCTTCTGCCTTCTATATGGAGAGTCTCTTATATTTTGTGATACAGAACCACATAGGCATTTTGACAATTATTGTCTATATTATGATTGTTGTCTTGCTACTACAGTTGTATGTGTAACATTTGATGTGAGCTACAATTTATTTGCTAACTTAATTCTTCCACATAATTCTTATAGTATAATTTTACATAAAATTGCATACTTCAAAACGAGAAATGCTTGCTATAAATGCAAAGATTCTTAAACTTTATTTTTATTCCATCTTGAACCCACTTTTTCTAATATTGAAAATAATTGAATTTTAAAATACTCATGTGTCTTCAATAATATTTAAGAGGATTTAGAATTGTATTCTCAACTTGGACTCCATGCTAGAACTCCTTCATTAGAGTGGTGAAAAACTTTGATGAATGTATGTATATTCCATGTCATCTGCTTCACTTGATTAGAGGGTCATCAATCACGGTCATTTCTATTATAGCTTTTATGGAATCATATAATTTTGAATATTATATATATATATATATAAAGCACATTGTTGGACATTATTGCTTTTATGGAAGTATTTTGTTCATTATTGTGGGGTCTTGTATTCTATATATATTTGAGTCAAGTATGTGATATTAAAAATGTTTTCTACTGTCACTTATGAAAGTTTGCCATTTCTTTTCTAATGTAACCTTATCTGTAATGTCCTCTATGTGTGTAGATTATTCTCAAAAATTTTTATTTAGATGACAAGCATATAAGCCACTGATAGTTTCTTGGTTGTATTTTTTGGGTCATAATAAGGTCCAAGTTTTTTTTTTTCTCCTTTCTTTGGTATCTTCCCCATCTTTCAGTTACCTTGAGAATTGATACCTAAATTATCTCAAAATTATGTTGCTTCCAGCATGGACTTCCTCTGTGTGTTCTTGGATTGGTCTAGCTGCTTTTTCCATCTTTGTTTTGTTCAGATCTATTTCCATTTCCCCTAATAAGTATATCCAGGACTGGGATTTTAAAATCCAAATGTGGTGATTGCATTGACCTTAATGATTAAAAAGAGTTCATCTTATAAAGCTTTGTAGATTTTGTCCATCTTGTATCTGTCATGCCTCCAGCTTCATCCCTAAATGCGCTTGGGATAAGTGCCTTAGTCTCTTGCCAAACTTTCTTCAAACTGTTTTTTCATTATACTGCTTTTCTGTTTTAGGAGATAAATCTTTCACCATCCTGCTCCATAAGATTTTTACAAATAACTTTATGTTCCAAACTGTGATTGCCCTTAGGTGCCATATATCTCTGTCAAATTAAGTCATGGGTTTCTTAACAAAGAACATTTTTAGGCTTTTTTGATTTTCTTGGTTGGATTCTTCTGGTTGATTTTCACTGTTAAATTACATTGGTCTATAAAAAATCACTGTAATACATGCCAGTAGCTTTTCTCCATTTGTGTGTGTGTGTGAGACTTGTTTAAATGGGTCAGATTGGAGTTAATTGAATGCCATCTATTTATCTCATTTTTATTTCTCTAGCTTTCTATTAATTTTAATCTTTAACAAGATGGTAGTCCTCTTTTACATAGTCAACAAATTAAGGAATGAGCCTCATATCAGTAATAAGTCATTCTCTGTGTGTTAAAGTATCACCATTCTGGGCTTTTTCTTTTCTTTTTCATTAATGTTATTAGGTACATGCTGTATCCAGAATCTTCTGATCCTTTTCTTGAAGAAAATACCCTTAATGTATAGATTTGAAGCTTCTGTGTAGTATGTCTGACTTCTCTTGTTCCTTGCCCCTGAAGCCTATTTTCTGATATATTTCTCACCATCCTTACCTATTTCTACCTTTCTTTAGAAATCACCAAGTATCAAGATTTATCATGATTTAATTTGGAAGATCTGTAGGTTTCTTTGTGGAATTTCTCTATACCTTCATCCTTTGTAACAAATCTTGGTGAGTTAGCTACAATTATTTCCACAGTGATTTTTTTGCAAATACTATCTCTGAGCACTGCAATATGGGATAACCAGATGTCCCATGTTGACTTTAGATATGTGATCATACCAACTCCTGATTTCCTCTCCAAAGAGAACCCACAAGCCACCTTTAATTTACCTGCAACAATTTTGTGATGTCTGGCCAAGAAAAATGCCAAGATTAATACAATTTAATTCATCTAATAGTTATGTCTATTGGATGAGATCTCACACTTAAAAATACCGATTGCTAAATTATTTTTTATAAATGGTCTAAAAACTATTTGATTCTCAGAGTCTACTCAGAGTCTCAGAGTCTCTTTTAGTCTACTCTACAACTATCAGTACAAGAGCTGCTTTCTAGTTTTCTTTTGTGGGTTATTGTGGCCTATAAACTCATCATTAAGTGTCTAGACTACTAATAATGAGCCCCTCATTTATCTAGGCCTGTTCTCAAGAAACTGAGCCCATTGTTGGGACTGTACTTGAAAGTTTCTCAGCTTGGTAGCACCTATAATAACTTGTATACCACTAGCACAGTTTTTGCATAAAACTATGTTCATTTTCATACTAGGATGACAAATCAGAATAAGAATTTGTGGAGGGATTGCTTGTGATGATTCGTTCCTACAGTGTTTGTGAATGACATTGTGCTGAGTACATTGAGCCTGGAACACTGCAGAGATTCCTAAATGAGATCTATAATTACCCTAATGATTTTGACTTAGCAAGCCACACAAAGAAAACCGTGTAGGTAAAGAATGCTCATTGTCTAGCACATGCTATGCAGTTGAATGGATGCTCATAGAGCTCATCCACTAGTAGACTTGTCTTTGAATAAACAATATGTTGTAGCCAAATTGAATAAGAGGAAGAGAGTAGGCTGGAATTTCTTTAGGAAACATTAAAATTCTTTTAATTACCGCATGTTTCTCCCTTAAATAAACGTTTATCTTTTTTTTAAATAGTATCTCTTGGTGCCATTATATAACTATGAGTTATAGAACCCTACATTCTCCACAGAATTTAAAGACCACCCAAAAGGCAGTGGAAAAGTGAATGGTAGGTATAAACAGGCTGTGACTCATTACAAATGAGGAATTATTCAAGAGGAATGATACCAGGGATGCTATCAAAGAAATGAAAAAGTAAAAAAAAAAATATAGTGAGTAGGTCCCCTATAGGAGGGAGGGATAAGTAATAGATAATCCACATTCTTCATTGGAATCTTTGCAGTGACAAGAGAAATTGATAAAACCTCTCCATTTTGGGTAGGGTACTCCCTTCCATCATCTCCCACCCCTAAGCCCTCCATGAACTTTTTGGAGGACTTGGACAAAAGTCACACTGGATGAGCAGGCATGGTTGTGTTATGATCTGTATTGTTGGACAAAGTACCTACATCAGTGAGATCGAAGATCCTTTTCAGTAGAAATGTGTTACTGAAGTGGAATTCTTAGCATTAGGCTGTGGTGGCTGCACTTGTTTTCTGATCTGGTGAGTTTCCCTTTTGGTTATATGCAGTGCCATACATTTTATGTCCACTTGTGCTATGATACTTTATAAATTTCTCTTAAACTTTGTGTTCCTTAACTTTAACACATTCTGTACAATGAAGATGCTGGTTAACATTAGTTACCATTGTTCACACATTTTGCTGAAAGATTTAAAAATAGAGCATTTACTTTTGTCATACTAAGTAAAAAGTAGCTTCATTTTTTTGTTCTCATGTTATTTAAAATAACTTGTGCATGCTTTCTTTGGCCTTTTATAGAATGGCAATTCCATTCATATATGGAAAGGCACTAGAATAGAACCAGTAAATTAACAACTTAGAGTATTAGTAAAGTAAATAACATCAATATGTGAAAAACACAT
This sequence comes from Phalanger gymnotis, assembly GCA_028646595.1. Taxonomy (NCBI): domain Eukaryota; kingdom Metazoa; phylum Chordata; class Mammalia; order Diprotodontia; family Phalangeridae; genus Phalanger; species Phalanger gymnotis. The sequence goes on along the minus strand of CM053622.1, from coordinate 154,692,787 downwards.
TAGGACAAACAAATGTAATTTCGTTTTGCGTTAGGATGGCAGGCACCATTTGTAAACTAAAGGAGAAGAGGTAAATGTTATTTTTCTTTATTTTAGTATTTTTTTTGGTCATATCACAGGTGAAATTCAGCAAGGTAAACTGAGGCAGTTTTCCCACATAAGATAACATTTATTAAGCAGGGCATGCTGCCTACCAATAAAAGAGTCAATGGATTTCCTCTGTTTATATTAAAGGTCCCTAGCAGATGCACAACTCCCCTTTTATAGGTTTTTGGGAATCTGTATAGAACAAAGAGCATAATAGTGTAAGTGACATCATAGGGTTGAGGGCAACATGATTGGTTATAGAGCTGAGGTGTAGGGTAGCATCAACCCCCTCCTTCTTTCTTATGATCATTGTTTGATTCCACCAGACATCCTTGAAGGATAACTTGGTAGTGTAAAGATTTTAGGCCTGACTGCATTATGTTCACACACATCCTCCAAGGTCAGCTAAATTCTTTGAAGCAAAAGTAGATTTTCCATACTTGGAACACATCAAGAGGAGAACAGACCTGGATATTTAATACATTTCCCTGCCTGACAGCGTGGAACTAGAATAATCTCTGAAAGTCTCTTCTAATTTTCATAATTTATGAGACTATAAAATCCACCATGGTGTAGTCAAAAATATTTTCTTAAATCTGTTATTTGTTAATTAGTCTGTGATGAGGAAGAAGCATGGTAGAATGGAAAAAATGCTAGACTTGTACCAAAAACCTAAGTCCTAAAATCAGCTCTGGCATGTACTTGCATTGTGACCAGTCAAGTATATAATCACATAATCTGAACTTAAGATGGAATAACAGAGGTCATCTATTCTACCTTGTACTTAAACAGGAATCTTATCTTTAACATCTACAACCACAAATCAATTTCACAAGTACAGGATAGAAATTGTTCACAGGAAATAATGGGTCACTAAATAATAAATCACCATTCATTTATTAAAAGTACCTACTGTTATTATATACTATAACACTGTGTTCTTCTTGGACTTACCATCCCAAGAGGCAAAGTACCCTGCGGCTTCAACAGGGTTCATGCCTTTTTTCACCTGCCTAAGACCACATACTTTTCATTTAGCCAGTCAGTCTTATTAGCCCCATAGATAACTGGAATTTTCGTATTGGGTTCAACATTTGCTATAGACAAGGTATCAGGACCAGTTTGCTTCAGGATAAAGTTTTCATCAGCAAATCTTTCCACATAGATATAATTGCCATCAGTCTACCCAGTCCCAGGCCATCACACCATCTAGTTGTACCTGCACCTCTACCCTTACCGTCCCTTCCACCTTCCCAGAACAAAACGCTTCTCCCCACTATGGTTACTACTCCTTTATATAAGTTGTCTTCCCCTGTTAGAATATAAGCTCCTTAAGTAAGAAGTTCTCTCTCTCTCTCTCTCTCTCTCTCTCTCTCTCTCTCTCTCTCTCTCTCTCTCCCTCCCTCCCTCCCTCCCTCTCCCTCTCTCCCCCTCTCCCTCCCTCCCCATTCCTTTCTCCCTCCTTTTTGCTTAGCACAGTGCTTGGCACATAGTAAGCACTTAAGTGTTTTTTCATTCATTTATATGTAGTCACCACACTGGCATGTGAAGCCAGGAATAGTTCTGTAACAGTACAGCCTTTGTAATCAGGTTTGGTTTTTCGTTGTTGTTTTTTATCTTTAGTGCTTAGAGGTGAACTTTTCTGTTTTCTTTTAGACTCTTGTCAGCAAAAACCACAAAGTTGCTGTGTTCTGCAGCTAACCATCCACAGTGATGTCTGAAAAACGTAATGGGTTGGTCATGGATTAATGGTTAATCAGGCAAAGTTGTGGGGTCCACGTGGCAATGTCTGCATGCTCTCTTCCCCCACTATTTCCATCTTATTAGATGAGCCCTGTTGTATTATATTTCTGTCCTGACTTTTTAAATATGTTTACTATGCTTTCCAACTTCATGTTATCTGCAGATTTGATAATTAGGCCAACCATGCCACTGGGGAGAAAAATTTGTTAAACAGAACCAGAGCTAAGGACAAATCCCTGGAACCCTTCACTAGAGAACTTAGGATCATAGGGACCATAAATTTAGAGCCAAAGGAACATAAGAGGACATCTTAGTCTGACCCCTTCTTTTTCATCTGAAGAAACTGAGCCTCAGAAAGTAAGTAATTAAGGCTCAGGCAGGTAGTAAATGACAGCAGTGGGATTGTAACCTAGTATCTCTGACTCTGTAGTCAGTTCTATATCCATTGTACTATACTATCTCCAAGTTCTTTCAATTCATTAATCTACTCTTTGGGTCCATTTATTCAAACAATTCTAAAATTACATAAATGTGCTTTCATCTAGCTCATAACTATCCACCTTGTCCACAAAAATACAGTGAGATACATTTTTCAAATGCTTTATTAAAATCTAAGTACATTGTCATTTCTTCCCTTTGAAAATAATCAGACTATCATTTCCTAATATATTTAATCATCTTGCTGAGAATCAAAGTACACTTCCTTTTTTGAGAATCAGATCATTTGTCTACCTCCAGGACTATGGCAGCTCTTCTTATCTCTACATATTTTTTAAAGAGATTATGAGGGATTTTTCAGAAATTATAACCACCAGTTCTTTCAGTTTCTTATAATATAGTTGGTTCTATTCTTCTGACCTAAATGCTTGAGGATATCTCATTGCCTCTCTTACCATCTCTTCACTTATCTTAAGTTCAGCTTAGTTGATCGTTTTTGTTTATTCTTTGCCAGTCCAACATCCTTCAAGATCCATCTCCTTGGTAGTGAATTAATTTCATTTCACCAAACCTTTATTAAGTACCTTGCACTAGACACTGTGCTAGATTCTGGGGATACAAAACTAAAATACAGTTCTGCCCTCAAATTGCTTACATTCTACTGGCACATAGCAACGTGTCTACGTTTACAGTACATGTTGAGAAGTAAAATACAGCATGACCGCAAACCTGGAAGTAAAGGTATTAAATGCACCAGAACAAGATCAAGGAGAACATTTGCCAATACATTTGTTTGCTCTGCATAGATGATCAGTATCTCCACTTTCCTTCAGCAACTTTTTATCTCTAAGTAGAACATTTGGAACTTAAGAGACCAAGTCCAGTATGTCTGCTCTGGTTTCACAGCGTGTCTTAGTTTCCCATGATCCCTTTCTTTGAGGTGAGCCATCTCAGATTGGACTCAGCTGCTGGTATGTAGAATCTTGTTAAGTAAGGATTGTCTCATTTTTTGTTTTCTTTTTTTTTTCATTACTGATAGTTTTATACTATAAGCCATTTGGGTTTTGAGGAAGGCTGTGATAGAGACCCAAGTCCAAAAAAGACTTGGGCCCGGAATAATATATGTTGTCTGTCCATAGGAGTTTGCATGTTGTCTCCCCCATCAGAATGTGAGCTCTTTGAGGGCAGGGATTGTTTTGGCCTTTTTTGCATCCTCATTGCTTAGTACAATAACTGTTATGTAGTAAGTACTTAATAAATGTTTGTTGACCCACTGATTTGGTAATTACTGTGTATTACACATTAAATTCTCTTTACTGACTTGTTCAGTGTCGTATTAATTGGTTTTGACCTCTAGTTTTGACCTCTAGCTCTTATATAAAATTCTGGTACAGACACCTTTGTTAGCAATATGATTAACTCTTAGTGTGCTAGAATTAGTGACATTGCTCCTTCCAGCCCCTATGTGATGTTCAGAAACTGTCATAGCTGGAAACTTGGTGAAAATCGAAACAAATTTAGAATTAACTAGTTTTGCCTTTTTTTTGTCATTATCTTTTCCAAGGGGTAAAAAAGTTCGTTTTTGTTCTTTGCATTCATTATCAGCCTCAGTTCTGTTCCTGACACTAAATTTATAAGACTAGGCCACTCTTGTATTCTTCAATTACATGCCCTGATTTGATCAATGAGCACCCTCTTTAGGATGTACATCCCTCCTTTTCCATCTTATTAGAATTATCTGTGTTTGTCTTATCAGAATTTGACTCCTGAGAGTCTCTCACCCTCCCTGGGTCAATTTCCATATGAAATTTTATACCAAAAGTTACTGCTTGTTCCTTCTCTGAACTTTTGAAATCTCTTCTCCTAAAACCTAGGCTGTACTTCAGACTATACTTATGTTTCCTGATCTTTTGTGGATCCTAAGATAGAATGGACAGTACCTCCTGAGGTTCACATCACTTCTATTTCAGCAACTAGTTCTTTCTTGATTTAAGTCAAAATAGCATTTCCTTTTGTTGCTTCCTCTGGTCTTTGAAGAATGAAATCTTTTAAAGTTGTGATCTTTGGGTTTCTCAGCTGTAGAGTGGCAATAATAGTTTATTTGTTACTAGCCCCCTAGCTGGTTGTAAGAGGAAATGTTTCATAGACCTTCAAGTGCTATATAAATGTGACTTATTATTGGCCAGGTCCTTTCAGCCATTTTTTTTTTTTTAATGCTTGATACATTAACACAAATGTATGTAACTGAAAGGGATACAGGAGGGAAGGAATAGACATATTGAAAAACATGTGTTTTCATGATATTTCTGTATTTTCACATTTGTCTTTATTTTTTTGTTTGTTTGTTTTGGAGGGAGGAAGGGAGCGCAATTGGGGTTAAGTGACTTGCCCAAGGTCACACAGCTAGTAAGTGTGTCGAGTGTCTGAGGTCACATTTGAACTCAGGTCCTCTTGACTCCAGAACCCGTGCTCTACACATGGCACCGCCTAGCTCCCCCTGTTTTTATGTTTCTTAAAGATAAACTTTAAAAAGTTAAGAAATGTGAACATTCATGTTTATTCATAGTAAGAAGAATATCAAATCTACTATTCCTAATACGCTACATTTTTCCCCATTTGCTTTTCTAATCAGAATGAAACCATGCTTTGTTATTATGGTAGTTAACTATTAGATTTGCTTTTTGTAATTTAGTTTAAGACAGAAATGTGTATGTCTTTTCTGAACATAAAAACGGCCATATCTATAAAATGTTGCATGATTTCCATGTTTTCTTTTCTCAGCTTAATAACCAACACTTATTGATTAGTGAAAAACAGCGCGTAACCCAATGGGAAGATTTCATGAAAGAGCAACACAGCAAGCAGGCTGCAGTGGATGAAGAGCACAAAAAAGCCACAGAACGTCTTAAAGAACAATATGCCGAGATGGAGAAAGATCTAGCTAAATTTTCATCATTTTAGAACTTGAATAACAACAATACAACAATACAAAAACTTTTCTCGCCACTGTGCCAAAAAAAAATCACCAGACTTACTTGTTCTGTGTTACAAACTTAGCAATATGTTTTGGTGGTAATGCTATATCAAAGAGTTGGTAATAAAGATAAAAACTTTTGGTAGAGTTCAGATTTAATGTTCATTATAAAAAGAAAAGAGTCCTATATGCCTCTGACTTTAAGTGCCTCTGTATAATTATTTAGGTGGGGGAGTAGGAGGAAAAATGGAATGAATTGATCCTTAGACCATCAGAATTTGCAGTCTGTCCATGCCCACTGAATAGATAAGAAAATGGCAAATGTAGAAGAATTCTCAGGCTATGAAGATAATCTAATCCATTCTCATACATGAGAGTTCGGGTTGGATTATTATGCTTGTTTAGACAATATATACAACTAATCACCAGTCATCTCCAGACTATAGGAGTGGAATGCACATTGTTCTTATGTGAGTAATGTTCACAAACTACTAGCCTTGAAACAGCTTGGAGTAAAGAGTTGAAAATCAAAATAGTTTCAGCAACAGCAATGTCTTTGTTGAACAGTAAACTGCTTACTTTAGGATATTGGTGTGAACAGTGCAGTCACATCATGACCACATCTTCCAGTGGACTAAGACAGCAAGATTCTGTCTTACAAAGACTAGTGGCCTTTTACCATGTAAGATTTTGAACTTTCAAAATTTGTTTAAGGAGAAGCTTACCGAAAATCTGGGTTATGCTTTTTATCCTTTTCAAGAACCGTAGTCTTACCCATAGTATTTATACCTCATTATATGTCTATTTTGCAGGGGATCAAGGATCAAGCTTTTTAGGTTAAATAGTATGCACACATTTTAGAGCTACTTGAGTAATCAGTCTCTCTGGGACTTATATGTATTCTGGCTCTGGAAGAACCAAAAACGTTGGCTCATATGGCAGAAAGGCCATGTTAGATATCAAGACTTTTAGTGATAATGTGTGTTCTTATAAGCAAATGTATTATGGTGTAAAATGTAACAATGCTGTCATCACTGTGATCTTTAAAATATGCATTTAACAATCTTACCTGGAGATGGTAAGTTGTATTTCTTTATTTAGTCTTTGTAAATCAAGAAGAAATCAAATGCAGTAATAACAGGAGCATATTTTTTGCAAATGAATCCTAAAGCATGGATAAATATTTCAAATTATATTATAACTGCTATGCAGTGAAGAAGGGAACAAGAAAAAAATACCCAGCTCTTGTTATCTCAGTGTTGTGACTACATAAAATCGACAATGGTTGCCTGTGTAAATTTATGGCTTAGTGTCAAAGCTCCATTCTTGGCAGCATGTTGAAAATGTGATTAAAGTTAGTAGAGGAGACAGAATAAGTATTTGAGATTTCTTTCAATAACACTGAACTTCAGCCAACTTTCTCTGTCTGCTACCGTAAGCCTGACAGGTTCATCAATCATCCTGTGGTACATAGAGTAAAAAGAGTCCTTGCCGACAGTAAGGCATGTTGGAATTTTGTTAATTCTCTTTAGTGGATGGAAAAAAAAAAATATAGCTCTAAAATATCCCACACATGAGAAGTAAGGAAAGCCTTAAATAAAAATCCCTTTTTGAATGGAAGGTGGTTTCTGGAATGTCTTTATGTGTAAGCACATCCAACGATGATTGGGTGCTGTAAATAAAAAATTAGATCTATGTACTTCATCAAGAATATATTCAAAAAGATGACTGCCTGACTGGAGTCCAATTTTTCTGTTTGTGTTCAAGCTCAGTTGAAATGAGCTTACTTTACCTTATACAAGCTCCAGAAAAACTTCCAATCTAAAATCATTTGATAAGAATTATTAACATTCAGGATTAAAAATGGAAAATGTATTCTTTGTAACAACTCCTAATAGTATCTCTTTTTCACTAAAATTCAGTGCTGGATGATGATTCCCTAGTAGTGGACACTATCCCTTCTATTACCCAGAATGACCAAATCACTTTTGGTCTATACTATAGACAAGTATCAGGATAACAACAATAAAAAGTTCCACTAATTTGTTTCTGATTTGTGAAAAAAAAGACACAAGTTACTATATAAAAACATAATTTTTGATTTAGTTTTTGTAGTAAACAAAATTAAGATTTAATAAAATCTACTGAAGAATTATCTTTTCAGTCTTAAAACATAACTGTGCTATACTACTAACTATATACATATATATACATATATATATGTATGTATCTCAAAGGCTTCACTAAATAATAATGCCTTCTTATCATTGATAATGCCTTATGTAGTATATAAACAGACTGCTTCTAGTTTTATTACTATTTGTAAGCAGGTGAAGGGGAAGCAGAACAGGGCAGCATTGTATTCTTCCCACTCATATGCTTTACAATTTTGGACTCTTTCCAGGTTCTTTGGATTATCATTGTGGTTTGTGGAAATATCACTTCCAAATAATGTGGATCAAAGATCATAGATTTAGGACTAGAGGAGACCTTAGAGACTATCTGGTGCAACTGCATCATTTGCAGATGAGGAAGCTGAGGCCAGAAAGACTAAGTGACATATACAACTAATAAATGACAGAAGCAGGATTTAATATGAATATATAGTTTCTATATTGGTAGTTATAAACTATAAAGTGCTGTGAAACACTTGGGTATCGTAAGTACCAAAGGGAATTTTCCCTTTTGCTCCTAGAAGGCCACTAATTTTGCACGTAAGAAAATCTCTATCTACCCACTGAAGCATTTTAAGATGTTTGAGCTCGTGCCACTAATACTGCCCTAGACACTTGGGGCCTGGGCTGTTTATTTTTGTCTCAGGAGGAAAGGTGCAAGTAAAATATTTTAAAATGAATTTAAATTGCCTTCAGTCAAAAAATTTTGAGACCCTTATAATGGATATTTATCTGATGCTTTGCTGAGTTCTTCAGAAGAGCTTTGCAAACATGTCATAATTTTTCAACAACATTATTATTAATTGAAGCATGTAGCAAGTATTATTCCTATTGTAAAAATGTAATCGCTGAACTACTGAATAGTCATAACCCAAGGCTATAAATGTGTCATTGCTAAATTAGGAAATAGAAGACTGGATTCATTAATATACTTCTACTGTATATATTCCTTAAAAAATACCATGCTATTTTTAATGATACAACTAGCACCACCAGCAAAACTATATACATCTTTGCATAGATTAAAATGTTCACTTTATAAGGGAAGATCCTTTAAAACTATTCCAAAGACACCAAGTGTTAAGTGTGTGTTCCATAAGTAATGGAAAAATACATATAGATTTTATAAGGTGACACATTTCTATCAAAAATAAAATTATGTCATGTTCTTTTAAATTGATCTGTATAGCTGTGTTTTCTCATCTTGCCCCACTCCTGCCAAAAATGGATTTTAGGTGTTGAAGGAATAGGAAAGGCCTCTTCCTTTCTGTGCTATTCATGTTTTACTGTCCAAAAAAAATGGTTCTGAAAAAGTAAGCCTGACTATAGAAAAAGGCTTTTGCAGTTCATCTTGAAAATACATTTAGCTAATGTGCATTTATCTTAATTTTAAACTTGGTATTTTCCGTTCAGCTTTTGGAAAGGTTTTTACAAAAGAGCTCTGCATGCAGAGTATTCAGTAAATGTTTTGGATGATCATGATGAAAGAAAACTAATCATTAGTAAATCATAGACCTATTGATAAAAGCAAATTAATTCCAAGTTAGTTTATCTCCAAAGATAGGGTAAAAGCGTAGTTGTCTAAGTCATAAACTTTAGCATATTAAGGTGAATAAATATAAAAAATTAAAGTCCTTCCTATTTAGTTCTTTTTTGGAAAGAGCAAAATGGGTAGGAAAGAGGGAAACATCATACTAATTTAGTAAATTATTAAGAAACCACAAGTATGTGTAAGTGTCAAATAATGCTTCAAATTCTGAGTGAATAATGAAATTGCATAGTGAGAATTTATCGGAGTGTTCTTTTTCCAGTTACATAATTTTTTTTTCATTTACAGAAGCTTTCTCAGACTATAACACAGAAAAAGGTAGTGTCTGAAATTCAGCTATTATGAAGTAATCTGGGCTTTAAAAATAATTTAATACATTTTTTAAAGTGGAAAATAGTGTGGGGTACATGTTTTCCACCATCTCTCCTCAAAATAAGTGAGCATATTTGCTCTTAAGTTTTCCAGGAAAATTTCACCTTTAAGTTGAGACCAGACTTGGAAAATTTCAGCCCCCAAGGCAGATGTTTCAGCAGTTCTGAGTGATAGGTGTGGCTCTGAGAGAGTTTCATATACACTGTTAGGTAGATGGGATACTATGTTGAAAAATGTAGGATTATAAAATTTTCAATTATGGTAGTTCCTGTTTATTTTTATGGCATTAGCTATACTTGTTAGAGTAGTGCATAGAATGACATATGTTCTGTCTTTTTTCTTGGATTCAATGTAGTTATTTTCCTTGGAAAAAAACCAAACAGGTAATTAAGTACTTATCTAATATAAAATGCCAATTTAACTATTTGTCAGGGATGTATTGGAAAAATACTTTTTTTCAGGAAGTACCCCTGTAAAAATTCTGCCAAAAGATCATTGTCACAAAATGGAAAAAAGTTTTCTCTATTGCCTACCATATGTTTAATCAAATAATTTACAAATAAATAATGTAATTTGATCTTCAGGCAGTAAGTTTTTAAGGTTTAAAAGTTTGCTTTTAACTTGGAATTTGAAATATGCAGCTAAAAACCAGCAGGTGTCACTGTATTAACAATTTTTTTTCCCCATCTCTCCAGTATGTCTGTGACCACACAGTGAAAATGTTAGAAAATATATGATTTTACTAGACTTAAGTTAAAATACCAGCTTTTGGACAAGAAAAAGATCAAAATCTAGTAACACACTATATTTTTTAGAAGTTGTTTAGTAATTATGTTTAAAATTGTCCTTGTTTCCTAGGAAGTTAAATATGTCCAAATATTTTATAGCAAGATTCATAGCATGGAAAGGTTTATAAACTTTTGTTATTACACTTTTTGTACTGGTACTAGATATATTTTAAATGTATTTAAAATCTTGTGCCCATATATAACCATGGTAAACTCTTTACTAATTTCATATTAAATCAACTTACATTTATAAATATACAGGCAGCAGAACACAGTGAATAATATATTGGATTTAAATCAGGAAGACCTGAATCAAATCAAGCCTCAGGTAAATTTTTCTTGTTAAGTCATTTCAGTCATGACCGAACCCCATTTGGAGTTTTCTTGGCAAAAATATTGGCATGTTTGCCATTTCTTTCTCCTGTGGATCCATTATGTCACGCAATTAGAGATTAAGTGGTTTGCCCAAGGTCATACTGGTAGGAAGTGTCTGAGACTTTATTTGAACTCAGGTCTTCCTGACTCCAGGCCCAGTGCTCCTATCCACTGTGCCATTAGCTGCTTCCAGATAAATGGACCACCACCTGGGGTAAATGATCTTAAATCATTTAAGCTGTGTGCCTCAAGCATTTTCCTAAGACTTAGCTTCTTAGTCACAGACAGAAAGAAAAATAAACACATTAGATGATTATAGAATTTTACTGTACTCAGAAACTGTGTTGTTTGTTGTGTCTTGACATGGTCCTTGACTTCAAGAAGTCTAGAGTCTAACTAGGAAAAATTAACATTTATTAACTACCTGCTTTGTACAGAACTCTATCCCAGGTGTGTCAAGAGATGCAAAGATTAGATAAAAATGATCCTCAAAGAACTTCTAGTTAAGTATCTGGCACAAAGCAGTATGTGACTAAGTGACAGATGCTGCTGAGAATGAGTTTTAGCCAAAGATGAACTTCAACTGGGCCTTAAAATATCAGTAGAACTCAGATTGGTAGAGAGAACGGAGGGAGCATTCTGGATGCAGGGATAATGTTAACAAAGAAGAGACTCAAACAAAAAAAAATGGATTTTCCATGAAGACTACATGAATACCTAGAAAAAATAAAGCAACAGATAGATAGCAATGAATTAAAAGCTCATAAAGAAAGAATTAGAAGGAGAATAAATGGAAGAGATGGTAAACCTTACTCAGCAGACTCCCTGAAAATTAGAATGGATCAAACAAATCCAGTATTCCAAGAGAAAGAAAAAATATTAGAACAAAATCAGAAGACTATAAGAACATGTAAGATACCTGATATCAAAAATAACTGAATGAAAATAGGTAAAGAAGAGATGATTTTAAAAGTCACTAGATTGCTTGAAAACTGTAACTTAAAAAAAAAAAAGCCTTGACACTATATTTTAAGAAATCAAAAGGAAGCTACCCAAATCTGTTAGAATTAGAGGGTAAAGTAAAGGCAGAATCCATCAATCATTTCCTGAAACTCCAAAGGGAAGTGTCTCAGGAATTTCAGAGTCAAAATCCAGAGCATCCACTTACAGGGGGCAAAGAAAGGGAATAAGCATTTATTAAGTGCCTACTATGTGTCCAGGCACTCTACTGTGTGTTGGTAGGCAAAATGGGCTCCTTAGCACTTAGTTCAACAAGTGCCCTTGAAGAGTTTGGCTTTTGTTTGCTTTGAGTAATTGAGCTATTTCATTGAATCTTACTAAGTGCTAAGTCCCAGGCCCAAACCCCTATTAGGTGTAAAACCTATATGGGTGTGGATTGGCAACTAAGGTGGGGCTAACTCCAGGAAGGGTTTAGTTTACATGTCTGGGACAGCAGAGGCTTTTAGACCACGTGGGTTTAAGTCCTCCTCTTTGTGCCGATTCTAGGTCACATGGGTGAGTTGCATGTGTGACTCACCCCTGACCCTGAAAAAGATATAAAACTAGAGCTTGGCCTCCTCTTCCTCGGAGCTCTTTGCCACAGCAGTGGTGGCGCATGTGACTCTGGGCCAGCCCTTGTTCTGAGCTCCTGGGCTGAACCTAGATGTTGGTAACTATGAATTGTATTGGGTCTGTCTCTTTTGTAATTTGTTTGTATTTTCCTCTAAAGTTCGGGGTCTTGGCTTTTTCCCCTGAACTAAGTGAATGATATTTGTGTGCTGCATTAAAGTAAGCTTGCCAACCCCTTCACCTTGCTCTCCTTATTAAGGCAGATCAAAAGAACCTGGGCTTTCTGAGTGCTGGCAGCTTTCTGGGTGCTGGCTGTGAGTGGATCTTGCACCCCCACAGAAGCTGCTGGCCAGATTGTAGAAACACTAAGTTTACGAATATCTCTTCTGATCTTCACAAGAACCCTGTGAGGTAGGTGCTGTGGTGACCCCATTTTACAGTTGAAGAAACTGAGGCATTCAGAGGGTGAGTTAGAGCTTTCTGGGGTTGGATTTGAATTCAGGTCTCCCTGATTCCTAGTTCAGTGCTGTATCCAACTGTGCCTTGTAGCTACCTCTAGAAAAAAAATTATGCAAATATTCAGAAAAGAATTATGAGTGCATAATAGAATCACGTAATAACTGATAGCTTCTACTTCAAATGAGAGATCTTAAAACATAATATTCCAGAAGTCAGCCTTACAACCAAGAATAACTTACCTTGAAAAATGACTATAAATATGTATCTTTAATAGAGTAGAAAGTTTTAAGTATTTCTGATGAAAAGACCAAAGCTGAATAAGAATTTTGAAATCAATGCAAGAATCAAGAGAAACCTAGGAAGGTAAATTTATTTGAGCAATTTGAAGGTGATCACTGATGATGCACAGGTAACATTCTAATAGGGAGAAGAAACAAGTGTCCCTTCATAATCTTAATATCTTCAAAGATTATTGAGAGAGTTTTAAAAAAAGAAAAATAGAGGCCCTGGAGTGTACTGACTCTGTTTGGGGGGTTTTAGGAGGAGAAAGAGAATGCAAGGTAAAAAGAATATACTCGTGTAGAAAATAAGGAAATGAAACATGTCATAATTGTGATTCATGAAAAGAAGTATATGCAAACATAGAAGGAAGTGGACATCAGATAAACCTCATTGTTATCTGAAAGGGCCAGTAGAAGGTTCAACACAGACATATACACATAGAGTATGGTATAGAAATACATGAAACTCAAGATGGAAATGAGTGGGGCTAGGGAGTAGACAGTTAAGGTGGAGGTTGATACTGGGGATAGAATAGTCGCAAGCTAAACAAACTTCCTGATTTTGAGGTGGGGAGGTGTTAAAAAGAATGGAACTGGAATCCAAGGGGAACAGTCATCATTTGGAGAATGACTGAATAAATGTAGGTATATGAATGTAATGGAATATTATTGGATTATAAGAAATGATAAAAGAGACCATTTCAGAGAATCCTCAGTAGTATAAATGGATGCAGAGTAAAGTGAGCAGAACTAGGAAAACAATTCATATGAGCACAACAACATTGTAAAGAAAAACAGCTTTGAAAGACTTAAGTCTGACCAAAGCAATGACCAGCTATGCCCCCTGAAGACCTATGATGAAGTATGCTACTTACCTCTGACGAAGAGGTACCGAAAAAGACATGCAGTTTTTGGTCATGGCAACCATGTGCATTCATTTTCCTTACTATGCTTAAAAAGTTTTTTTTTTCTCTCTTGGTTTTTAATTGGGAGGTAAGGGGAAGTGTTAAAGGGTTAGCAATAGTAATGAGAAAGAGAGAGAGATTGAGAGAGAGAGAAACAGTAAGGCAATAAACAACATCAATGACAATCGTAAATATGCGTATACAGTTCTGTATCACAAAGTACACGAGACTTTCCACATAGAAGGTAGAAGAAGTAAACCATGTATTCAGACACCAGAGAGCCATACCCCATAACCAAATACTCAGCTCCCACAGGCAGTCAGTCTGCTTCATCATAACATCAAGGAACCCAAAACATTCAATACAGAATACCACAACATGGAGCTTCAACATCCCGAAACCTCTCTGACTCCCTGCTGGGGTCTTCCCCAAAACAAACTCACAATACAGCTAAGTCAGCCTGTTCAGTTCTAACAATCACAAAGGCGGCCATTAGTAGCCATAACATATCTCTCTCTCTCTCTCAGCATTTTCTGTGACATAACTTTCTTTTCCTGTCAGGAAGCTCCTCCCGCCACATGTAACTTAGGCTTCCTGTGATGTAAGCAGGTCACATGGCCTATTAATGGGTGGGAAAGATCTTCAAATCTAATTGCTACTACAGAGAGAGAGAGACAGCCAGACAGACAAAGAGAGAGAGAGAACATTTATAAAATGTATAGAAGAGAAAAAGAAGTTCAGAATCACAGAGGAGCAGGACAATCTTAAAAGTACTATGTAGAATTTATTATATATTTTTTTTAAAAAAGCCAGTGGTATGAAATAGAATCCCATTGTTTGATATATGGTCCTTTTTGTTTTCTACTGTGTATACGAAAATACTTATTTTTGTGTGTTTGAGAGCAGAATAAAAATAATTTTAAAAATTTAAGTTATTATTAAAGCCCTGTCTTATTTTTTAAAATGCAACCTCTCATAGTTATGAAAAGAAAAAATATATATCCCCCCAGAAACATTTTAGGCACTGAACTGATTTAACCAGTGAGGATAAATATCTCTTGGGAAAGTTTAGAAGGCAGCACATGTAGTAGAAACTGCTCTGGACCTGAAGTTTCAAGATTTTGATTGAATCCAGACTCTGGCACTTAAAAGTTTTATGACTAAAACCTATCTGATCTTCAGTGACCTATTTGTAGAATGGAGATAATATTTAGACTGTTTACTGACAGGGTTGTTGTGGAAAACGTGCTTTATAAAACTCTAAACTACTCTTTATTTAACTAAATCTGTTTTTTACAATTAACTTATACACAATTATGTACATACACATTTTCCTCAATAAAACGTAGACTTCTTGAGATTCAGAATTTTTTGTCTTTGTATCCCCAGATCCAGTGGTGGGATTCAAATGAACTGGTTCTCCAAGGAACTGAGCCAAGGCACCACCCCCGCTGCCGACATGGTGGGCACAGGCCCCACCCCTGCTAACAACTGGTTAACAACTGGAAATCAACACAAAATTAGGTGCTGTTTCTTACTGAACCGGTGCGAACCAGCCGAATCCCACCACTGCCCCTTGGTGTAGTTCTTGGACCTTAAACTTTTGACTTACTGATTGATTGCCATTGGAGTTTGGATTGTATAACTTTGAAGATCCCTTTTTAAGGTTCCGCGATTCTGTTTGAAGGTTGCAATGCTGTATAATTAGGAATGTTGTATTAACAGTCAACATGATTAACATTATCCACATGGTGTCTACTTAGTCTATCTTGGCTTTCTCGAGGAGCCAAGGAAATGTTATGCCAAAGCAATTGTCTGTGTCCCTGTAGCCTAAGTACACTATTAATAAATCTCAAAGCATTCTCAAAATATTATGCCCTGAAACTGTTTTATGGTTGCCCAAGTCAATGTTCACAAGACACTTCTTGAGTCATTATCTTTTTATTACATGAAGTTGGTTAATTTTTTAAAAAATGCTAGTTGAATTGTGGTAGAAACAGGTATTACCCCTATTGGTATTCCCTGTGATCAGTTTTCAGTACCTTAACTAGATCTTTATTTGTATCATTTGAAAAATATGCTCACACACAATGCCCACTAATTAACACTAGACCCAACAATTTATTGTTAGTAATGATGCCAATAATAATGAGTATATATAATATGCAAAAATATACATAAAATATATGTATACCAATTATCTATGTGTTATGTATCATTTATGTGTGAGTATATATCACCTTGAATTTGCAGACTGTTATATAAACTTGGCAGGTACAACTAGACAGCAGTTCATCTGAATAAATGATCTGAGTATTCTAATGGACTGCAGGATGAATGTGAATTAATAGTGAGCTATGGCAGCCCCCAAAATAATGAGACTTTAGTTTGCCTTAGTCCAGGACTGGGGAGGTGTTAATCTTATCATACCAGACCCACTGTATCTAGATTATTGTATTCAGTTCTAAGCACCACGTTTTAGGAAGAATATTGATAATCAACAAGCATGTGCCAGGCACTATGCCAAGCACTGGAGATACAAAGATCAAAGACAAACCATTTCTGTCCTCAAGGAACTTATCTTCTATCAGGGAAGACAACATATGCACATATAAGTATATATAGACTGTATGTGTAACTGGCACATGAGTCATCCACTCCTACATGTAGTGCCTCCCATTTTTCTCCCTGAGTGTTTAAACAGTTACTTATTTGCTGAGTTGGCCCACTATCTCTGTCCTGTTCTCAGAATGGCAGGTATAATTCTCCAGAGAGGATCATCATCTCCATTACACTCAAATTTTCCCAGAGTCCTAGGGATAACTTATTAACAGGAAATACACTACCCCTACTGACCACTCTAGCTCTTCAACCCCTGTGTATGCGTTTCTATTTACACAACCAGCCACTCAGAATAATGACACAGTTAGATCTTAAACATTTACTTAATAAGACAAAAGAAATATCAGATATTCATAAATTAAAACAAAGGAATATATAATAAATACATCACAATCTACGATTAAACCTGCTGAATTTTGAATATGACAAATAGCAACTCTCAGAGTAACAGTAACTTCTAGAATTCAAAGCAAAACTTAGCAACATATCTTTTAAAGAGTAGTATATGTCCTCTCTTCCTCCTCCCCCAAAATTTTTAGTCTTTTTCAAATTAAAATTTCAAGATAAGATAGACCTTGAAGTCTAGGTCTGATTTTTTACCCTACCCCTACTCCAATTCAGTAAACTCCAATGGCCATCTATCACCTCCAGGATTGAATACAAAATGCCCTGTTTGGCATTTAAAGCCCTTCATAACCTAGTCTCCTACATTTCTCATACCTTACTTCCCTCTGTGTGCCCTAATATCCAGTGACACCGGCTTTCTTGCTGTTCCTCCCACAAGACAGTCCATCTCCTGACTCTGGGGATGCTCACTGATTATTCTCCATGCCTGCAGCTCCCTCCTCATCTCAGCTTCCTAGCTTCCCTGCCTTTTATCGAGTCTCACCTAAAGTCCTGCTCCCACTGCATCCAAGGCCATCTTTAAGTGTTCTGATCTATATCTTGCCACTGGACCCAGACGGCTTTGGAGGAGAAAGTGAGGTTGATGAGTACACAGCCCTCCCTCAAACAAATCAAATTCAATTGCAGGTCATAGCATCACCTCCTTGATATCATGGTCCTCTTCAATAATGAAGGACAAACAACAATGACAAAGTTCCACATTCCACAAGAAACCTTTCCCAATTTTCCTTACTCTTAGTGCCATCTCTCAGAGACTATCATCAGTTTATCCTGTAGATGTCTTTTTTGTTCATAGTTATTTGTACATTATTTCCCTCTGTAGACAGAATGAGCCCATTAAGAACAGGTACTATGGCTTTTCTTTGTAACCCCAGCACATAGCCTAGTGCCTGGCATATAGTAGGCACTTAATAAATGCTGATTGCCTATTAACTGATGGATTGCAAACATCATATAACCAACAAAAATTGCAAATATTTTACATAATTAACATGTTTCATATTTGAAAAAAATACATTTTTCTCATTAGGTATAAATATTCTTATTCATGACAATCATTTTGTATTCATGATCATAATAAATAATCATATTACCTAAAATTCTATGTATGTAAATATGACAATAATATACATATATCAATATTTTATAACCAGTTAGAGAAAACATATTTACAATAAATGCTATAGGGACGCCAAGTCAAGACGGCAGAGCATCAGTAACCATGATGGCAGTGTACCCATCTATTAAACTATTCTAAACAGATATAGAAAATTGATAAAACCAAGTCCTGATGGGAAAATAAGGAGATAGGGAGGTTTTCAGACACTGGGTATTGTGGTCAGGCCAGAAGCATTCTGGGGAGCACTTCAGTGCCTAAGGAGAGATTGTATACTTGAGCAAGAAGAGGTCCCATACCCATACCCAGGCTCCACTAAACCGGTATGGGTTACTGCTGTGGGACAGGTGTGCATATCCAGAGTTGATTACCTGTACCTATGGCTGGGCATTTCAGGGTAAAGAAGTTCAAAACTCAGCAGCAGCAGCATTGGTGTGGTTCAAACCCCAGTTGCTGAGCAGGGTTTCATTTCCAGTATCCAGCCCAGTCTGTAGAGGAATAATCAGGTAGTAATCTCAGACCAAAAGAGAGCCTACAGTTTGCCGCTTTCAACCAGTATGGCTTTCTAGCTGGCTGACAGGGGCTGAATCTAGCAGCAGCCTACTCTTAGGCAGACCTAAACCCAGGTCAGAAACTTGCAGAGTTCAAACCAGGGGAGGAAACAAGCAGACTTTGCTCTCAGTCAGAACATTTTGGGAGCTGTAGCAACAATGCTACTTACAGCTGCTGTGGAGGTGTAAGGTCAATAATACCAGCACACAGGAGGGCTACTAGCACAGGTTTGTTCTTTGATCTGCTTTTCTAAGGAAAGCAGCTTTAAGGGGTTTACAATCTCACTTTAATTAAACATACATATAGTTATGTTTTCACTTAGTTCAGAGGGAAAAGTCAGTACCCCGAACTTCAGAGCAAATACAAACTGAAATTACAAACAGAAAATATAAACAGAACAAATAACACAAATCAACAGACAGGCTTCTAGCTGTCTGACCAAAGCTATACATATATAATTAACAGAGAGAGAAGCACTAACATCTGGGTTTTCAAAGCCAGAAGCTGGGGGGGGGGGGCATGGCACTCCTTGATAGCTATCCAGAGTCTCATCTGGCCAAATCACACGCACGCCCCAAGCACAGTGCTAACCTCAGAGTATATATACTCCTCTTCAGGGTCAGAGAGCATCACAACCATGTGACTCAAACCCATGTGACCTAGGCCTTCCTGTGACTTAAGCAGGTCATCAAAGACTCTTTGATTCAATCAAAGATTCTTGATTGAAACAAAGGCAAGATTCAAAGGGGTTTTTTTTTTTGCCTTAGTCCTGAGAAGCACTCCAAAACAAAAAGTAGCAATAAGTCTCACTTTACTTGCTTGATTCAAACAAAGGCAAGATTCAAAGGCTTTGGTGCTGAGAAGCACTCCAAAACAAAAGACCACAAAAGTCCCACTTTACTTGCCATCACAGGAGCACTAAAAGCTTGCAGGTCTCCAATCAGTCCCTGAGATCTTAGAATAACATAACCCTCAATACACCAAGAAAGCAACAACAAGACCAGGCCAGACCTTTGCTTCAGAGCCCAGTCCTAAAATTAAGTCTAGAGTCAGGAAGTAGGCTGGAAGAATGAGCAAAAAAAAAAAAGAAAAAAAACTTCACCATGAAAGAGCTAATTATGGTGGCAAGAAAGCTCAATACACAAATTCAGAAGATAATGATTCCAAAACATCTATAAGCAAAGCCTTAGAGAAAAACATTACTTGGGCAAAAATTCAACTAGAATTCCTAGGAGAGAGAAAGCAAGAAAAAAACAAAACTTAAAAATGAATTTTATAAATGAAATTAGAGCCTTTGAGGGAAAATAATGGGAAAAAATGAAATCTATAGGAGAAAGAGTTGTAAAGGGAATTAACAGCCAATCATAAAGGATACAAAGCCTTGCCCAAGCAACAAACTCCCTGAAAATTGGAATGAATCAAACAGAAGACAACGTGTCCATTAGGCAACAAGAAATATTGAAACAAATCAAAAGAAAAAAGAAGAAGAAAATATAAGGTATTTATTGGCAAAAACAACTGCCCTGGACAACAGATTGAGGAGAAAAAAAATTTAAGAATCATCCAATTATCTGAACTCCAATGACCAAGAGCCTAAACATCCTATTTTGAGAAATCTTAAAAGAAAACTGCCCAGATTTCTTAGGTCCAGAGGTGAAAGTAGAAATAAACTCTATTGGTAATTTCCTGAAAGAAGTCCTCAAGTGAAAATTCCCAGGAGCACCATAGTCAAAATGCATAGTTTCTGGGGCAAAGAAAAAGTACTGCAAGCAAGCCAGAAAGAAGAGTTCAAGTACTGAGGAACTAGAATGAGAATCACATATGATTTAGCAGGCACCACAATAAGAGAGCAGAGAACTTGGAACACAATATTCCAGAAGGCAAACCTATAGCTGGGGGAGGGGTGGTGGTGAATGGACCTTTCGTGAAATAGAGAATTCCCATGCCTTCTCGATGAAAAAACCAGAGAACTACGTAGAAACTTTGAAGTTCAAACACAGGAGTGAAGAGAAACATAAAGAGGTAAATATGAATGAGCAATGAGAAAGGATTAAGCAGGCATAAACTGCTTCCATTCAAATATGGGGAAATGATACATGTCACCCCTTAGAACCCTATCATCATCAGGATTCATAGTGGAAGTCCAATTAAAGAAGATTTGAGAGTGATTCTGCTACATTTTGATTATCTTAAGAAAAGAATAGAAGGAGAGAAGAGTAATACACTGGAGGGGAAAAGAAGGAAAGGCTAGAGAAAATTGTTTCACATAACCAAAGTGTAAAAGTAGACATCTAGATAAGCAAGGAGGAAGAGGCGGTGGCAGGAATGGCTGAACCTCATTCTTATATGAACTAATCAAAAGAAGGAAGAATTTACACATGGAGACAGTTGAATAAAGATATATATTTCACTCAACAAGGAAACAGGGAAAAGAAATGGGAGAGGGAGATCTTGAAAGGGGGGTAGATTAGAGGAGGGATTAGTCCTAAGCAAAAGAACTCTAAAGATACACAAAGATATTTATAGCTCTTTGAGGTGGCAAAGAATGGGAATCTGAGGGGGTGCCCATAAACCAGGGAATGAATGAATGAGTTATGGTATATAAATGTGACAAACTCTTATCGGCATAATGACCAACCACAATTCCAGAAGACTATTGATGAAACGTGCTAACTACCTCATAGAGGTGAAGGACTCAGAACAAAGAATGACACAAATAAGTTTTTCGGACTTTGGACAATGGAAATTTGTTACGAGTGAAATCGATTTTGCTTTTCTTGTGTTCTCATGTGGGGAAGGGATATAGTAGAAGAGAAGGCCAGTTTTGACCGATCAAAAATTTTCTAAACTATAATAAATGATTAAAAAATAGAAAATAGCAATTGCTTATGCATAGTAAGTCAATCTAACAACCAGCTTGCTATTTTTTAGATTTTTAATCTTAGTTTCTAAATTTTTAGCTTGTTTATTATCAATGTCATATAGTGAAAATTCTAAATAATTTATGTTACTTCTTACAGTCCTCTTTTGGTATAATCTGTTCTTTCTTGACAACTGATGTATCAGGATGAAATAGGATTGCTTTGAGGTTCAATCTTCTCTCATCATGGAAAGACCTTTCCCAAAATGCAATTAAAACATCATCATCATCATCATCATCATCATCATCATCATTATCATCATCACCACCATCAGAATCTTCCGTACTTCTAGGAACAGTTTTTCTGTTTTTGTTTTTTCTCAGCAATTCCTTCTTTTGAAAATAAAATGTTCTTTTATTGATTATGAAACATAGATTTTCTAGTCTTTGATTATTGTTTCATTGTAATAACTTCTGATATATCACATGGATTTCTGGTAATGTTATAAGTTCAGGGCACATAACTAATTTTTTCTTCATTTCAGATATCTCACAGTTAAGAACATCCACTTGATTATCCAGTATTTCACGAGCAACAAAGATTACCCCCAAAACTTTTTATTCTTGTTTCCTTCTTTGGAAACAAACTTGGAATCATGCAGTTTTAATTTTTGATGCTGATTGCATGTCTAATAGCTTCCTCAGTACCAAGTGACAATTCTTCTTTTGTAAGCAAGTGACATACTTAGGACCAGGTCATCCACAGTTATGACAGTCATTCTTTCCTTCTGTCAGTTTCTCAGTATAATATTTCTGCTTCAATTAATGGTGACTTCATTGAATATGATGTCAGGATATTCAAGGTGCAGTGATTCATCCACCTATAGTCTCATTTGTTTCCTGAAGGTGACTTGTTGAAAATCAACTTATACCAAAAATACCTTTTTGTTTTTATTACACACATCATCCCTATGTCCATTCAAACTGCAGTTAGAGTAAAAGATAACTCTCTTATTCCACCTTTGTATTGGGCTAGTAGAAGTCTTCCATCAAAGGGCCTAGATCTTTGGTACCCTAATTCCATATTACACCAACTGGAATGGTTTTTTCTGTCATTAGGGTATTGAATAGATTTCTGTTCTTCAGTATTTGCCATGTGAAGTGATCTTTCTGATTTTTATATTTTGATATTCTGGAACCCTTGCGACATGAAAAATAATAAAGTAAATACAAAATAGTTGTGGTAGGGCAGGGCACTAGCAACAAGGAGGAGCATTAAAGGCTTCTCTTGCAATGTCGCATTTGAACTGAGTCTTGAAGGAAACCAGAAATGCCAAGAGGTGGAGGTTAAGAAGGGAATGCATCACCGGCATGGGGGATAGCCATTGCAAAGAGGTATAAGATGATAAAACATCCTGAGATTGTGCCAGTTGAGGATCACTTGAAAGAATTGGGGCTGGTTAGCCTAGACTAGAGAAGACAGGACAGCTGTCTTTAGTTATCTGAAAGGCTAACATGTGGAAGAGGGATTAGACTTTTCCTATTTAGTCCCAAATTGCAAAACTAGGAGCAATTTGTGGAAGTTGGGGAGAGACAGATTGAGATTTGATATGAAGAAAAACTATAATAATTAGAACTATCCAAAAGTGGAATGGACTACCTCAGAAAAACAATAGATTATCTCTTGCAGGGTGTTTATAAGCAAAGACTTAGATGGTTCTTTGCCTAGTATGTTATAGAGTAGATCATTGATAAGCTCCAGTTTGGATTATTTGGTCTCTGAGCTTTCTCCCAACTCTGAGATTCTATGATTATTTCATTCCGATCAAATTAATGGTGAACATCTCACCTGAGCCTTAGAAAACACTGCAAAAGTAGATACTATAGATATTATAATATCTGTTTTACATATGAGGAAACCAAGGCTGAAAGAGGTAAAATTATTTGTCCATGGTGACAGCTAATAAATGTCAGAGACAGGTTTCCAGTCCAGGTTTCTTCTGACTCTTACATAGAGTACTCTTTCCACTACACCTCACTCACTGCCTGCTCCATAGCATATTCAATGGAATTCCTGAACTACCAGCTGCCTTGACTCTATACTGTACCATTATATATATAACATCTATATTTGGTTCTTTCTTAATTCAGAACTTCAAAACTGGGCTGTCACAATCCCCTGATTCTCTAAAAAGATGGCCCAAAGTTGTTTTCGCTACTGAAATTTTGCACAGCCAATTCCCTTTGCAGCATTTAGCTGGATTATGTTATTTTCTATTGCTTTTAAATTTGTGTTAAGGAGTCAAGTTTTGTAAATCTTTACATGACACACCCCTACAGCTGGTGCCACAAATGATGTCATATTTCAGGAAAATGGCCTAACATATTCCATGTTGTCAAAGGTACTTCTAAGGATGAATATATTTTATTCCTAGTTCATAGGATGTTACATCTGGAAAGGAACCTTAGAGATCATTTAGCTTTGAAAAGTTTTTATTTTACAGATGAAGAAATGAAGATCTAGAGAAATTAAACAATTTTCCCAAAGTCATATAAATGAGTAGGGGTAGATCTCATATTAGAACACAGGTGGACTGCCCCCCAAGCCTAGTACTCTTTCCATTATATTACCACCTCAGGCTTCCACGTTGGTCTTCAATTCAGCACAAATTACACAAGTCTTGTTTATTCAATGGATCTGCTGGACTATTTTCATCATAATGGATTTTGTGCTAAAATTTTCATTCCTGAAAACCAGCTTTGCTTACGATCCCTCTAAAGAATGCCATTGGTATGTGGACAGGTTGTCTGGGGCCAGTTTCTTATCTAGACCAAATTCAAAAGTCTGGGTACAGAGCAGTGATTTGAACTGCGTGTTTTTGTTTTTTTAACTAACACATGTATGGGCCTTGCTAAAAGCACATTGCTGCCCCCATCTAGGAACAATGCAGCACACACCATTTCCTGAAAGAATGGAGTTGGAAGGCAATTATCTACTCACAAAACAGGCTGAAACAACAGTTCCTGATATTCTTCTCAAATAGTTTAACTTCCCCAAGAATCCGGAAAAAATAATTCCATGAGACGGTGTTGTGAATGAAGGTATGACATTTCAGTTTCCTTCACTGGAATCCAATAACCAGAGGCAATAAATTACTGAGCCATTTGGCATTATTGAGAAAGGTTCTGTCTGTGGCCAAGTGTTTTTCTTCATTTCAGGAACTGTGTGCTACCTTTACATCTTCCTCTGTACGATGATAGCCTCACGTTCTTTCTTGATCCCCTTCGGCCCTTCCAAGAATTGCTCGCAAAAGCCACATCTTGAAATGAACTTGTTTCTTGATCTTAAGCTTATTTAGATTTCCGAAAGAGGATTGTGGGACTTTTACTTAAGCACAGGCAATGTTAAAACAATTCATTTACATTCGAATGTTTCTTAAATGAGTAATTTATCACAACAAATCATGTCACCCCCTTCCCCACTCAGCAAACTTCACTGGGTCCTTTTTACCTCTAGAATCATATATAAACTCCTCTGGTTCTTAAAGCTCTTTACAACCTGCCTCCTTTCTGTATCTCCAAGCTTCTTACACACTTTCACATCTCTACCATCCAGCCATATTGGCTACTTGCTGTTCCTCCCACAACTATCCTCCATGCCTAGAGTGTCTTCTCTTTAACCTATATTTCTTGGAACCCCTTGTTTCCTTCAAGACTCAGTTCAAGGGTCATCCTTTGCTAGTTATCAAGCTTCTAGCGCCTTATATCTAGGGAGGTACATTGCATTGTGTCTGCTTTGTATGTGTCTTGTACATAACCACCTAATTTTGAGACATTGCTGCTGGACGCACATGGAACTAGGGTACCTGTGTCCTTTTCTGGCCCCAGACATGCAGTTTGGATTGATTTAGCTGGGTGCTCTAGATTCTAATGAGAGGGGACTAGACAGTCTGTTCTGACTCTAGCTTTTTCAAGCCCAACTCTGGCACCCCAGGAATGATTTTACTTATAGTTCAGGTTGGTTCATGTCTACGATTTCCCCTAAAAGGAGGGGAAAACTAGTACCCAGGATGCAACATTAATTAGTTATGGAACAGATAATTCCTACACACAAAAGAAACAGTAAACATAAAACGCTCACATTGAGCATTCACATACCACCCCAAGAAAGGATTCAGTTACTTGTAACTGTTGATGCAGTCTTCTGGGAGACTGATACTTAGGCCTCATCAGAACATAAAGCAGTTTGTCAAACTGCTAATTAGGCATTTTTACATTCGACTCCTTTCTTCACTGTCCAAACTGCTTTGTACATGTCTACTGATAAAACAGTCAGGCTTGGGCCAATCTCCTGTTGAGAGGGGACCATCTAGCCTCCAGCCCAGTAGGACCCAGAGCCTCTGGACTTCTCAAATTCACAAGGTCATCTCCATACCTGGACAAATCCATTTCAAGATAAGTATTTGTTCACCTAAGATCAATAAAGACCAAACGCAAAAACAGGCAGCCCACGTCCAGGCTCAGGCTTTGCCTTGGCAGGGAATGTACTTTAGATAGCATGTTCTCATGGCTGCATGAAAGCCACAGTGGAGTTAGGACAAATCGCCCATTTCCCCCACTCCTGTCTTGGGAAGTAGCTCAAAAGAATCTTGACACAATTTATAAACATAAAGGAAAAATAAGACTGAGAAGGTGTTCGTTCCCTTTTATACATCCACTAAGTCATTGTTTCTTCTAACTCTTCAGCCAATAAAGAGATTCTATCACCTTGTTAACCTTTGAATCACACACACCTGAAGGTAGCTCCCCAAACTCCCACATGGTCAACCAGAACCAGGAATGGCAACTCTGAACATGTTCCATGTGATGGCCTCTGTAGGCTCATCAACCTCACCAAGTTAGGACTCTTTAGTTGTGTATCCCTAGTGATCAACATAGCACTTGGCATATAGTAAGCATTTAATTAATGCTTGTCGATTGTTTGAACAAAAACATATCCATCAGTAATTAAAGATAGGAAAACATTTTGATCCATAGCACATCATTATTCTTCATGTGAACAAATGGCTACTAACGGTAACCAACTACTTTGTCATCTGGCAGTCCAGCCACAGTCATTGCCATTATTATTGTTAATAGCTCATATTAACATAATACTTTGAGGTTAGCAAAATGCTTTCCTCCTAACAACCCTGTGAAAAGGTAGAGCAAATATTTTTATCCTTATTTTAAAAAATTTTATCTCCATTTTACAGATGAGAAAACTGACTCTCCAAGATATCCAATTAATTGCCCACATTATTTCACACAGTAAGTTGCTAAAGTAGGATTTGAACCCAGTTTTCCTGACTCAAAGGATCTTAGAGTTAGAGCAGAAAGGGACTTTTAGAGGTGGTCTATTCCACCTCATTTTACAGATGAAGAAACTGAGGCCCAGAGAGTTTAAATGACTTGCCCATGGTCACATAGCCAAGTGTTTGAGATGAGACTATTAACCCAGATCTTCCTGACTCCAGGTCTTTCAGTCTATCTACTATACCACACTACTTCATTACCAGCTGCTATTCAGAGTTCTCTGGAATTTAGATTACATTGTATGTATATTAGGCAGGCCTTTAATCTTCAGAGTCTCAATTCCTGACTATTCTTCTGAATTTGGTCAACTTGGTTGACAGAACAAATTATTTGAGTATATTTCAAGTTGTGTTTTTACAATATCATGTTGGAAAATGGGACCACTTCTTGAAATGATAGGTCTTTTTAATACCAAACAGCTATATATTTGGAAACTTTCAGTTATTCCTGTTAGATAATATTTAATCATTATGATTCTGTGTAGATGATGCCTATCTTTTCTTTATTGAACTAAAAACAAAATATTTAATAAAAAAGTCCTAGGTTGTAATATTGTAAAGTGTATTTGGTTGGGCCATGTGATATAATTATATCTCAGATTTTCATTTGGCATGGATAGATATCTGATCTGGTCTACCCAGTCTCCAAAAGAGACTGCAGTTTCCACTGTTGTGGAGAGTAAGGGGAACTCAGTGCCTACATTGAACACACCTAGGCTAGAAAGGGGTATGTAGGATCTAGAATCATCGTGCCTGGGTCCTGTTTCTATTCTCTATCTCTAAGAAAGGTGTTCTTTCAAGCTAGAATTACATCTAGCAACCACATATCAAATATCTGTAATATAGGAATAGAAGGGATTCAGAATAAAAGCTACTGATCACTCTCATGGGCATGGTAACAGTTAAATTATTCTCCATTTTAGCTCCTTTCTGCCAAATACTGGTTAGGCAAATGAAAGACCATCATGAATAACAGTAAATTTCTTTATCAAAGTAAGGAGAAATGTAGAAATAGCTGATAGTATAGAATTATCAAAGCCCAGAATAGAGATTGTATGTTGGAATTATGGGAAATAAGATTGGGTAATTAAGGAGAGGCTACATTCTGAAGGATCTTTAAAATCCAGCAGAAGCTCTTTTTGTGTTGGCAAAGAATTGGAAATCAAGGGGATGCACATCAGTTGGGAATGGCTGAACAAGCTTTGGTATATGATTGTGATGGAATACCATTGTGCTATAAGAAATAATGAGCAGGATGGTTCCAGAAAAACCTGGGAAGACTTGTATGAACTCAGGCAAAGTGAAGTGAGCAAAAGCAGGAAAACATTGTATATAGTAATAGCAATAATGTAAGGATAAGGATTCATGAAAGACTTAGCTACCCTGATGAAGACAATGATCCAAGACAGTTCTAAAGGACCTATGATGAAAAATGCTCTCCACCTCCAGAGAGAGAACTGATGAACTCTGAATGCAGATTGAAGCATATTTTTTTACTTTCTTTATTTTTGTTTTCTTTTATTTGAGTTTTCTTTTGCAACATGAATAATATGGAAATATCTTTTGCATGACTTCACATGTATAATCAATATCAAATTGCTTGTTTTCTTGGGGCGAGGGAGGGCAGGCCAAGAAGGAGGGAGAGAATTTGGAACTCAAAATTTTTTAAAATTATTTTTAAGAAAACTTTTACATGTAACTGTGAAATATTTAACAAAATGAAAATATATGTTTTAAAATTCAATAGAATAGATTCCATGCAATAGGTAACAGAGAGCCATCATGGGTGACTTAGTAGGGGAATAACATCACAAAAGTTGTTTTCAGGAAGACATAAATGGTTCACAGGAGCTGAAAGACTAACAGCAGAAAGGTTTATCTGGGAAACTACTTCAGTAGTCTTGGCGTAAGATGATAATGTCTTGGACTAGAAAGTGACAATGAGAATGAAAAGAGGGAAAAAAGCAAGTTTAAGATGAATTTATAGGAAAGAAACAACACGATAAGTTGGCAAACTGACAAAACTGAACAAAGGAAAGAGGAGAGTCAAAACAGGTTTTCACTTGATACAAATAAGAGTTTTCCAAACAGCCAGAGCCTCCCAATAATAAAACTAGTTACTTTATTAAGTAATGGTGTCCTCATCACTAGATATCCCCAGGCAGAGGCTGCTTGATCATCTGCAAAAGATTCTTAGAGAGGAATCCTTCTACCATGTAGAAGGTTAGACTATATGAGTTCCATTTCTGTGAAAGATGGATAATACCTGAACTTTTTAGCCTAAGAGGCTGGAAGAATGATGGTACTACTAACAAAAATGGAATAATTGAAAAGAGGTTCCAGGTTGAGTAGAGGATATATTGCTTTGTTTTTGTTAAGTGAGGTGGAAATGACAGTAAGAAGTAGGGATGTTCTCCAAGCACATGGAAATAAAGTGCTAGAGTGAGGCTTCAGACCAGGAGATAGATTTAGTAGACATCCACCTGGAAAGATAGTAGCAAAAGCATTTCATGTTAGATGGTTCCATCTAACTTGAAGCTTTTGACTTATGCATAAATTGGATTTAAGTGAGTCAGATTTTTGCAAAGTTGTCAGCCTCACTCTGTGTTCCAGAGTCATCAGAGTCCAATGGCAAGACAAAAGTCTAGACGACTGGTAATGGCCTGGGATGCAGTGGATGACCTTGGCATCTTAGGTGTCTAACCAAGCTCTAAGCACTCCATACCACCAGCTTCAGCCATTTTCTTGGCCCACTGAAACAAAATGTTCACATTCTCCTACTCTTCCAGGGAAAATTTCACATGCTTGTGGTAGACACCCCTAACTCACTGAGTTTGAGGCCCCTCCATTACCCTTAACCTGGTACAGCCCCACTACCAAGACAGTTTTACTGGGGTGTGATTGCTGAACATGTTACAGCTTCTTGAAGCCATAAATGAGAGTTGGGTGAATCAGGTGGACACCAAAGGTGGAAAGCAGGCCTAGAAAGGGCTTGGCAGCCCTCATACTAGAGGTGCTAGTCTTCCCTGAACACCTGTACCCTCCACATTTCCACCTATAAGGTGACACAATAGTACAGATCCTAAGAATAGCCTCAGAGTGAGACTAAGCCATATAATATGATGAAGCCTGAGAGGTATACCTTACTTAGTAGAAAAGATGGCTTTCAGTGTCATTTTTGAAAATGTGAATTTAGGTTAAGTGCAGCCTAGTTTTGGTTGACTTCATAAAGTCAGAGATCTATGCCATAAGAAATATGTTGGCCTCTAGGTAAAAGCTGCAAACCGCCTGTGAAAGTTGAACTTAAAGGGAAAAATATAACTTTCTGGTTTGAATATTGATGTTGTTGTAGTTTAGGTCACAAAATAAAAATACAGGATGAAAATATAGTTCAAAACCAGAAACGGGATATAAATGTGAGCCTCATCCTGGCTCATATATTTCCTACTCATATAGTTCATCCTACTTATCAAAGTTAAGCAATTTGGATGAATTTTTTACTCACCTTAACATTTCCAGTTTTGCATCCAAGATCATTCTTTCACTTCTTTTGGATTTTATGGAACAACTTTTACATCACTTGAGTCTATTGGCCTCTCTCAAGACGTCCTGGCCAGTAATACCCATATAGTTTAGGACTATCTCATTGGGCAAATGGAGAATGCAAGCAAACCTGAGTACTGCTATAGCTAGTCCTTTCCTAGCAATAGAGGCTTACCTTTGACTCCTGGGGCATGTAGGTATACATTAAGTAGTTAATATCTATTGATGAGAATAATATTGATAACGGCAATAACAAGTTCCATTTGTTGGTTCTTTAAAATTTGCAGTTTTTTTTATTCATTTTCTTATTTGAGTATCACAACAATCCCATCAAGTAGGTGCTATTTTTACAGATGAGGAAACTGAAGTTCAGAGAAGGCAAGTGACTTGTCCATGGTTATATGAATGTGTCAGAAGTGGGATTTGAACACCTCTTCCTGATCCAAAGCTTTGTGTTCTATGTGCTGTGTCATGCTGCCTATCAGAAGATTAGATTTTGTTTTTCTTGACCAGTCTGTACCCAACTTTTGTTTATTAAACTAGCACTTATTTTCATTAGGAACTGTTAACCCATCAAACTAGAATTTGGAGAGCCTGGGGAAATGATAATTACTATCAAACATTGCTCCTTGCTGCCTTCAAGAGGGTGAAGGAAAACAAGGTGAGCTGCAAATAGCATCAGAAACAAAATGGGTGACATGAGATTCTCCTGTGTTCTGTGAGTGCAGGAGCTTTTGCTCCCATAGGAGAGTTTCTGGCTTCATTCATGAGCTGCTTAAGCTCAAAGTTCTATTCAGTTAGTTTCCATTAAGCCAAGGATATATTTATTTGTATTTTTATTTTATTTTCATTTCCCTTACCTAGCTTTTCCCCTTTCCAGTTGGTTTGTTGACAAAGATAATTATTGCCTCTCAGTTCTCTCTTGTTTTCCTGGTATATTTTGAGATGTATGTAGGTAATTAAGCTCAGAAGTCATTGGGTAGGAGGCTAAGCAGTAGGATAACCAGTTCATCCTTGTGTTTTGGATGGGCACAGGAGCCCTGGGAGTGGCAATACCTCTCAGACCACTGTTCCTAGTTGAACCCTCGTATCCTCAACTCCTGTGGAGAATGGGCTAGCCATTTCCACCAACTTAGAACCAATTGCTTCACAAAAGACAGGCAAGCCAGCCAAGATAGGCTGTAAGTAAGGCATCACGAGGGAAAGGAAGGAGGCAGCATGTGCCAGGCAAACCAAACTACCACCACCATCTTGAACATCCACTTAGACTCTTAGGGAGACAGTCCAGGGCCTTGAACCCAAGAGGCTTAGGAATAGAAATGCTTCCAGCCCAGTACCTTCAATAATCAATCACCTTTAGAGGTGATTCAAATTATTCCTGCAGTCTACAGCCATAGCTACTGAAAACCCCAAAAAGAAAGTTCTTAGCACCAAAGTTGTTAGCACTGCCAAAAGGTTCAACAACAGAAATTGATGATTTTTTCAGTAGAAATGACGTTAAATAAGAATCATCAGCATCAGCTTTGCCTCCACATCCTAAGGATCATGGGAACTTTCCATTTGACTTGCAGCTGAAACCTTCCATAGGTGTTGTCTCATTAGAATGTGAGCTCCTTGAGAGCAGGGACTGTCTCTCCTTTCTATTTTTATCTCTAGTGCTTAGCATAGTACGTTACCTTTAGTAAGTGCTTATTAAGTATTGTTGTTGTTGTTGGTTCATCCATTCGTTCAGTTTTCGGGTTCCTGTACATAATGTTGGTCTTTACACAGGACTGACCCTCAATGGAGGCTTTCCCCCTTTCTCCACCCCTACTTCACCAAAGAATATGATTCATCTTGGAAAGAAGAGTTTGGAAAGGTAGGGAGAGGACATTGATTTATCTAACTTGAAAAGGGGATAAATGTGGCATGTACAGTCTGTTCTTTTCACCCTGTTCTCTAATGCGAGAACAAGGGGACACTTGATAGAATTAGAAGCTGGTAAATTTAGAACAAATAAAAGGAAATAGTTTTTCACACAGCATGTAGTCAGCCTGTGGAATTCACTACCACAGGCAATCACAAAGTCAAATACTGTGCCTGTATTTTTTTTTTAAAGTCTGGTCTTTTTATGACCAACCACAACATTTATAGTTAGACAATCGTAGATAAGGATAATCAAATCTGATGCCACAGGATGTAAGCTGATCATTGCAAGGGAAGGAATTTCCCTGGCTACCCTTTTCTCTCCATTATTTGTCCCTGAAAATAAGATTACACAATTGTCCAGGCTTGTTTTGAAGAATTGAAAATCCTTTCTTTGAATCATTACGTATTGCCCATTGCCAAGGGAAGGATTCCAGACCTGCCAATGCACCAGACCTCATAACTCGTTCTTTCACACCCAGAGTAATGGCCCCTCTGGCTCGGTTAAGCATTTTGGCAGAGCAGCATTCATGCTGCTGCTGCTGCTACTCTGGACATTAACCATAAAGAACATGTTAAAGGGGGAGGAGGAATAGTGGGCTTCAGTTCCTAGTTTGTTGGATACAGTAAATTCTCAATTATTCAGGGGCTGCTAGTCCAGTTACTAGATTATCCATGCCTGACCTGCTTCTCTCTCTGGCTGAGAGCCTTTAGGCCATTTCTCTGGTTATTAGTGTGTCCTTCAAAGGATCAGCAAGGGAAATTAGAAGAGATATTAAATTTATTTTGTTTGGTCTCAGAAGACAGAATCAGGAACAATGGCTAGAAGTTCAATGAGGAAAATTTTGGTTCAACATTTAAAAAAAAATCTGATCAGAGTTGTCCAAAAGTAAAATAGACTACCTCAAAGCATAGTGCATTCCCATCAATAGAGGTCTTCTGGCAGGACTGATTGACTGAGAATTTGGGTATGTTTTTACAAAGGATTCCTCTTTAGCTATAGCTTAAACTATATAGGAACTCAGGTCCCATTCAGCTGTGACATTCCATGAAATAGAGAAACCATTCATTTTTACTAGTTGTTGATTATCCTGAAGTGTTTGAGATCTTAATACGATTAGAAGGGGAATTTAGTTTTCAGGAAGTACCACACTTAAGCACTAGAGGCATACATTATTTTCCACACTCACTGATTATCAAGAGTACGCTATATCAGATTTTGTTGTTGTCGAGTTGTTTTAGTTGTGTCCAATGCTAAAAATACTAGAGTGGTTTGCCATTTCCTTCTCCATTTCATTTTACAGATGAGGAACTAAGGCAAACAGGTTTAAGTGACTTGCCCAGGGTCACAGTGGTAGCAAGTGTCTGAGGTGAGATTTGAACTTAGGTCCTCCTGACTCTAGGCCCAGCATTCTATCCATTGTACCACCTAGCTGCATGTGTCAGATTTACCCAAATTTAAACAACCAAATGGAGTGTACCGTGTCACACTGTCAGAATAGTTAAGACAATTTAAAGATCTCAGATATGCCACAAAACAGCTTAGCATCATCCTCTCTATAGAGGCAGTACGATAGCAAACTTTTATTTGGACAGTTTTATAAATGTAGTAAGTGGAGTTGTTAGAGAGACCGCTGACTAATTGGCTTTTCCTCAGTTCAGCTGAGCATTGTTGTTGTTTTTATTGTTCAGTCATTTCAGTCATGTCTAACACTTCATGACCCTATTTGGGGTTTTCTTGGCAAAGATACTGGAGTAGTTTCTCATTTCCTTTTTCAGCTCATTTTACAGATGAGGAAACTGAAACAAACAAAGTTAAGTGACTTGCTCAGGGTCACACAGCTAGTAGTGTCTGAGGCTGGATTTAAACTCAGGTCTTCCTGACTCCAGGCCCCACACTATCACCTACCTTCCCTAATCATGTAAAGTAGGGGCCAAATAACAGAGACAAGGTGTTAAAACTCTCAAAATGTAAAGAAGTCCTTCAGTCTTGATAGAATAAAAGAGGGGCTAGCTGGCCCTTTATAAAATTGAGGCATATTCTCTAAGGAGTCTGTCAAGTTGTTTCAGCTTTGAAAATAGTGACCTCTGGCAGTAGAGAAAAGAGCCAACTATGTATGTACAAAAGTGGCTGCAGAGAAAAGTTGGCCCACAAAGCCTATCCGAGCAGCTTATCCAACAGAGATAATGCATCCAATGGAGATGGCAAAGTCAGAGTGAGGAAACTGTGAGAAGAAAAAGGGCTTTGGAGCTCTGATATGCTGGAGACATAAGTTGCCTTGACTGCATGTTTTCCTTATGTATATGCTTCTTTACCAGTATGCTCAGTATATGTACCTACTCTTCCCACTAAATCTGTATTTCTGGGAGAGTCTATCCCATGTTTATGTGGAGGAATGTCTTACTGTAATATCTCAGTAAATGACTAATTGTCACCTCTGGCTGACTATCAAAGGTAAGGACATTGGTCAGGCAAATAAGCTTTTAGGAGTACAGAACAGCAGTATAATGACCCTCAGATAGTAATCACCTCTTATGAACACAGTCTGTAGTCTAGGAGTATGAGTTGGAAGGTAGCTCCCAAGGGGGAAAGGAAGGTACTAAATAAAGCATCCCTAATTTATAATAGCATTCCTTTTTCCAATCACATAATTAAAACTAAATGGACAGACAGATTGTGTGTGTGTGTGGGTGTGTGTGTGTGTGTGTGTGCACAGATGTATATAGGAACCATAATCTTTAACTCTTTCCATCTTTTGCTTAGTGAAGGCTTTCCCTTCTTTTAGGCAATATCTGAGTGTTTCTGAGACAGTAGGATTACTGGATCCTTGGCCTTATCTAGTGGCTGGACACAATGGCACAACGTCCTTTGTGTTACCCACAGACAAGACTCAAAACAATCCAATTATCCAAACACCCAAACTGCCAGAAGTCAACTTGCTTTGTCATTGTTTACCTTAATTACATATTGGAAAGTTCTAATTAAACTTTAAAAAAAGATTGCAGATCTAATTTTTCAGATTAAAAAAATCACCCCTTTTGATTTTTAAAACTTTCAGCCCCAGGCGTAATCCCAGCTTTGAGCCTTGAAAGAGAGCTGCTATCCTTTGGATCATTCAGGTTTCAGCAATGGTCAGTTTTCCCTGTTACTGTATTGTGGAGACCAGTGGTAAGCTTGGGAAAATAGATCTGTAGAGGCTGGCCTCTCCTGTATACTGGGTTACTTAACCACGTTGCTTTAGGAATTTGCCCACCCTGATCTTTCCCCTCACTTCCATTATTCCTTTTCTGTATACAGTCTGAATAATGGCATTCTGAGCCCTCTCAGTTCTCACTGTCTCACTGAGTTTTGGCTCCTGCTTTAGTATAGGTAGGTCAGAAGTGCCACAGTTGTTTGCTTTTCTTTTTTGCACTAAGGGTCAGTTTCCTTTCAGTTTCTTTTACTGGAATTAATATATCGTTGGTCCTCTTCGAAAAAGGAAGAACAACAACAATATCTCTTGTTCTTTGAAGGAGATGCTAATGAACTATGTTTCAAGCCAAGTTCTCCATGATGGTCATTGGGCAAAGGTTGCAATTGATTGTTAAGGTACTCTCACAGACAGGTTTGTAGAGAAATTATCAAATATTATAGTTGCATTATCAAATGCAACAAAAATAGCAGTAGTCGACCAAGAGTAACCAGAATTGTTCCCATAAATAATATCATTGCCTCAGACAAACAATTGCATGGGAGGCAAGAACAGACTTAAGGATTTGGAAGGTTAATCTCAAAACCAAGCCACTACTTATGTAATTGCTGAGAAAGTAGCAGTGCTCTCTGCTAGTCAAATCATCTTTGGCTTCTTAAGTCAGAAGCTTCAAGATTATCAGTCCTATAACTTCTACTACTTCCCCTTCTTCTTAATGTACACTTTCCTCTCTATTTTGAGGATATTCAGTTTAGTTATATTTTTAATTTTGAAAATCCTTAACATTCTACTTAGGAAATTCTCTCTGGCCATCCAAACCCACCTTCTCTGCTGTTGTCAGTCTTTTCTCTTTTGTTTTGACCTT
The DNA here is from genome assembly GCA_028646595.1 of Phalanger gymnotis. Lineage (NCBI taxonomy): Eukaryota > Metazoa > Chordata > Mammalia > Diprotodontia > Phalangeridae > Phalanger > Phalanger gymnotis. The sequence goes on along the minus strand of CM053622.1, from coordinate 154,656,659 downwards.
GTACATGTCACATCTTTACCAAAAGTTCAGCATTACCTCATATATCTGAATCCAGTGTAATAAATATTTCAAAATTTCCTTTCATGTTCAGATGATTAAGTTCAGTACTTCTATTATATTCTCTCCTTAAGGGGCAAATATTATTTGAAAGATGTCAACAGGGGACATAGACATAGTTATTGGCTTATTTTCCTTGTTGTCTATCTCCCTCATGCCATTATTACCACTTCCAATACAGATGATGACAAATATGCTGGGAAGATATAAATGAGGTCTTGGTTGTTGTTTTTTTTTAAAGTGAATTGATAGTAAATTGAGTTGAATACACTAACAATAGTAATAGCTAATAATAGCCAACATTTATAAAGTGCTTTAAGGGTTTACAAAGCAATATATATATATATATATAATCTCCTATGATCCATAGATACATGTATAAAATTTCATATGATCCTTACAGCAACCCTTTAATGTAGGTGATGTTACTATCTCCATTTTACAGATAAGAAAACTGAGTCATCACATAGCTAATGCATGTATGAGGAGGAATTTGAACCCAGGTCTTTTTGACTCAAAATCCACCACTTTATTCAGAGCCTGACACTTCCATAGTATTACAGTTATGTCACTGAGGCCTACCATTAGCCCTAGGTGGGTGTTCACTGCCCTATGTCTCTACCACATAGGACTTTTATGGGTATTTGAATTAGGAGACCAACTTAGTTATTCTTTACCTTTTGGTTTTTGGGGGCATGTTTTATTGATGCCTTGTATTTCTATATTCCAGTTATTAATAGATATGCCCTCCACACCTTGGGTTCAAAGAAAATAAAAAAGTAAGTGAAACTAACATGTCAAGCACCTCTCACAGTATATTCAACATTCAACATTCATGGTACCTCTACCTCTATAACCAAAGAAGGAAGATATACTTCCTTATTTTTTTCCTTTGAGAATATATTTTATCATTTTAATTACTATTTTCAGTTTTCATTTACATTATTATCATTATTACGTAGATTGGTTTCCTGGTTCTGCAGACCTGATTTTGCATCAGTTCATAAAAATCTTCCCATATTTTTCAAAATTCCTTATGTTTTTCAGAATTACTCAATTTTTATAGCAGACTACTATTCTATTACATTTATATGCCTATCATAGTTATTTAGCCATTTCTCAGTTAATAGTCACTTATTTTATTTCTAGTTCTTTAATACCAGAAAAAGTGCTGTTAGGAATATATTGGTATATGTGGAACTTTTATTTCTGTATTTGGTTCTTGAGGTTATATCCCTACCTGCAGAGTCCCTGAGCCAAAAGGTAAGGACAATTTAGACCCTTTTTTACATAATGCTAAACTGTTTTCCTGGGAAGTTGAACCAAGTTATCACCAGACCCATAGTATAGCATGCCTATATTTGAGGAACCCCTCCAACATCAAGTATTTCTGTCATTTGTCATCTTTGCCAATCTGGGGTATAAGATAGAACCTCAAAGTTATTTCAATGTGCATTTCTTTTATTAGTAATTTGATTCAATGCTTCATATGCCAATCTAGAAATTATTTTGTGTCCAATGGTACCAGTCCAGAGTGCCCAGTGTGGTACTGTACTGAATAGAGTCTATCAGTCCTGAGACTGTACTACCTAAAAAGAATCCTGGTAGTTGAAGGTCACCTTTAACTAGAACAAGATTAGAACAAGGTTATTTCTCCTATATAATATACCAGCCCCAAATTAATTTCATTTACATCATTGTTGTATGCTTCAGTAAAATTTGCTAGACCATTGGAAGGGTTGATGATTTAGACTGAATTAGAAATAGACCTGTTTGTCAGTTGTTTTTTTTTTCCCTGCAAGCTTATGCTCCAGTCAGATGTTAATATTTGTGCCCCCATAATCAATGGGTAACTTGTTCTGTCGTTATTATTGGTAAATACTAGGTTTGAAGGTACTTGAATGAATGATTGGCTAGTGCTATATTAAGCACTGTACTTTACATTTGGGTAGGCACTTCAAAAGAATGTTTTAGATTGCCCTGTCTCACTGTACTGCTTTCTAGACAAAGGTCAGGGTGACTTCTTTGTATATGAGATGGGGGGAGGGGGGAATGGAATAAGTGCTGTGGAGACAATAGGTGTCTTGGTTGAGCCAGTGGACTTCCTAAAGGGTAGAGTCTGGCCAAAAAAGGGAAGATAAATGAAAGGGGAGATATAAATTTATAATTAAGAAAACACTACCACCAACACCAAAAAATACTTTCCATGCTATGTAAGTTATACATCAACATTGCCACTGATTAACATTTGATAAACTATTAACTTCCCCCTTTTTTGATAGGAAGGCTGCAGAGTGAGATAAAACAATGTTGCTCGGTAGAGGACAAACATCACAGCATCCAATAAACCCCAGAATGGTTCTTTTTGTTTTGTTTTGTTTTCAAGACTGGTTCCCATTTCCTTTGTGACTTGTTTATTAATGAGTTGACTCATCTAGAGTCAAGCTCCTTGTTTCCACATCAGTGAGATGGACTTGCACATTTGCCAAGTGGAGCCCTAGCAAGAGATAACAGCCAGCGACAACAATAGTCTTCCTCAGTCCTCTTGCCAAAAAGCATTTGGCAGACCAGACTCTGAGAATAACTTATTGCCGCCAGTGCCCTAAAAGGCTCTGAAGTTGTGGAAGCACAAGGTGGTTGTTTGCCAAAAGCAGATAACAGCAGGATGCAACAAAGAGCCAGACTTACTCTAGATAGCAGAGTTTCACCTGACTTGCTTAAAAGAGGAAAGAAGGGTCGAGCTACCAATTAGCACATCATTTCCTGGTCATCCAATTGGTGATATTAACACAACTGTTAATTTTCAGATTCAGTCAACATGTATTTATTGAGCTCCCATGGGGTATATGAAAAATAGATGTGGTCTCTGACCTTAAGGAAGGGTTTCCACATAAGGGATTTGTTTCTGTATTGATTGATGCAAGTAACTGGCTTTGAAGAGAAAAAATATTCATTTCTGATTGTGATAAAAATACAATATTTATAAGCAGGTGAAGGCTTGTTATTTCTTATGTTGTCTTCCCACTAGCTGGGGAACACATTCTTTAGTCTCAGGGGATTGTTTGTGACTAGAGAGGCAATAGGGGTTACCTCTGTGGTTGTGTTTGCCAGTTGGTATTCTGTTAGTTTAGTTAATTTAACTTTCGAATACCCTTCTACCCTCATAAGAAGATTCAAGAGCTAATATGCATAATTTACCAGATTCAGTTTTATATATGGAGATGATTTCCATTGCTTTGTAAGCCTTGCCCAAGTTCTGTATTCTAGGTTTTTAGCAATCTGGTTCACTGTTGTGAACAGGCTTACTTTTGAAATGGAAATGCTGAAATTAGGCTCATAGAACTCTTTGGAATAATAGTGGAATAGACAGTACGATACTTTTTTAAACATAATGTATTCATTAAGTACTATTAATTGTGTTATTGTGATCTTGAAGCATCAATATTTCATAGTTACCGTCTCATTTTACAAAATTATAGTTTCTTCTACAAAGTAAACTTGAAACAGATTTCCTAACCTGTCAGTTGTTGGAGTCATTAGGAAGCCCAATTAACCCTTGCAAAGAGATTCAAGATCTTAATATGCAACTTCCTATGTAATTGTAGTATGTGTAGATCCTTTGCTTACCTTTTACTCATAACTCACTCATGCATTCGATTATTATAATTTCATCACTATCATCTTCATCAAAAGCATTTCAGAAGCATTTTTCCGTGCCTGATACTATGCTAAGTATTCTGTAAATCGAATTAAAAAGATAGTGTCTCAGAAGGAAGGGATAATTTCCTTTTAGCCTCACATTTATGCCTTCTAGTTTCTTGATGCATGGGTGGGTCTGTTTTTGTCTATTATTCTTGTGCCTACTTAGATTATAAGCTTCACAAGAGAAGGGACCGCATGTCTGTAGGAGCTTTGGAAGGCATCCAGAACTTTGTGAGAGCTATAATTTATCCATAATGACCTATACTTATGAGATAAATATGTTCTGGTCACTTAGGTTGACCAAAGCAATTTCCCAATAGATGCGATTTTTATTTTGTCAGTGATATGTAGAAAACTTGAAGCAAAGCTTTAGGAAATTTTGCCCCCCCATTTGTTTTTATAAAACCGCCTAACATGTGATATTTAATAATGGTGATTCAGAAGGCAAAATGGTGACAATAGAGAAAAGTAATAATAATAATAATAACATATATAGCTTTTTAACATTTACAAAGTGCTTTACATGAATTATCCCAGTTTATTCCCACAACAACCCTGCCAAGTGATATTATTACCTCCATTTTACAGATGAGGAAACTGAGGTTGAAAGAGGTTAAGTGATTTGCCCAGGATCACTCAGCTAACAGGTGCCTAAGGCAGGATTTGAATTCAGGTCTTCCTGAATCCACGGGGAACACTCTATCCACTGTAACACCTAACTACCTCCAGATTGTGAAGGTAGGGGCTAGGAACAGGTGAGATTTCCAGTCTTCATACAGCATACTTCATGTATTCTGCAATCCAGTAACATTGGCCTCCTTGCTGTTTCTAGTACCCAATTCTCTATTTCCTGACTCTGGACACTTGGCTGGCTGTCCTCCATGCCTAGAACTTTCTCCCTCCTCCCTCACTTCTACCTCCTGGCTTCCTTCAAGTCTCAGCTACAGTTCTGCCTTCTCCAAGAAGCCTTTCCTAATCCTCCTTAACCTTAGTGTCTTCCCTCTGGTATTATCTCTGGTGTACCCTGTTTATATTCTTTTCATATATAGCTCTTTACATGTTCTGTCTTCCATTAGTTCCTCGAAATCCCTGAAAGTTCCTCGAGATCAGGGACTGTTTCATGCCTTTCTTTGTTCCCCCGGTGCTTAGCACAGTGCCTAGCTCAAAGCAGGCACTTAATGAATATTTGTTGACAGACTAACTGGCTTATGGAATATAACTTGGCATTGCAATAAAGCCAAATTAATTTATCATTCAATCAATCAGTGAGAAGTTAAAGTGCCTACTATGTGCCAGGAATTATGCAGGATGCTGGGAATAGAAAGATGAAGATGAAACAGTTGCTGTTCTCAAAGGGCTCACATTCTATTGAGAGAAAAAAACACATATATATACAAGTACACATAAAAGTGTACTATATGTAAGCATATACAGAATAAATATAAGGTAATTTATGAGGGTGGGAACAGCTAGGTGGCACAGTGGATAGAGTGCTGGGCCTGGAGTTAGGAAGACTCATCTTCCTGAGTTCAAAGCTGGCCGCAAGTACTTAGTAGCTGTGTGACCCTGAGCAAGTCACTTAACCTTGTTTGCCTCAGTTTCTTCATCTGTAAAATGAGCTGGAGAAGGAAATGGCAAACCACTCCAGTATCTTTGCCAAGAAAACCCCAAATAGAGTCATGGAGAATGAGACATGACTGAAATGAATGAAAAACAACAAAATTTATGAGGGAGACACTAGCAACTGAAGATTCCAGATGGGGATTGAGCTGAGATATCAAAGAAGCCAGGGATTTTAAGAAAGGGGAGGGTAAAAAGAGAGAAAGCATTCCAGGCATGGAGGACAGCTAATACAACGGCATAAGGTGAATCAGAAATACAGTTAATACAATTGATTTTACTTTAAACAAGTTGAACTAAGCCATGATCTTTGTATATACTCCTGGGAATACTCTGAAATGTTACTTCCATGTTTTGAGTATCTACTGCTTACCCATTCTTTGTTTCAATAGTTGAAGAACAGATTTGAATGAATGAATGAATGAAAAAAGCATTTATTAAGTGTTTACTATGTTTTAGGCAGAGGCAGCTAAGTGGCTCAGTACTCCAGTGGCTAAGAGGCTCCAGGCACTAGGCCTGGAATCAAGAAGACTTAAAGTCAAATCTGTCCTCAGACACTTACTAGCTGTGTCACCTTGGGCAAATCATTTAACCTCTGTTTGCCTTAATCCACTGGAGAAGGAAATGGCAACACACTCCGGTATCTTTGCCGAGAAAATCCAATGAACGGTATTGGCATTCTACAGTCTGTGGAGTCTTGAAGAGTCAGATACAACTGAACAACAACAACCATACTAAGTGCTAGGGATACAAATATAAGAGAGAACCCTGCTCCCAAGGATCTAAGGAGAAAGGAGAATGCATATAAGCGCCTGGTAGTCAGGAAGAGGTGAAGTCACAGGAGTGGTGAATGGAGCCGTAGGATAATCCATTGACATGCCCTTTCTAGAAGCAATGGTAGCATTGATTTAATTACTGTTTCCAGAGCAAGAGGTAGACAGTGTGTGTGTGTGTGTGTGTGTGTGTGTGTGTGTGTATGTGTGTGTGTGTGTGTGCACAGAAAGATGGTGGTTACTCGTGATTGAGGGACAGACACTAGCTAGATGGAGTTAGCATTTACCAAGCAGCATGGTTCCAGAGCAGAAGTTGGAGGTCTGGCTAAAAGGGTATAGCAGGAATACTTTCAGCTCTGGGCTGAATCTATTGCCTATGTCATTACTGTTCAGATCCATTTTTCTGATGCGTATGAGCTCTGAAGTAGTTTAGGTCTCCTACATGCAAATAGGCACACCAAAACAAGAAGTCAGCAAATATTTATCAAGTGCTTACCCTGTGTCAGGCACTCTGCTAAGCACTGAGAATATAAATGCAAGCAAAAAAGAAATTGTCTCAGCTTTCAGGAACGGAATAAACATGACTGACCTGGACACTTCCTCAAAATGGAGGTTCTAAGAGGAGCTCACTAAATAGATGAGGAGGCCATAGAATGAAGGGATATTCTAGGGTGAGAAAGCCGCTAGGGCTTGCTAGAAAAGTCTGGAGAGTGACAACAGAGATGGGAGAGGTATAAAAGAGTGAGTCAATTCGGTTTAGCTAGTATTAAAGTTTAGACATGTGTAAAGTGCAAAGCACTTTATGTATTTTGTTTGATCCCTGCAACAACCCTATGAGGTAGGCATTATTATTATTCTTATTTCACAGATGAGGAAATTAAAGCCAAGAGAGTTTAAGTGACTTTACTCAGGGTCACACAGCTCATGTCTGAGTTAGGATTTGAATTCAGCCCTTCCTAACTCAAAGTCCAGGCTCTATCTCCACTGAGCCACCTCATTGCCAGATAAGCTCCTACTACCCCTCCTAGAGGACAGATCTCTAAGGCTACAGCATTTGACACTGTTATCACCTTCTTTTTGGATTTTAGGGGTTTTGTGGTATTGCAGTCTTTTGGCTCTCCTCTTGCTTGTCTGACTACTTCCCTGTCTTCTTTGCTGAATCATCATCAGAGCTGAATGGCTCAGAGGCCATCTTGTCCAATCCCCTCATTTTACAGATGAGAAACTGAGGCCCACAGAGATTAGATGACTTGCCCAAAATTACACAGGTGATGTGGCAGAGGCAGAATTTAAACTCAAGTCTTCTTCTTCCAAGTCTATTACCCAACTGTCCCATATCACTACCAGGGGTGTGCTGGAGCCCAGCTCCAACCAGCTTGTAGAGCTGATTATTAAATTTTCAGTGTGAGCATTTACACCTCAGAAATTAACAAATGCTTTAAATCAGCTTGACTTATTGTTTAGAGTTTTTAAATGTGTTACTAATGCAGATTAAACTTGAGTAGATGTGCTTGCCTTTTTTTCCAGGATAGCTCAGCTGTTTTTTTAATTATTTACATTTATATTGTATTTATATATATATTATCATATTTATATTTCCCATCATACCCTTGCATTGCTCAATAGACACTGCTTGTGCTCTGAAAATGTACAGTGATATCTCAGGGAGTGAAATCATTACCACACTGGAGGCCTACTAACTATAGGTTAAAAATAATAATAATAATAGTAGCTGATAGATAGCACTTTAAGGCTTGCAGCATGCCTTTCTCAATTCCTCTTAATTTTACCACCTTCTCTGTGTTATTCCCAATTTGTCCTGTATGTAGTTTATTTGTACATAGTTGTTTGCATATTGTCTCCCCCATTAGATTGTGAGCTCCTCTAGGACAGGGATTATCTCTGACCCTTCTTTGTATCCCTAAGCACTTAGCAATGTCTACCATAGAGGTGGGGAACCTACAGCCTCAAGGCCACATGTAGCCCTCTAGGTCCTCAAGTACAGCCCTTTGACTGAATCAGATTTGTTCTGTGAAGTTTGGATTCAGTGAAAGGGCCACCCTTGAGGACCTAGAGAGCCACATGTGGCCTTGAGGCTGTAGGTTCCCCACCCATGGTCTAGCACATAGTAGGCACTTAATAAATGCTTATTCACTGACTGCTAAGATTAATTGGGACATTGGATGTTTTAGGTTTCAGCAGGAAGAGCTATCTACCTATCTTATCATCACTCTGTGTCTGTCTACACAGATATGTATGTATGTATTATATGTAAACACTACTATTTTTATTTTTAAAATGTGATAACCTCAGGAGGAAACCAATTTAATCTATGGTGAAATTATCAAAAGGTTTGCCTGACCATATCTGAATATTTATTGCTACGCTCCCTTAACAATGCTTGAAAGAATTTATAATATTTAACATATTTAGTACACTGTTTAAATAAGAACACTGTTTTTAAAAATGGTCCTAAGGTTAAGCAGTTGACTTAGTACAGTTATACTGTCTTCACAAAATGTAGTGCAGTGTAAAAAGCACTAGACTTGGAGACACATGGCTTGACTTTGAATCCCAGCTCTGCCACTGTGAATCTGCATGTCCTTGAGCAAGTCACTTATGTTCTCTGAGACTCAGTTTCTTCCTCTGTAAAGTGAGAGGATTGGACTATGTGTCCTCCAATGTACCTTCCAACTCTAAATCTATGGTGGCATGATTTTATGTCAAGAATTATTTCAAGTATTATACAATTATTACAAGTATTACAAGGGCTAATTTGTTCCCTAGATACAATGCTATAAAGGTTATAGTGTTATAGTAGAGTAGCAAGATATTATGGTGAAGTTTGGTTAGAGTTCTAGAGAGGGATCAGGCCTGACTTCACTGGAAAAGGAAATATCCAGTGAGGAAAATCCATCTGCCAATGCAGGTCAGCACTTGTATGTAAACACTACTGTTTTTATTTTGAAGATGTGATAGCCTCAGAAGGAAGTCAATTTAATCTACAGTGAAACTATTGTTAAGGTTTGCCTGACTATATCTGAATATTCATTGCTGTGCTCTGCAACTGATGGCCTGAGATGTTTGTCTAGGGCATTGAGAGGTTAAGTGACTTGTCTAGGGAAATATGGTTGGGCCAAGTCTATTGAACATTTTTATCAATTACTTGGGTAAAGGTGAAGCAGCAGATAGACTGTAGGGCCTGAAGTCAGGAAAACCTGAGTTCAAGTCCAGCCTCAGACACTTACTAGCTGTGTAACCCTGGGCAAATCACTTAACCCTGTTTGCCTCAGTTTCCTCATCTACGACATGGAGACAAGAATAGCACTTTCCTCATAATTGAGAATCACATGAGATAATAATTGTAAAGCACTTAGTACAATGCCTTGCACATAGTAAATACTATACAAATGTTAGCTGTGTTTTATTATTATTATTATTATTAATTATCATTATGGTGAAAGTGGTGTGCTGATCAACTTTTCAGAAAACACAAAGCCGGGAAAGTCAAGATCCAAACAGATCTTTATAGGCTTCATTGGGCTGAATCTAATAAAATATAACTTAAAGAGGATAAGTGTCATCTTGTACATGGGTACAAAATATTAATTTCACAACTATAAGGTTGAGGAGGTATGGTTAGACAGCAGTTATTCTATAAAAAGATTTGGAGGTTTTAGTAGACTATGAGTTCAATAGAATAATCAGTGTAATATGATACAAAAAGCTAATGATCTTGGACTGCATTAAAGGGGGCCAAGCATCCAGGAATAGGGAAGGGATCGTCCCACTGACTTCTGCTTTCATCAGGTCTCATTGGAGTTTTGTGTTCAGTTCAAGGTACCTTAGTTTAAGAAAGATAACAGAACCCGAAGAGTGTCTTGAGAAGGGCACCCACAATGAGGAGAGACCTTGAGTTCTTGTCATATGACGATGGATGGATGGAAGTGGGCATTTTTAGCCTGGAGAAGATTCAGGGTGACATGAAAGCTATCCTCAAGTATTTGAAGGGTTGTCATGTAGAGAATGGGTTAGATTTGTTCTATGTGATCCCAGAGGTCAAAACCAGGAATAGGAGGTGCAGATTTCAAAGAGCCCAATTTAGGCTTACTATCAGGGAAAAAATAGCTTCCAGATAATTAGCCATCCTAAAGTGGAGTGGGCTACCTAGAGAGGTGGGAAGTTTCCCTTCCTCAGAGATCTTCAAACAGAACTCTAGACAAGCACGTGTCAAGCGTGTCACAGAGGGACTTCTTTTGGCTGTAGTTGCTGAGGTCCCTTCCAACACTCAGATTTTGAGACTCTGGGATTTTGTAAAGAATGACCAGTACATACTAAGGACTACCTAAAGGCAAAGCAACATGGCACAGTGGACGAAGAGCTGGTCCTAGAAGACCTGGGTTCGAGTCCCATACTGGTTTATGACCTTTAGTGCTTCAGCGCCCTCAGGCACCTCTAGGACTATAAATAGCAGAGCAGTTGATGACCCGCGTGGGTACAAGTTCTTCACTGGGATCTCGCTGTTGCTCAGTTGTTTTTCTAGTTGTGTCTGAGCCCATTTGGGGTTTTCTTGGCAGAGATCCTGGAGTGCTTTGCCATCTCCTTTTCCAGCTCATTTTACAGATGAGGAAACTGAGGCAAACGGGGTTAAGTGACTTGCCTAGGGTCACACAGACAGTAAGTGTCTGAGGCCAGACTTGAACTCAGGTCTTCCTGACTCCAGGCCTAGCCTCTATCCACTATGCCACCTAGCATTCCTTTCCACAATGAAATCATGGATCTCACTGAAAAAAATTACCTTGGGGGAATGGGGCTGGGAAGTGTAGTTAGCATTGACTTGATGGAGCCTGTTCATATATATTTTGTGCACATATTTTGTGTCTTTTTCCACATCCCAAGATCCCAACAGCACTGCCCTATCAGTGGAGCTGACGATGGCACAGTACATATTTACCACACCCGCTGCATAGACCTGCTGGATCTTATATGCTTGTTATGTTCCCAGTTCCATACCCAGTATAAGCTAGCCTGTCTTGTTAATGCAAACAACTACACTGTATGGTTCTTTGCTTAGATAGACTGTATATCACAGCCTACTGAGGCTTCTTTAGGGAGAACTGCAAATAGTTCACATTCCTCCTTGATATTTTAGCCATGGTCTAGGCTAAAGTCTCTGGGAGATTGTGACCTTTATCTCATATTCTTGAAATCTTGACTCTTTGCACAGAAGCCCAGTTTGACCTATCTATATCTGGAATTAAGATTTCCTTTGCAGTTTGATCGCCTACTTGAACAGCCCAGCAAACTACAAGGAAAAACTCCATAAATGTGATGATTATAGTAAAGGATTCTTCCAGAAAACTTATTTACTCATCCACAGATCCACATGGGAGAGAAACCCTATCAATCTAGTTACTGTGGCATAGGCTTTATTCAGAGAACATTCCTATATATAAGAATCCATTTGGGAGGAAAACTCTCTATGTGTAGTTAATGTGGGAAAGGATTCAGCCAGCAATCACACTTCTAATGAGATTAGAAAATATTTCTCGTAACATTTCTGAATGCAAAAAACCCATTTCGTGATTTAGAAATGTGTCCTGGTTCAAAGATTCCTTCTGGCCTTTGTTTCCAGTGTCCTCATAACAAATTGCCCCGAATATCGGTCAAGTAAGTTTTTAGGATTTGATGGCAAGTGAATCCAGTCTGTGGAGCAGTTGGTCTCTTCTTTTTTCAACTTTTCTGTACACTCTATGGAGCTCCCAGTAAGCAGAACATTCCAGGCCACATTGTCTGCTAGAATCAAAGGGACCCCACACAAAAGACAGCAGGAGGGATTTTTGGCCTTGTGGGCAGATTTCGGAATTTATAGACTTAGTCCAAAAGTAGTTCAGCTAGCACTGGCTTTAGCTCATCTGGTCAAATGGGCATTGGCTTGTATCAAGGAAGTCTTCTTCTATATTACAGTATATGATTTAACATTAACATCTCTTCCTGGAGATAAACTTCTATACAACCATTTGATCAAGGTTCTTTCTTGTGTCTTTTTACCTACCTAAAAAGTTCCCCCTTAAAAATCATTTCCTACTGACGAGCTGAAAATGAATAAGGGATGAGAGAGGAATATATTGAGAGAGGGAGATAGGAAGAGATAGAATGGGGTACATTATCTCGCATAAAAGTGGCAAGCAAAAGCAGTTCTGTAGGAAGAGAAGAGAAGGCTGGTGAGGGGGAATGAGCGAATCTTGTCCTCATCAGATTTGACCTGAAGAGGGAATACCATACATACTCAGTTGTGTATCTTACCCCAGGGGGAAAGAAGGAGGAAGAAGATAAAAAAAGGGGGGATGATGGAAAGGAGGGCAGATGGGGATGAAGATAATCAAAAACAAACACTTTCAAAAAGGGACAGGGTCAAGGGAGAAAATTCAATAAAGGGGGATAGGTTAGGAAGAAGCAAAATATAGTTAGTCTTTCACAACATGAGTATTGTGGAAGGGTTATACATAATGATACGCATGTGGCTCATGTTGAATTGCT
>CM053622.1:154615349-154643467 GCA_028646595.1 Phalanger gymnotis | reverse complement strand
TTGAATTGCTTGACTTCTTAGGGAGGGTGGATGGGAAGGGAAGAGGGTAGAGAATTTGGAACTCAAGGTTTTAAAAAAAATAGATGTTCAAAAGTAAAAAAGGTTTTTTTTCATGCAACTAGAAAACAAGATGCACAGGCAATAGGGCATAGAGATTTATCTTGCCGTACGAGAAAGTAAGGGAAAGGGGGATGGAAGGGGAATGGGGTGATGGAGGGCAGAGCAGACTGGGGAACAGGGCAACCAGAGTGTATGCCATCTTGGAGTGGGGGGGGTGGAAATGGGGAGAAAATTTGTAATTCAAACGCTTGTGAAAATCAATGCTGAAAACTAAACATATTAAAAATAAATTTAAATAATAAAAAAGAAAGGGATGGAAAAAATGTTAATAATGCAAATTAAGCTTAAAAAATCATTTCCTACTACTGAACAAATCTTTCTACAGCTTTTATTTCTTCAGATTGTTTCTTGTATAACATTTAGTTTCCATGGTCTTTTTTATTCTGCATAAACGAATCTCCTTTCTGTTTATTTTAGTTTCTGTTTTCATGGAATATAGCATGATAGTCAGTCTGAAAGGCTCAGTTTGAAATCCTTGCTAATTTCAAGGATATTGGTGGAGAGAAAGCATGTCTTTGGGGAATATGTCTGGGGAGTTAATGCAAACAGGTCCTGGGGATAGTGAAATGTAACAACAGTCTTAGGGGGGCCCTATGCACCATACGTGGAGACGCTGTGTAATAATGTTGCTTTTTCATAAGCAAGGCAGCCCACAAATGACTGAACAGCTTTTTATGAAATGTTGGTTTTTTAAAAAAATCATTCTTGGACTGAGACCAAGTATGAGAAGTTTCAGCTCTAAAACTTTCTGAATAATTTTAATAAGGAACTGACAGGGTTTTGAATGGCCAGAATATCATGATTTGAGGGGGCCCTTTGGTTTTGTGTCAAAATTACTGGGATGTTGTTAGAATAGAAGGGCAGTCCGTTCCTAATTATCTATTTCTCATAGATTAGAGTAGTGGTGTGGATAATTCAAAATAACTTACTTTTGGCTCTAGAATGTATTTCTCCTACTTGCATCTAAATATATTATCCTCTTAATTCACAACATTTCAAAGAATGTAACCAAACACTAAGGATAGGAGATAGAAAGCTACATTACTGGCCTATTCTTCACCCCTGTTCTAATTACAGCTAAGTGTAATGGGAAAAATACTGCCCTGAGATTCAGAAGACTTGGGTTCAGCTCTGCCACTAACCTGTGTGTCTTTGCGCAGTTCATTTAAGTTTTCTGGGCTTTGGTTTCCTCATCTCTAAAATGAAAAGGTTGGAATAGATGACCCCCAAGACCTCTTCTAGCTCTTACGATCTAGTAGTCTATATTACTCAGATCCAGCATGCTGCATGACATTACATTCAGAGCCTGCTTTGGCCTAAGCAAAATTTTTCTTTTCTTTTCTTTCTCTCTATCTCTCTCTGTCTCTCTCTGTCTCTGTCTCTCTCTCTCTCTGTCTCTCTGTCTGTCTCTCTCTCTCTCTCTCTCTCTCTTAATGTGTGTGATTTTTTGTATTATAATTATCTGTGTATGTGTCTGGAGCCCTCACTAGACTCTAAGCTATATAAGGGAAAAAACATTGTCTTTTTTAAACTATGTATAGTTCCCCATTGCCTAGTGTAGGCACACCCTCTGAGCTACTCCATGAATTCATCCTTGCAGGTTGGGTGTCCAGGGGGTGGCCTGCGGGGCAACTTTATAGGTGGGTGTTCCAGAAACTGTAGCTCCACAGGTCTGTTGTCTTTTCAAAACTTTCTCCAGCTCCCAAAATGGAATTAGTACTGCTGAAATGCATTCAACTATTTAAAGATCCCAGAAGTGTGACTAACCTGTTTGCTCAGATAATCACACTGATCCCTTCTTGACCCAATCAAAGACATTCACACCTCTTATGGCTGTATGACCTGGAAAAGTCATTTAACCTGTCTTCTTAATTTCCTTCACTGTCAATTAGGAGCAATAATAGCGCTAATAGTACTACTCAAGGTTGGTGTGAAAATCAAATGAGATAATATTTGTAACACACTTAACACAGTGCCTGGTGCATAGTAGGTACTTACTAAATACTTGTTCCTTTCTCTCTTTTTGTTTTTGTTTTTTGGAGGGGAGATGGCAAGGCAATTGGGGTTAAGTGACTTGCCCAAGGTCACATAGCTAGTGAATGTGTCAAGTGTCTGAGACCGGATTTGAACTCAGGTCCTCCTGACTCCACAGCCAGTTCACTACTCACTGCGCTACCCAGCTGCCCTAATTGTTCCTTTCTCTTCTTCCTTTAATGAATGCAATTACAAATGCAATTTTTTTAGCCAGGTATAGTAGTACATGCCTATAATCTAGAGCTTTGAGCTTCAGTAGGGTTAAAAGTCCATAGGATATCTGGACTAAGTCAGGTACCAATATGGTGAACGGGAGGGTGAGCGCCAGGCTGCCTAAGTAGGAGTCTAGGTCAGAAATGTAGTAAGTCCAAACTTTAGTGTCAGTCACCAATTAGATAGACCCATGAGTAACTTACTGTGCTTCCAGCCTGACAGGGAGACCAAGGCTCAAAAAAAACGTTTTTTTAGATGGATTTAGTCATTTCTTTGGGTTCTTAGAATAATAGCTATCTTTGACATCTGATGCCATCTTAATGGCCTCTTCAGGGGCAGAGGCTCCTCCTTCCCTATTTTCTCAAGCCTTGGCTGCATAGGTGTGAAGTCATGTTTTTTAAAATTTTAATTTAATATTTTATTTTTCCCCAATTAACATGTAAAAGCAATTTTTAACATTTGTTTTTTAAAATTTTTGATTTCCAAATTCTCTCTTTCCCTCCCTCCCTTTTTCTCTTCATTGAGAAGGCAAGCAATTTGATATAGATTATACATGTGCAGTCTTGAAAATATACTTCCATGTTGGTCATGTTGTGAAAGAAAACACAGACAAAAAAAACAAGAAAGACAAAGAAAGTAAAGAAAAAGTATATTTTGATCTACATCCAGACTCCATCAATCCTTTCTCTGGAGATGGATAGCTTTTTTTCATAAGTCCTTCAGAATTGTCTTGGATCATTGTATTGCTGAGAATAGCTGTCATTCACAGTTCACCATCATACAACATTGCTGTAAGTGTATATAGTAGTCTCCTGGTTCTGCCCATTCTGCCCACTTCACTTCATTTAGTCTGGGTTTTTCTGAAATCATCCTGCTTGTCATTTCTTATAGCACAATAGTATTCCACCACAATCATATACAACTTGTTCAGCTATTCCTCAATTGATGGACATCTCAATTTCCAGTTTTTTGCCACCACTAAAAGAGCTGCTATAAATATTTTTGTACATATAAGTTCATCTCTTTGGGATACAGAACTAGTAGTGGTATTGCTTGGTCAAAGGGTATACATGGTTTTATAGCCCTTTGGACAAAGTTCCAAATTGTTCTACAGAATGGTTGAATCGGTATGCCAAGGTATGGAATCATATTGACGTTAATCATCTGAGTACAAACTAAAAAACTCTAAAGGGATATGTGCTTGTTTTGCTTACACTTATGATTTGAATAAGGCTTTGCATTTTAAATGTTACAGACACATAGCATATTTGTGAAAAATACTTATTTCCTATTAGATATTCTAGAATAGAACCATTTCCTTTTTATTCCTTCCCTCTAGCTTCTTTAGCACTTGTAGCTACTTTCAAGGATAGGACTCCCTGGACTACTATCTTTCCCCAAGAGGCCTATTTTTCTTTTACTTAATTGACATGATTTAGGTTAAGGGAACCCCAACCCCAATGACTGCTCCTTCCTGTACCAATGGTACTTCTGATTCCCTTTCCTGTTCCCCTCATGTACCAAGTAATGGGACAGGAATAGCATCATGGTGGGCAGGAGTAGAGGGAAAGAAACAAGATGTAGTTATACTTTCTGGTCAGGCCTTCTTAGGAGCCTGGGAATTTATTTATTGTTTTAAAATACATTTATCAAGGACCTACTATGTATACTACAACCTTAGTATGGAAAATAAGTGATTTTGTGGCTTTCCTTGAGAATGAAATCTCTTCTAAATTCATTTTGCTTTTTGTGCTTGGGCCATTTTTTCCTTTTCTCTGATAGAGTATCTATGAAACTGGAATGACTCTTCGGGGCAATAAAGAATAATGGTCCACAAGAAATATTTCCATAGTACTCACCAACATACAAGGCATCTCCAGCTGCATCCTGTGTTATTGTAAGCATTCCATAGTTCATGGTTTCCCTTGCTAAAGAATATGTGATGCCTGACATCTGTATATCAGGTTTCCAGTTTCTGGTAACTCCTTCTTCTGTCTTTAACATATTTTAAGTTTTCCTAGCTATTCCATCTGGGAGGGATATCATTTCTTTCTCTTCAGTGAACCACAGGTTTATTTTTGTCTGAATTCAGTGAGAGATTGGAGTGTTCCATATCTCAAAATTGCTTCAAATATACCATTTTGAAACTCAGAATCTCATTGATGGGGATATGACTTGATAAGCATTGAATCTTTCTCTAGGAGGGAATGACTTAGTGGTTAAGGTCTCAGCCCTCCATCACAACAACCTGGAACTATAGGCTTAAATCCCTATTGGTTCATCTCATTCCTTAGCATATTCTTGTAAATAAACTAAATTCTATGAGTTTTTTGTTGTTGGAATCTTGTTGAAATGCCTTAAAAACAATTCTTATTTACTCTGATGGGTCCAAGGATCTAGGAAATATTCTGTACTGAGAACTTGTCCTAATATCCTGAACAAAACTTCATAGGAACTGAAGTTATATCTTTTGGCAACTAATAAATAGTCTATCCCAGGCGTGGGGAATCTACAGCCTTGAGGCCACATGTGGCCTTCTAGGTTACTGTGGGTGGGGGTGGGGGGGAGTGAGGGAGGAGGAGGCCTTTTGACTGAGTCCACTGAGTCTTTGGCATTTGAGAGTGCAACTGAACTTTTTTATTAATAAAATACAAGCATTATTAATAAAATGACTAACTGCCCTGAAACTATGTCTTTTAAAGTGTCACAAAGCCCCACATAATCTGGCTGCAGCCTGCCTTTCCATATGACTGACATTTACACACTTCTATTTAACCGAACTGGCCTGTTTGATGTTCCTCTTACATGACATTCCATTTCCTGCTTATTCCTTCTCCCCTCCCTCCCACCCCCACTACTTCAGCCCCTCCTTATCTCCACCTTATAGAGCATCTTGCTTCCTTAAGAGTTCAGTTTAATGCCATCTTCTATAGGAAGTCTACCCCAATTACCCCTAGCTGGCAGAGTTCTGTCCTAAAAATTTGTTTGTATGTATTTTGTAATTAATTTTCCATTTCATGTCCCTCACATCTCACTCCTTAATTATTAATCTGGGCATATTACTCTTCCGTTAAAAAAAATTCTTATCTAGCTCTCTGTTACTCTTCAAGGACCATCAAAACTCCTTTGCCTAATATTAGATGTCTCCCAGTCTGGTGCTACTCTACCTTTCTAGTTTTATCTCATATTCCTCCCCTCCACATATTCCCTATGCCAGCCAAACTGTGCCTCAAACATGCTTTTTTTCCAGTTTCATCTTCGTTCATTATGTACCCCATATGGGGAATATCTTCTTTTCCCCTCCTCACCTGCTGTATTTATGCCTATTTTTTTAAAATTCAAAAGCAAATGCCACTTCCTTCAATGAAGCCTTTCTTGATCCTCCCTTACATCTAACATAACTTTTTTTTTCCACCTCTCTAATGTACTAACCATGTATTATAATATATTCATGATGTGCTGCTCCATTTGATCCTGAGCTCATTGAGGACAGGTATTATACCCTAGGTAAACTTTATATCTCCCCAGTACCAGGCACAGTAATTTGAACATACTAAATTTCTTTTTGAATGAATGAAATCCACAGGAAGTCCTGAACAAGATAGCTCCAATCCATAAAGTAGAGAAAAGACCAGAAGTTTTGATAGGAAAACGATCTTTACTGGAAGCAGTGTGGTGTGGTGGCTACGGTGCTGGGCTTGGAATCAAGTAAATAGGGCTCAGATCCTACCTCTTACATAGATGCTGTGCAACTCTTGGCACAATCCTTGCCTCAAGCAACTCCCTAGGACTTATCTACTAAGGTGAGTGATATAGTTCCTCTGGAGTCAGAGGTCCTGGGTTCAAATTCTGCCTCTGATGAATATTACCTGTGTGACCTTGGGCAAATCACTTCACTACTCTGAATCTTAGTTTCCTCATTTAAGTAAGGAGACTGAACTAAGTGATCTATGAGGGCCTTTCCAGCCCTAAGTACTAAATTCTTTTTATGATACTAAGTCATAGATGGTTGTCATCTGCATTGTTAGAGGGAGTTACTGCACAAAGAATTCCCTTCACTGATAAAATCCCAGCTCCTTTGGGACTATCTACTCCTATCCCCAGATCGCATGCTATTAATCAACATAGTTCCTTAAGTTTAATTAAAATATTTTTTGAACTTCTTTATATCACAGTGGTTCCAAATAGGTCCTAAGAATCAACCAATAAATCAACAAGCATTTTTTGCTTGTTGTACCTCCTATTTTCCAGCCATTGTACTTGGTGCTAGAGACATAAAGACAAATGCAGAAAGACAAAAGCCTCCAGCTTACATGTTAACAGGTTCGCTAACATTCACATATACATATATATATGTATGTATGTATATACAAAGCTCATACAGAGCAGACACAAGGTATTCAGAATGAGGATGGCACTTGAAGGTGGAAGGAGCCAGAAAAGGCCACATGAAGAAAGAAGTGTTTGAGCTGGATCTGGAAGGAAACCAGGCATTTTAAGAGCTGGAAGTGAGAAAGGAGATCATTTCAAGCATGGGGAACAGCTAAGGCAAGGGCAAAGAGCCAGCAAAGGCAAAGGCAAAGAGTAGACTTGATTCTTTCTTAATAGAAAGTCACTCTCTTTTTATAAATTAGGCATATTAGTAGCCAAATAAACGTGGTGGTCAAATAAAAGTATAGTGCTTAGTGCTGTTGACTCTGCAGAAGATTGGCACATTACAGTTAGTAATGTGTATTTCATTTAAGAGACCTCTTCGCCTTTTTTCTTCCTATTCTTTATCTCAGAACCATTTTGTTCTTAATATTAATGGAATAGTTATTTGTTAAACTGGAATGTATCAGGTGATTGTGGGTCCTATATTGGTGCTATTGGGGAGTTGGTTGAGGTGTGGTTGGATGATTCATCCTATGTAACTAATTTGCCTCTTTTCAGGAACTAAACTCCCCCATAAATGCAGGAGATCCAACACCAGATGTCAAACAGACAATCTTTATTTAAGAAAGGAAGTGTGTCATTGAATGATTAACTCTCAGAAGTTATAGTTAAACTCTTCTTGAAGCCACTGAATTTCTTCTAAGAAGTCACCTTTCTTCTTTACCTTGTAATTATAAATATTTACTAGACATCCGAGGTTTCCTGTGAGAAAAATGACATGCTCCTGTTAATTTCATGAGCTTCTTTTTAAATGTAAAACCATAAATTTTAATCTGCATCATCAACAAGAATAATTTCTTATTAGTAATTTCTTGCAGATTAATCCAGAGGATTTCAGGCTTTCTCAGAATCTTACTTTGCTTCTTAGAGAGAGCTATGATTTCATTTGGTATCTCCCCCACTTGTGCAAATTATAATCCTTCCATGCCTTTTCATCCTTTGCAATTCTTCTCCATGTCCTTCCATAAATTCTTCACAGCAGACCTATTGATTAAAGAGTTCTTTCTCTATGTATTTCGCATTTAAGGAATATAAGTGCCATGCTCAATATATCCATATGTTATCCCTTGCTCTTGTTATATAACCAGCACATCTCTTTTATTAGTCATATGTCTATAATAATGTATTTTAAAATACATTTTATTTATTTCATTAAGTATTTCCCAACTACATTAAAATTTTTTAACATTCATTTAAAAAAACTTTGAGTTCCAAACTCTCACTCTCCCTCCCACCCTTGAGAAGGCAAGCAATATATCATTTATACATGTGAAGTCATGCAAAACATATTTCCATATTAGCCATGTTGCAAAAGAAAATGCATACACACTAAAGTAAAACCAAGAAAAATTTAAAAAGTGAAAAAGTATGCTTCAATCAGAGTTCATCAGCTTGCTCTCTCTCTGGAGGTAGATAGCATTTTTGTCATGGGTCTTTTGGAATTGTCTTGATCAGAGTAGCCAGGTCTTTCACAGTTGATCATCATTACAATATTGCTGTTACTGTGTATAATGTTCTCCTGGTTCTGCTCACATCACTTTGCATTAGTTCATACGAGTATTCCCAGGTTTTTCTGAAACCATCCTGTTTGTTCTTTCTTATAACTCAATAGTATTCCATCACAATCATATACCATAACTTGTTCAGTCATTCCCCAATTGATTGGCATCAATTTCCACAAAAAGAGTTGCTATAAATATTTTTGTACAATATGTCATGTTCCCTTTTCACTGATCTCTTTGGGATACAGACATAGTAGTGGTATTTCTGGGTCAAAAAGTGTGCACAGTTTTATAGCTCTTTGGGTGTACTTCCAAATTGTTCTCCAGAAAGGTTGGATCAGTTTATAACTCTACCAACAGTGCATTAGTGTTCCATGATGATGTCTTTTAAGACTCTTCTTGCTCACAAGGTAACATCGTTATTTTTACCATGTTAATATACCATCTACTTGCACTCAATATGCATCTTTCCATTGACCTTTGGATAACTTGCCATTTTGCTTTCTTTTTCAGTCATGCCACAAAGCAATTGAATATTAATGTTAAAAGGAAGAACTTTGGCAGCAGAGTACAGCTTGGGATAATCAAAAGTTCTGTGCAGTTGGATTGCTCTCCAGGTTGTTCTCATTTTATTCAATTCTCTGTCCAGCTTATTGTCCATCTGCAATGTCTGCCCAAAATAATGAATTAACTCATAGGGGTACTTATCCCCTTGACTGCATGTTATAATCTGACAAATACGCATCCTTCATCCACTTGGTTTTTCCTGTGTAGACTGGTTGGCCAATCCCTGTTTAGTGACTATTGATCTCATAAAAACATTTCTATTGTCTAATGGCCCAGTGGAATAAGTACAATAACACAAGTAAAAACAAAATTAGAAGAAACATCTGGATAACCTCAACATCTGCAGACTTTCATTTTCCATTTGGATTTTGCACAGAAAAATCCTCCATAAGTACCTACTATGTGTCAGGTACTAGGGATACCAAAAAAAAAAGGCAAAAATAGCCTCTGCTTTCAAGGAGCTTATGATTCAATGGAAGAGATAATATATGTACAAATAAGATACATACACACATGTACACACATATGTATGTATGGATGATATATATATATATATATATATAACAAAATAAATTGAAGATTATCTCAGAAGCAAGGCACTAGCATAAAGTGGGACTAGGAAAGCCTCATTGCAAAAGTTGGGGTTTTAGATAAGACCTAAAAGAATCAAAGAAAGTCAGGAGGCAGAGATGAAGAGGCCTGGGGAACAACCAGTGAAAATGTGCAGAGTTGGGATATAGAGTGTTTTGTTCAAGGAATAGCAAGGACACCAGTGTCACTGGATCACAGGCTACGTGGAGGGGATTAGGGTGTAAGAAGATTGGAAAGGCAGGAAGAGGCCAGGTTATAAAAGTTATAACTATATTTGATACTGGAAATAGTAGAGAACCACTGGACACTGGACATGATGACATGGTCAGATTTGCATTTAAGGAAGATTACTTCAGTAGCTAAATGTAAGATGGGCTGGAATGGAGAGGTGTTTGAGACAAGGAAACCAACCAGAAGGTTACTGTAGTTATCCAGGCATGAGATGAAGATGGTCTGCACCAGGGTGGTGGCATTGTCAGAGGAGAGAAGGGGGCATATATGAGAGATGTTGCAAAGGTAAGATTGTCAGGACTTGGCAACAGATTGAATATGAGAAAGGAGAAAGCATGAGGATTCTCAGATGATACCTAAAATGTGAGCCTGAGTGACTGGGAGGATGGTGGTACCTTCAACAGTAATAGGGAAGTTAGGAAGAAAGGAGAGTTGGAAGGAAAGGCAGGGAAGAAAATGAGTTCATTTTTTAAAAATATATTGAGTTTAAGATGTCTGTGGAACAAACATTTCAATGGTCAGTAGGGGATCTGAGACTAGGGTTCAGGAGAGAGGTTAGCATTAGAGGAACAGAACAGAGAATCATCTGCATAGAAATAATAGTTGAATTCATGGGAGCTGATGGGATCACCAAGCAAAAAAATAGATAAGGAAAAGAGATTAGAGCCCAGGTCAGACCTTGGACAATAGTCACTTGATAAAGTGAGAGTTTTTTGAGGATGGGGAGGCATAGAGATGTTTGTAGACAGTAGGGAAGCAGCTAGTAGACAGAAGATTAGTGAGGAAATGGAGGTGACAGAAGAGGCAATCTGCTGGAGAAGATGGGGTGTAATAGGATCACTTGTGTCTGTGGAGGGGTTTGTCCTGGCAAGGAGAAGGGCCACCTCTTCATGAGAAACAGGAACACTTACACACAAGTGCGTGCACACACACACACACACACACACACACACACACAATCCACAGATCCTTGAAATATAAGTTTGATTCATGAGAAATAGTATAATGGGCTGTAGAAATGACTTTCCAGTGGAATCTTTCCATTTGGTTTTTAAAGATAATGCTCTTCCTAACATTTCCAAGTTATTTCCAGGGATAAATACATATTGTACAAATATCTCTTTGATTATGTCTTGTTTTAATGGAGACAAAGTGGATAAATTAAAAGATTTTTAAAAGTAGAAACTAGTAAACTGTAGTTTTACAAAGCCAGTGTAACATACAGAGCTATTTGTGTTTATGTGAAAACAGGTAAGAGATATTTGCTGCAAGACCCTAGCTATTACAGTTTTCCCCCACAAAATGGGAAAATACACAATTTCAATTATTTGGAAGAAAGGTTGAAAGCCTTAACTTTTTTCTGTGCCTTTAAAAAGAAAATCGAAATTTGGAACTCAAGCAAAATCCCAGAATCCTTAAGTCATCATCACACAGATGTACAAGCGAAACTTTTTCTATTTTAGTTCAAAAGCAAAACTTCTAATGCTATACAAAGTGTTATCAAAATAAACCTTGAACATCTATTATTAAACTTTGTTTCCGGGTACTGTTACAAAGGTTCTCTTAGTTCCAGATTCTATAAATGTTATCTAATGTGAGTATCCAACTCACTTCAGAATATACAGTAGATTCTTGAATGTCGTGAAGTTGACAATGTAGAAAAGTGATCTGATTGGTTATCTACTGTTTCTCAACAATGTATGCCAAAGTCAAATAGAAACAGCAGTAGTAAATCATACATAAGGATGTCTGTTGGGTCATGTTGACTTAGAAAAACACATGTTAACATTATCTATGTTTTATTATTTTGTTAGGTATTTCTCAGTTATATTTTAATCTGGCTTAGCTGCATTTGCCAGTGTTGTGGGTCCCTGAGGGCTTAGGCCTTGTGTTTGACACTCTGGTGTAAGGAATCATGTAAGGTGAGTTAGGCTCCAGAACAGATTTGACATAGCCTCAGTTTAAACTCACTGGGTTTAGCTCATTACTCTACTTGGTTTTGGTTGCATGTTCATGACTTTCAGCTTAAAACAATTTTTATTACATCTTATATTTCATAGAATTACTCAATTTTAAAGTTAGAAGGAATCTTTTTATCCCAATCCATTCTTTTGCTTTCATCTTTAAACCTTATGCAAACTGGTGACATATTGCTCTTCTAAACTTTTCCTTGAATTCTGTGATCTCTGGAAATTTTTTTATCTTTTCCCACAAAAAAGTGTGTAGTACCTCATTTTAAAAAAAATTGCAGAACTTAATTTTCTGGCCCCAAAGCAACTTAATCATTCCTTAGACTATTAAATAGATAAAAAGAATTGATTACTTCTTGACATCTTCAGAAAAGCAACAATATATAAATAAGCCCACAAGTCTAGTAGCTCTGTCATCACTCCTGCCATAGAATCATTGTGTCCCCAAGTTGGAAATGGACTTTATAAGTCAACTCTTTATCATATCCAAGCATCCTTCTACCATCAACTGACAGTGTATTGTAATTAAACTTCTCTTAAATGTCAACAATAAGTTTTCTGGCTTATCACTACTTCAAGTTTACATTTCTTTTTATGTTGGTGTAGAAGGTGAAGTAAGTTAGTATTTACTTGGCCTCCTGAAGTTATATGAGAATCTTTGTATTTGCTAGAATATATGTTACTCAGTGGTTATTCTAATGAATCTGAGCCTACCTTATGCCTAGTCATTTGAAAGACACACAGCTTCCATGTGAAATCTTTTTTTAGTTGATTGAGTGTTGTCAAGGTAAAAACACTTAAGCTCCAACCTCAAGGGAGATAGAAGTGGGGGAAGATTTGAAATAGGAAGAACTCATACTTCATCTCTTCTCCTTTGTCTCCTGTTTCTACAAAGCATAGACATAAGGAACAACTCTGCTCCAAACAACAGGGATGTACACTGAGTTCAATAGCTACCTGCATTTTTCTTTTTGACCTTAGACCCTGTTTTAAATCATAAAACTGTCTCCTTACCAAGGATCTCAGAGGGTATGTAGTCCAACACATACTGAACAGGAATTCCTTGATAGCATCTCCAAAAAGTGGTCAACTAAGGCTTTGAGGGAAGGGTGACTTACTTCTTTCTAAGGCAGCTCTCATTCTACTTTTATATAACTATAACTTGGAAGTTTTTCCCCCTTCTATCAAGCCAATGTCTGGTTTCCCAAAAATTCTTGTCATTTCTTTTAGTCCTTTCTTCTAGCGACAAACACATAACTGGACTAATCCCTCTTTCTTCTACATGACAACCTTTCAAATACTTGGAGACAGTTATTATATTTCCACCTGCCTTATTCCTTTCCATCCAGGAGCAGGCATTATTTTTTAAAATTAATTTATCTTTATTGAAGTCTTGTTTTTACATTACATTTGTTTCTGATTATATCTCTCCCCAGTCTCCTACCTAGTGAACTATCTCTTGCAATAAAGATGAAAAAAGATAGAAAAAAAGCAGGCAGCAGAACTATACAATAGCTATGTTTGAGACAATATGCAATATTCTATACCCATAGTCCCCCAACTCTTCATAGGATGGAGGGATGAATATTTTCTCAATTTTTCTCGATTGCCAAACTTCATCAATTTTATTATGTATTGTTCAGGTTTGGGGGGTTTTTTCCCATTTATAGTGTTGTAGTCCTTATATATGTAGTTTTCCTTGTTCTATTTACTTCACTGTACATTAGTTCATATACATCTTCTCATGGTTCTCGGAATTCTTCATAATCATTGTTTCTTTTTTCTTATTTAGTATTTTATTTTTCCCCAGTTATATGTAAAAACAATTTTAAACATTCATTTTTTAAAATTTGAATTTCAAATTTTCTCTCTTCCTCTCTCCCCACCCCATTCCTTTATTGAGAAGGCAAGCAAATCTATATAGGTTATACGTGTGTAGTCATGCAAAATATATCCATAATAGTGATATTGTGAAAGAAAACATAGACGAAGAAAACTCAAGAAAAATAAAATATGCTTCAATCTGTATGCATACACTATCAGTTCTTTCTTTGCGGAGGCATAGTATTTTTCATCATAAGTCCTTCAGAGTTGTCTTGGATTCGTTGTATTCCTGAGAATAGCTAAGTCATTTGCAATTGATCATCTTACAATAATCATTGTTTCTTAAAGCCTAGTAACATTCATGTACCACAATTTATTTAGCCATTTCTCAATCAGTGGGTCTGGTACTATTTTTAGGTATGATGTCAAAACATAGCAAAGGATAGGTTATTGCATTCTAGATAGTGAGCTTTAGCTTATAAGCTCTGAAAAAAATAAGTTACTTTTTTCACTTGTTTCCTGTGTCAGAAGATTATGCACATATGCCATTTAGTGGATGTAGTATCATGTTTTTTGAAGGAAACATTTTCTTTGCTGGAAACAAAATGAAAACCTAAATATGAAGGGCCAAGTTGTATCCTGGGTAATTTTTTCTCATATAGTTAGCTAAATTTAAAGGAGACATAATTCCTGATATATTTGAAGTTTCATCTTGTTATTTATAACTTTTGTATATTAATGTTCTTTCGGATGCATTTTTTCCCTTTAAATGTGTGCTTTTAAAAGGTTTGTCTAGTTCTTAAATGTGATGTTTATTATGGCTTGATGTCAAAAGTGTTTTGGAACACATCTCCAGTTATAAAAGTTAGTTGGGAAAATGTGATTCAATTTACATAAATGAGTTTTATAACCAACTTTTCAGGAAGTATTTGTGAGGGGATATCCCAAAGTAGGAAAGGCACAGCAATAACAACTGATCATGGGACTTTCTGTGAGTTTTTGCCTTTCTGATAGCTGTAGCTCTACCAGTTCCCCTACAGATGTTCTAATCTCCCTCGTTTTTATGTCTATATGTGGATAAACACTCTTATTCCTTAGTCTAGCTCGTGCAAGGTCGGCATTTTTCAAAAGTAACTTTATTAGGTAACTAAGGGAGGAAAAAGAAAAGCATAGACATAATGAGTTACAGATGTCTTGTCTTATCCTAACTATAGATAATAAATGTGAGCCCAAGCTAGCCCACAGATTGGTATGGCTGACACATTAGTGTGATTAACAAAGCTTATGTCATCCTGTCTGATAAACAGGAGTTGAGGAAGACAATTTCCTTGTCTGACTCAAAAGATCCCTTCCCTGTGCTTCAGGTTAACCTTGAAGTTACCTCCTCATTCCTTTACTTGGCCAGGTCTATGGCCTCTGGAAGTCTTATTTTCTCCCCTCATGTATTTCTCTTTTTCTGGCTTGGTTTACTTAGACTTTATTCAGTAGTCAGTTGTTCAGGCTGCCTTATGAGGCCCCTAGGCCTCCATAGACAACATCATCATTGGAAGTACACAATTAGCTCTCTCCCATGACCGGGTATAGGCTCTTCTGTGCCATATTGGATCTTTTAAAAGGGATCATCTTCCAGAAGTCCATGTGCTAATCCAGTTTCTACCTTTATCTCTCTATGTAAATAGGACAGCTTCCTTTATAGCTAATTAAATATTTCCTGGTTAGAAGAGGGGCCCTTGGTTTGGTCTACCTCTTTGTAGCCACCGTAGTATTTAGTTTTTAAACTTGTTGTCTTTATCATTTCATAGTACGTTCTCTGAGCTCACCATATGAAGTTAGAATGTCTGATCTGTTCATTTTGGTCTACTAGTAGACCAAGAAAAAATGGTGCCAGATATTGGTGAAAAAAGGTAAAGAAAACTCTCAAGTCATAATTCAAGGTTTGAAATATTCACCATGTGCCCTGACAGCCCACTGAGCAAATATTACAAGGCACAGCCAATAGACTCTCTGACAGTCCCTCCCCACCTCTGTCTCCCACCTCTCCTTCAATTTAATGGCTGATTAACATCATGTAGTAGTTACTCATTTTTCTTCTTTCCTTTCCTAACACTTTATATTCCTTTTCTCTCCTTCCCATAGGTATGACACAGTATTTGAAAATGTTGAGATTTCAGGGAATTTCTTACATGTATTTCTAACTGGAGCCCAACTCCTAACCAAGTTGAGTTGGAGAGGGGCAGGCCTATGCTGCCAGTTGCAAGCAATGTGATTACAACATGAAGGGAAAAATGCAGTTTTGAGCATGGAAGGGCTGTCCCTCTATTACCCAGCTTGGTTAGAAATTGGGATATACTGCAAATGGGGAGGGCTTCTTGTTGAAATAAAGGTGCTTTGGAAATAGGATGGCAGTTAATAGTAGACCAAGGCTTTGAATTCCCATCTAAAAAAGGAAAATTATCCTTTACTATTATCTTGTCCTAAGAAAATACACCTGTGACTATAATGTAGTTTAAATTTATTGGTTAAAATCTTTAGTGGAAAGTTATTTGAGGTGATGAATGAAAAACAAAAGTTATATTTGTTATTTGACACATTTGCAAGCTATAGAATAGCACAGTGGCCAGGTAAATAGTTGCTTAGGGATCTTTTGTTAAAATCTAATATAAAATTTTCCCAAGCAAAGCACCACCAAAACTCTCAGGAAGTTGTTATGTTCTCAGACATAAAGGAAGGAAGCTGGATAGCTTCACTTCCAAATGATCCCTCAAAGTTCTAAGAGCACCCTGGTGCTTGGTGCTCACTGGTCCTAGTCTAGCTATTTCTCGCTTTGTAGTTGCACTCATTTTGGCTGTGCTCCTAGGAGAGAGATTAAGAGGAGCTACAAATCACCCGAGAAAGATAATGTAGGGTATTTTAAGAGAAAGGGACTATGTCATAGCTAATGGACTTTTGCGAAAAGGGGGAAATTTTGCTTTTAAAATCTGTTTATGAAGCCAAAGTACATGTGTGCACATATCTATGCATCCAAGCCATAGGCTAAGTAAATGGTCAATATTGTGCATCTTTATAGAGGTTTAGTCAAGGGATAGTCAAGGGAGTTCAGCTTTAGTACCTTTTCCTTAAGATGAGATTATAAATGTACCCCTAACAGTAATGTGGAAGAAGAATCAGAATTTTAATTTTCTTCTCAGCCTTTAAAGCTCTGATATTTGATTTCCATTTTCTCTGTATGAAATCATAACTCATATAGTTGACATGTCTGTGTGAGAGCTAAGAGGCCCAATGGACTTAGAATTTCAAAAATACTAAAATCATGTGACACATCAAATATGTAAAATAAACATTAGTCAATGATGACCTTGTCATTTAGAATTATAGCAAGTAGTCATCCAGGATCTTCATTTACCAAAGAGGGAGAATTGTAGAGAGAAGAGAGGAAAGGAGTGGGAGTGGAGGGGACTAGGAATCTCACCCCTATTTGAATTCCTAAATTATGGTTCACTTTGAAAGATTACCACCAAAATAGTCTAATTCTCCACTGGCTGATAAGTGTAATACATTGGCTATGAGTGGCCAGAAAGGCAATGGATACTTCAGAGTGGAACCGCTGGTTAAAATATAACTAAAACAGTTTCCCCACTAAACCACACATAGAAATAGCCTGATCCTTTAAATAATTGTGACTAACTAGTGATACTCCTCCACCTCCATGTCTCTGCCCCTTGCCCATTCTGTTCTCTATTCCTGGAAGATCTCTTTTGACCTTTATATCTATTGAATTAGTCCTTTTCACCCTTTAGAAAACTCAATTCAAATGCTGTCTCTTCCATGCAGTTTTTCTGAGCCTCACCAGTAGATAATGGCCTTCCCCCACGGATGCCACATAGAAAGCACTTTGTTTTGTACTTTTCTAATAGACTTATCATTTAATATTGTGTATTATAGTTATCTCTAATTCTTACCCCAATACTAGACTATAGGCTTCATGCTAGCATAGTGGGTATCTTTGTATGTCCCCTAGAACTTCTTATAGTGCTTCACCCCCAAAGGATACAATAAATGTTTACTGAAAGAATGAATTGTTTCTGTGCAGGAACCATTTTCTGGTCTTATTCACATTCTAGGTATTTCATTGTTTGAGTGCTATTAATTTCTTCTGATTTAGGGCAACAGTGAAGAGAATTCATCGCCATGTCAAAGAATCGTAATGAATCCAGATTCCATAGTGGCAGATAAAATCAACTATAGGTCACTTAAAAGAGGATGTATATGCTTTAAAGGGGGAAAATTTGACCATGGAAAAAATATCTTCCAATATTCCATCAAACACACTAAACCAGCTGCAAAATTAATAGCTAGGAAATGCTCTCTTTATGATCTGTGACAACTTCACCATATAGGTTATTATGTGTAATGAGCACTAGCTGTCTCACTAAAAACCTGGGTGATTAATATTATATCACAGAAAATGACAACTGAAAACCAAGAGCTTAAAAGCAAATAACCTATCATTAAGTTTAACCACAAGAGGCCCCCAGGTTGTGAAAACTCTGATAGGAAAGGGCTCTAAAGAACCAAAATTTCCATCCAGAGGGAGCTATTGATTGTGCCTTTGGGGGATGTCACAGCCTGATTTTATGGTCTTTGTTGCAGTATAGTAGCAGTTGCCAGACCAAGGGGGAAATGAAGAAAATAGCAAATCTTGTTAAAAAAGGAAAAGAAAAGAAATTCCCCTTAGAAATAGAGAATTGTTAACTTAGTTTGAAGTTGAGCTCCTCTCATTGCTGTGACATCTTCTAAGCTGACAAACCCATAGTGTTTTGTGGGTGGCAAGATGATATCATCTTTATTCAACAGCTTGTAGTAATTTCCACTCCCAGCCCTGTTTGAAATGTTGAAATTATGGAAGTCAGTAGGATCTAAGCTTAGAGATGAAAGTATCACTTTTCTTTTCCATTGAGATCACAATACTTGTCTTGCTAGCAGAATGACAATTGTGCTGTCACCAAGATTACATCATTCTATCTATCCCTTGAAATGGCATCATTTAAGTGTGTGAGGACAGCTGTCAAAACAAAGCACACTTGGCTGTGAGCTTTGTGAATCCCTAAGGCACATACTAATTAGTTTGCTTTTTTCAAATTATTTCAAGAGAGGAATCTAGAGTAATACTTTATATTCCACAGGAATGCCTTTGTCTGAAAACCCTCAAAACCCATACAAAAAATAAATCATCACATGTACCCAGGATAGGTAAGGTGCACAGAATTAATGTTTGTATATTTGTGAATTTAATTTTATCACCACCACCCATTAGTCTAATTCTTTGACTTAGGGTTCATATGTTGTAATTTTTTAGGGAAGTCATCCAGGGCTTGCCTGGGGAGTGGGAGAAATCATCTTTCCCAGTTCCATAATGTTCTAGAGATTTGGGTGAGGGAGGAGTTTTC
This sequence comes from Phalanger gymnotis, assembly GCA_028646595.1. Classification (NCBI taxonomy): domain Eukaryota; kingdom Metazoa; phylum Chordata; class Mammalia; order Diprotodontia; family Phalangeridae; genus Phalanger; species Phalanger gymnotis. Next base: position 154,624,534 of record CM053622.1, on the reverse strand, counting down.
TACTTCCAGGGATTCTGTAGAGATAGAGGAACAATATGAAATGAGGTCTTCCAGTGTGCATGTCACCTTATAGTATCCATATGAAGAGCTCGTTATTGTCCCCATTTTGCACAAACTTTGCCAACAAGTAATTGGCAAAGTCAGTTCTGTAATTCACAAGTTCCAGGCTTCCAGTGCATGAGTGACAGAGATGTAAGGGGCTCTCACTACTGACATGTAGCTCTCCCTAGTGGGATCCCCAACAGCTGTTTAACAGTACATAGCAACACAACACACTTGAGAACATGAATGCTCTATCCCTTTGAAACTGAAGGGAGAATACAGCTGCTCATGTTGGGATTTGGCTAGAACAACAGGAATAACACCCCTGTGTTTATGAAAAACGTGAAGTGATCTTTAATTGAGCAGAAAAGTAATAGTTACATCACTGGGATTTATCCATCATTAAGTGCATTTGGTTTATTTATTTTATATTCCATCTGACCTACACATATGATGTTGTAGGTTCTTCCACATTCAGTAAGGTCTGTACACATTGTGCGAATATTTAAATAAATCATTTAAATACTCAAGACCTTATATTTATGTGTCAACTAAAGATAACAGCCCCTCCACAGTTCTTGAAGTGTTTTGGCTATGAAAGCAGTTAGGATGTAGATCTTTTCCTCCTCATCAATGCCTGAAGCGACTTAATTTGGTTTTTTTTTTTTTATATTTAGTCATTTCCACAAAAGAAAGTGTGATACGACAGAACTAGGATGTTGAATTCCAGGCAAGAAAGCCTCGGGAGAGGCAAACCTCCTTTAAAAGATCTCTGGGTTCCTATGGAAATGCAATGTGTACTGAAAAACTAAGGAAAGAAAAGTAAAACTAGAGAAAGTGTGTTGGATAATTGTTTCTTTTTTTAAAAGTGCATTTCTGGGTTTTCTAGGGGGTTCATGATTTATAAAAGGATTTAAACTCAATTCCATTGCCTTATGCTCCAGAAAACTTGATTCAAAATTAATTTTGACAATATTCATGATTTTAAATAGAATCATTGCTATTCAGAAATATACAGGAACAAATTAGCATCTTTTTATTCATGTAAATATTATAAGTAGTTTATTTCTGAGATGGATGATAACTGATCTAACAGCAGGGCAAGACTGTAACATTGAAAGGTGCTAAATTAGAAAGAGCAACTCACATCTTGGTGCTGATACTAACTGGGTAAAGTGCTAGTAGCTGAGTTCAGCCACTCTGGGCCATGTCTCATCTGTAAGATCTATATAATCTGTCTCATGCGATTGCTGTAAGGAAAGCACTTTGAAAACCTTAATATATTATATAAGTGTGAACTGTTACAATTAAGTGACATGAACTTTATAAGTTTTTTCTCCAAGAATAACTAGAAGCATGGCTAAAGAATTATTTCACTTCATGAAAGTTTCTTCTTTCACATAAACTTCAAAGGAGAAGGTGCAAGCAGAGTCTTTTGTTTAGAAACATACTATCTAATATGAAGTCCAAAGCACAATATGAATGGCAGCTATATTTTCTTTTTTATTGGTATCTTCTTTATATCATCATTCTAAACATATTGGTCCCATTCTCCTACATAATTAATCACCTCTTAAAGCAAAGATTAAAACATAAAGAGAGAAAAAAGGAAAAGTTCAATAAAAACCAACCAGCATATCCACCAAGTCTGACATTATATGCACTATTCTGTATTCATAGATCCCCCACCTCTGCAAAGACAGGACTAGGTGCATTTTCTCAAGTCTTTTCCAAGGCCAAACTTGATCATCGTAATTATTACACTCTGCCCAGTTTTGTATTTTTGTCCTTTCCATTTATGTTATTGCAGTCATTGTGTAGATTAGTTTCCTGGTTCTGCCATGAAACACAATATCAGTTCATAAGTTTTCACATGCTTCTATGAATTTTTCATGTTCCTCATTTCTTACAGCACAGTGATATTCCATTATATTTTTCCTAATTTCCTAATTCCAGCAATTTCCTAATCAGTTATACTTTTTAGAATTTAAAACCCATGCCATTTGAGGTAGCAGTGTTTTATTTAAATCCTACTGAAGGAAGAAAGGGCATCACCATGATACTAATCATCCCAGGAAACAACTTAGATTTATATAAAACTTTAAGGTTGCCAAAGAATCTTACGAATATTAACATATTTGCTTCTCACAAAAAAACCCAGTAAGGTAGGTAATGCAGAACTATTTTTCACATTTTGCCTGAAATGCAGAGAAGTGAGATTACTTGTTAAGGATGGTACAGCTCATAGGGTGGAGCCAAAGTCTTCACATTTTATTCTTAGTGTTCTTTGGACAATACTAAGCTTCTTCTCTTATGATGAAAAAGTATTCTTCCCCCAAAAGAACAATAAGGTAATATGAGATTAGCTGCATGCTAGTACAAATATTGAATCAGTCCACAGATATTTATTGCCTTCTTAGTACTTCGTTAGGTGCTGTGAGGGGATCTAGAAGTCTTCAACGAAAATTCATTTCAACAAACATTAGATTCAAGTGCCTTCTGTGGGCAATGCAATGGCCTTTCTCCTTAAAGAACTTATAATTTAATTGGAGATGTTAACACAGGAAACAACTAGCAAGTGACAGGAGACAGTCCAGAATTAAGTGTGAGCCTCAGCAACAGCAAGTAGTAGTAGAGTGCTGGAGTGAGACTCAAAGACCTGGGCTCAACTTTTGTCTCACATTGACTGACTGGGTGACCCTGAACAAATCACTTAACCTCTCTTTGTTGGCCTCTGTTCCCTCATCTCTGAAATGAGGGAATTGGCCTCAGCAACTTTTACTGTCCCTTTCAGGTCTAAATCTATGCTCCTATGATCCAAAGTGCTAAAATTATGTAATTTAGACTCCTAAATTTGGGAGATGAGTGAAGAGTTTGTTCAAAGAGCTAGAAAAGTCAGAAAAAGTTTCATGGAGGAAGTACCTTGAAGGATGGATAGGATTTAGATAAAAGGTAGAGTCTGGGGAACGCATTCCAAGCAAAAGGAAGTGAAGGTATGGGTGAAAATGAGCCTAAGATGTGTGAATGGACTGGCTTGATGGGGGCCAAAGGATATCAGTAGGGAAGTATTAGAAAATTAGCATACTTATCTAGAATGTGGCTGGATTTGGGTGGGGGCTTGTAGGTGGAGGTGGAATGGAAAGCCAGGCAGGATAGTTTAGAACTGACACAGAAGAATATTAAGAACTATTTTAATGTTTTTGTCTAGAGCAGTGACAACATGAAAGTAGAATCTAAGGAAGATTAGTCTGGTGGTAAAATATAGCATGGCCTGAATTGGGAGAGACTGGAGTCAGGCAGACAAATTAGGAAATTATCACAGTCCAGCTGTAATGAAGGCTTGAGGTAGCAGTGGTAACAGTGAGAGCAGAGGGAGACAGGATATTATAAAGGAAGTGTTGATAAAATGTGGCCAACATTTGGAAAAATGTGAGAGCCTTCATATATTTACATGCTATCTTTCCACAGGGACGAGAATGAAACCTACTTAGGTAATATAAGAATTGCTTATTAGCCATTAGTACGTATATATGGAGTATAAGGGGATACAAAAGAACCTAAATTTATTAATTATATAACAAAAGCGCTATAAATCAGTCATTCACTTCCTGAGTAAAGCTCAACCATGGGCAAATGTAAGCCTTTAGCAAATGTGATATTTAACAATAGGTTACATCTTCTTGTCCAGATGGATCTTGGGATATTCTCAGCATAATTATTTTTTGAAATAATTTAAGGGCCAGTGTTCCAAATGTTGAATTTTCTCTATTGCTGGCAAGCTTTCTTTTCTTCCTGGATAATACCGGCTTTAATTTATATAGCATTTTATCATTTTCAAAAGCAATTTCCTCACAAACATCCCTGTAAGCTGGATGCTGCCGGTATTATTATACCCATTTTGCAGATGAGGAAACTTGGAGAAGTTATATGAATTTCCAGGATGATATAGCTACAAAGTGTTGAAGCTGGAGCTTGAAAGCTTCTGCCTGCAAGTCCATTGTTCTTTCCCACACACCATGAGCAATAATAACCAGGAGGAAGTTACTCTCTGGTTCAGTACCAGCATGCTTTATTATTTGGGAAATTCAGTCGTGTCACTGGGGAGGTCACAAGTCAGAAATGTTCATAATCCTGGGATCTAAAAGATAAATGCCTGATTCCCCCTCACCTTCCCCATAGAAAATATAGACATGTAAACACTTATAGTCCTGACACTTTCTTTCAGTTTTATCATTTATAACTCAAATACCTTTGCTGCTGGCAGGTTAAAGAGATGGGTAAGTATGAGGGTAGTCAAGTCAACAAGCATTTATTAAGCACCTACTACATGCCAGGCACTGTGCTAAGTATTGGGAATACAAAAAAAAAAAAGGGAAAAGTGGTCCCTGCCCTCAAGGAGCTTATATTTAATATGCGCGCGCGTGTGTGTGTGTGTGTGTGTGAGAGAGAGAGAGAGAGAGAGAGACACAGAGAGAGAGAGAGAGAGCGAGCATGTAGACAACTAGGTACAAACAAGATATATGCAAGATAAACTGGAGGTAATCTCAAAGGGAAGACACTAGCATTAAGGAGGATAAGGAAAAGCTTCTTGGAGAGATAGGATTTTAGCTAAGATATGAAGGAAACTAGAGATACAGATGGAGAAGAAAAGCATTACCAGGCATAGGAGAAAACATTAGCTTTTGAAAATGCTAAGTGTCAGAAGAAGGAATATCTTGTGAAAGGAAGAGCAAGGAGGCCAGTGTCATTGGAATACAGAATATATGGAGATAATAAAGTGTAAGAAGGTTAGAAAGGCAGGAGGGGGCTAGGTTATGAAGGGCTTTGAACACCAGATGATTTTATTCTTAGTATTGGAGGTAATGGGGAGCCAGTGCAGTTTATTGGGTAGGGAGGTGACATGGTCAAATTTCTACTTTAGGAAGGTCATCTAGTGAGCTGAGTAGTATATGAACTGGAGTGAGGAGAGACTTGAGACAAGGAGACCAAACAGCAGGCTACTACAGTTGTCTGGGTTTGAGGAGATGAGAGCCTGCACTGGAGTGGTGGGAGTGCCAGAGAAGAGAAGGGGATACATGGATACAAGTGACAAAGGTAGAATCAGCAGGATTTGGCAATGGATTGGTTATGGAGGGTGAGAGAGCCTGAGGAAGATGACAGGCATTTACTCCACGTTTCTCTTTGCTAGGCTGGTTCTGCAGCCAAAGCTTCTGAACTCTTGCCTTCAGTCTTGATTCTGTGTTCTCCTTTCTCCTCTATGACAAAGGGGAGTCTGAACAAACTAGGTTTATCAGTGGTTCCCTGAGCATATGGTTAGTGTCAGTGCCAGCACCTGTCTAGTAGTAAACTGTACACAGGACTTTGAGCCTGTTACAGGGAGCGAGCAAAGCATGAAAATCCGGCTTTGTGCTTTAACTTTGACAAGTGTATTTTTTGTTTCTTGAGACTATACATTTACTAACTTAATACTAACGAACGGGAAAAGTTTCAAGATAAAATCACAGACAGACAAAATTATAAAGAAGCTTAAAGGCCATCTAGTCCAACCTGTATCTGGGCCAGAATCTGATCTAAAACATCCTAGACAGGTGGTCGTTCAAATTCCACTTGAATACCCACCATCTCCTGAAATAGTCCATTCCACTTTCAGATAGCTCTAGTTCTCCCAAGTTTATTCTTTGATCTCTCTGTGACCTCTCCTTACTCCTCTTATTAGTGCCCTCTAGGGTCAAGAAGAATAAGAACACTTCATCTTCTATTTAGCAATCCTTCTAATACCTGAAAACCTCTCTTACCACATCACCCTTAAGTCTTCTCTTTTCTGGGCTAACTATCCTTAGTACTTCCTAACTGAGCTGTCCCAAAGTGGACTAGGCCACCTATGTAGGTATTGGTTTCCCCTTCCTTGAAGGCCTTCAAATAGAGGCGGGATGACCACGTCAGTATGTTAGAGTCAGAAAGTGTCCTCTCCTTAGGAGACACCCTACTTTGCCATTTTCTCTCCTAAAATGTGACGCCCAGAATCTAATACTTCAGATGTGGTCTAAGCAGGACGGAGTAGCTGACAGGGCAAGCTAGTGGAATAAATACCTTCCTTGTTCTGGACACTATGCCCTTCTTGCCATAACCCAAGTTCACATTAGCTTTTCTTTGGCTGTAATGTCACACTCTTGACCCATATTAAGCCTTTAGTCCATTAAAACTCCCAGATCTTTTTCATACACTCTTGTTTAGCTGTGACTCCCTAATCTCGTCCTTGTAAAATTGATTTTTCCTTACAAGTGTCAGACTTTATTCCTATTAAATTTTATTTTACTGGACCAGTTTGGGCCCATTATTCTAGTTTGTTGGATCTTTTTGGATATCGATTGTCATTTAAAATGTTGCTATCATTTCTACCTTCCTATTATTTACAAGTTTGATAAATGTGACATCTACAATTAATTTGCTTAGAAATCTGGTATACTGAACAACTACTGAACTAGACTTCTGGATGCACTGTCCCCTGGGTACCCCATTTTTTATAATGGGCTTTTCTTACCCTTTGTTAGCTGCAAAATCAAGAACTTGAACACAGAATACTATAATTTTTCTCTACTATGTTAGAGCTGCACTATGATATAGTAGTAAGAGTGAAGGATTTAGAGCCAGAAGTACTAGGTTCAAGTCCTGCTTCTGCCATTTATGATTTGCATGACTTTGGGCAATAAATTTAATCTCAGGTCCTCATCTGTGAAGTGAGAGTTGGATTACATTAACATCAAAGTCCCTTCTAGATATAAATCAGTGATCCCATGAAACTGTTCTGAGCAGATATTTTCAGATGTTCCCTCTTTGTAGAAAGCAAGCATGTCATATTGCATCTCATTTTCTTTTACCTTTCAGAAAGTGACACGATGCCTATGGGTTCTTTCCCACATACATGCATGTTTGATACACATGACTGCAAAGGAAAGAAGCAGCACAGTTTTCTGAAAGGGAAAAACTATTGGAGTTTCGATTTAGATTTAACTTTGTTCTATTTCAGGCACTTTAGATCAAGATTTTCCTTTTGTTTTTGGTTTAGACTAGATAGCCACTTGCAGCTCTCGAAGTCTATGATTCTGTAACTTCTGTGGCTTTAGTCTCTCTTTAGACTTGCTCCGATGATCACCTGGAAGCTTACCAACTTCCTCCTTCACACCCAGAGCTCTTAATTCTCATCTAACAAATTTCAAGTCATGGAAGCCCCCAATGGCAATGTGGTTTCTCTTCTCCTTTAGATATTCTGCCAAACAGTATAAACAAGAGCATGAAAATATTTTTAGTACCTGCCATAAATGTAGCACCTGCTTTGGTTTCTATAATCTAAGAACTATGACAGGATGCACCTGTTAAAATGCTTCAAGTAATATCACTGCTTCTTTACCCACTGAATGTTTCCTGATGTTCTGATACTTCTTGGTTGATTCCATCTGTAGGAAGTAGGAACAGTCATTTTTCCAGTCATCTTCATCTGCCCCATATCATGCTCTACTGGGATTGTAAAATCATAGATTTATGAGAAGAAACATAAAATGATCATATTAGAACCAAAGCCTCTACTGTTTTAGTTGAGGAAACATAAGCCTAGAGAGGCCAATGACTTGCTCAAAGACATACAGCTAGTAAGTTGGAAAATCCAGGATTTAAACCCAGACCCTCTGTCTCAAAATCTAATGTTGTTGAGATTTTTTTTGTTGTTTTTTTCCACTGTACTATAATGCCGCTAGGAGGACCGACATAAAACCTGGAACTCCAGACCACTCCTAACTCTCTTAATTGCTTTGTGTGTTTTATTTTTTTTTTTTGAGGAAACACAGATCCTTTGAAAAGTTATGAATAGCACCAGATACAGTCTTACAGTAAGGTGATATCACAGTTTTGAAAGCAAACTACTGTTTTGTTTATCTGTAATGTATTGCATATGGTGGACATTTAATAAATGCTGATTGAGTGAATTTGACTGTAATCATAGCATAGTGTAATTATGAGGTACTTTGATATGTTTGAGTAGTTGTGGTCAATGATGGTCCTCTGAAATCAGACAAGTAAGATTTCTTTGCCTTCCAATTTATAAAAACCTTATTTCATTATGAAATTAATAATTAACAAATACAAACTTTTCAAGATACAAAAAAATGTAAAATAGGATTGAACAAGAAACTATCAACTTTAATGTAGTTTTTAAAAAGAAATACATATATGAAGTATTATTTAACAAAACTGCTCTATTTTTTCTTTTCTCCTATGTGCATAAAAATGTTTTACTGATGTTCCTCTTTTTATTTCTATCATTATCCCTAGCATATCTTCTCTACCACATTTTTTTAAACAAAAACAAAAAAGTTAAGTCAAGTAAAACAAATCAATGCTTTGGTCATACCCGAGAACGTCTATCTCATTCCTCACTTCTTCTAGTCCATTATTTCTCTGTCAACAGCTGTGAGATTTTTTTCATCATCAGTCTTTGAAGTCATGATAGGTCATTACTTTGGGCATAATTTTGAGGTCTTTCATAATATATCCTGACAGTGTTCTTTGGTCACTGCATAAATTATTTGCCTGGTTCTGTTCATTTCGCTCTGTATCAGTTCATATAAATCTTGTTATATTAAAATATCTCTGAATCTGTCACATACATTCCATTCCATTCACACACCATAATTTGTTCAACCATTCTTCAACTGATGGATACCTATTTGGTCTCCAGTTTTTGCAATAATAAAAAGTGCTGGGGGGGCGGAGCCAAGATGGCGGCCGGGAAGCAGTGACTGGCGTGAGCTCCCCACCAAGTTCCTCCAAAAACCTATAAAACAATGGCTCTGAACCAATTTTAGAGCTGCAGAACCCACAAAGTGGCAGAGGGAAGCAGGGCTCCACCGCAGGACAGCCTGGACGGTCCCTGGGTAAGGTGGGTCCCACACGGACCTCCCAGCCCCCAGCCGAGGCGCGCTGCGCTGGACCTACCAGACCAGGAGACGAGCAGAAAGTGCCCTGGCATCCCGAAATATCGAGCTGTGGCATGTACCAGACCTCTCAACCCACAAAGAGCAAAGACAGCAAAGAAGGTTAGTGGGAAAAGCTGTGTGACTGGGTTTGCGGTTCCGGCCATTTGCCCCTGG
>CM053622.1:154581532-154614849 GCA_028646595.1 Phalanger gymnotis | reverse complement strand
TGGTTTTCTCTCATCCTTCTCATTTCTCTTCCCAGTTTTTCCTCTACTTCTCTAACTTGCTTTTCCAAATCCTTTTTGAGCTCTTCCATGGCCTGAGACCAGTTCATGTTTTTCTTGGAGGCTTTTGTTGTAGGCTCTTTGACTTTGTTGACTTCTTCTGGCTGTATGTTTTGGTGTTCTTTCTCACCAAAGAAAGATTCCAAAGTCTGAGACTGAATCTGGGTGCGTTTTTGCTGCCTGGCCATGTCCCCAGCCAACTAACTTGTCCCTTGAGTTTTTCAGCGGGGTATAACTGCTTGTAGAGTAAAGAGAACTATGTTCCAAGCTTGGGGGGATGCACCAGCTCTGCCACACCAGCACTCCTCCTTCTCCAAGAACCCCCAGCCAGGACTGGATTTAGATCTTCAGCAGGCTCTTCACTCCTGCTCTGATCTGCCACTTAATTCCTCCCACCAGGTGGGCCTGGGGCCAGAAGCAACTGCAGCTGTAGTTCTGTAGCTGTCCCACCTCCGCAGCCCCCAGGGCACTGGCCAAACTGCAAACTCTATCCTAGTCCCCAGCAGCTTTTCCCACTAACCTACTCTGTTGTCCTTGGTGTTTATGGGTTGAGAAGTCTGGTAACTGCTGCAGCAAACTGATTCAGGGCGCTACGGCATGCTCCACCCGGCTCCCGGTCTGGTCGGTCCACGCCGCCCACGCTGGGCTCCCCTTGGCTCGGCTCAGCTCCCTTCTGCTCCCAGCTCAGTGTGGGATAGACCTTACCCAGAGACCATCCAGGCTGTCCTGGGCTAGAGCCCTGCTTCCATCTCCTATTTTGTGGGTTCTGCAATTCTAGAATTGGTTTAGAGCCATTTTTTATAGGTTTTTGGAGGGACTTGGCAGGGAGCTCATGCTAGTCTCAGCTTTCCTGCTGCCATCTTGGCTCCGCCCCCCAAACTAGCTATCTTACTGATACATGCTCTTGGTTACAAGGGCAACCACACAGGAGAGTGTGGCTAGGTGCTTAATGTACATCAATGGACACTACTGGAAAAATATGTCAAACACATTCTCTGGCTAGTATAGTAGATCTTTACCTACTTTTCTTCATAGCAATAAATAGCAAGCTTCAAAAGGTGCCATCAGACACAACTGTTTGTCTGAACTATTGCTTAGCAAAACTTGGCTCCCCCCTATAATTTAACCACTTTGTTCTTCATGTTAGTCACTGATACTTAATCCAGGATTTATATTCAAATGATTGAGTAAAGACTATAAACTTTAAATTGCTAGTAGTCAACAAGCTGTGCATTATTTATCTCATCATAGGTGTGGACACTGCCAGCGGCTACAGCCAACTTGGAATGACCTGGGAGATAAATACAATAGCATGGAAGATGCGAAGGTCTATGTTGCAAAGGTGGATTGCACAGCAGATACTGAAGTGTGCTCTGCACAGGGTATTAGTGGATATCCCACGTGAGTAAAAGAGGATGTGTTTGTGACATTTTTCAATTTTTTTCCGCACCCATCTGCCAACTAGATGAAGCTAAATTCCAAGTTAATCTTTTGGTGATCTCCTTTGTAGTTAGTAGGTGCTAAATTTAAGCAGGCATTCCACATTGCCAGAGAAAAGTTATTTTTATTGCATCTGTTTTAAATATATATTTTTTGCAATTTATTTAAGAAATGCTTCATTAAATAACCATTGGATTTTCCTTTTGATAGAACATCTTTGAGGCCTGAGAAGGGGTAGTGTTTTAAGTTCACCAGCATATTTTCCCCAGTACAGTGACTTTTCCAATTATAGTATCAGAGATGTAGAGCTGGAAGGGTGCCTTTGAAGCCAGTTAGTCCAACTTTCTCATTTTACAGATGAGGAAATTGAGGCTGAGAAAGGTTAAGTGACTTGCCCAGGGTCATACAGAAATTTACATTAAAGTCTTTGTGTATGCTCACCAGGCAGGGAAACAGTATATTATAGAATTATGCCTTCCCTTTAAGGCAGGGGTTCTTACCCTTTTTTTGTCATGGATTCTTTTGGCAGTCTGGTGAAACCTATAGACTCCTCAGAATAATGTTTTAAAATGTAGGATATAAAATATATAGCATTACAAAGGAATCCACATATTAAAATATGGTCATAAAAGTATTTAAAAAAAAACAAGTTTATAGACACAGGAAAATAGGCCCATGAATGTACTATTGGCAGAGTTGTGAAGTAGTCTAACCTTTCTAGAAACCAATTTGGAACTATGCCCCAAAAGCTAGAACTGTGCCTTCTCTGTGACCCAGTGATGCCACTACTGCATGTATACTTCTAAAAAGATCAAAGAAAAAGGGCATAAAAATATTTATAGCAGCTCTTTTCGTAGTGGCAAAGAGTTGGAAACTGAGAGGATGTCCATCATTTGGGTAATGTCCATCAGTGGGGACTGTGCTAATGAGGGTGCTATAAGAAATGATGAAGGGGATAGTTGCATAAAAAACTAGAAAAGACATGAACTGATGCAAAGTGAAGTAAGCAGAACCAGGAGTACAATTTACATGGTAACAGCAATATTGTAAAGGTAATTAATCGCAAAAGACTTAGTAACTTCAATCAACACAATGACCTACCACAGTTCTAAAAGACTTATGAGGGAAAATGCTGTCCATTCCCAAATAGAGAACTGATGGACTCTGTGCACATTGAAAAATTTTTTTGTCTTCTTTCTTGCTTTTGCTTTTTTCTTTCTTTTTTTTTTTTTGTTGGTAGGGACATGGCATATGGAAATTTGTCTTGTATGACTTTATATTCATAATAGGTTTTATATTTCTTGTCTCTTCCATAGGTTGGGGAGAGGTGGAGGGAGAATCTGGAACTGAAAATAAAATTGAATGAATTTAAAAAAAAAAGTCCATGAACTCCAGATTCAGAACCCTTACTTTAGGGAGTACTGGTTAGGATGCTGTCATCTCGTTGGATGGTAAAACAGACTTAAGAGTTAGGAAGTTTCAAATTTGAATCCAGGTTTAGACAGTAGCCATGTGACCATGGACAAGTTATTTAGTCTCTCTCTGCCTCATTTTCCTCATCTGTAAAATGAGAGAGCTGGACTTGATCCCTTCTAGCTCTAAATTTGTGATCCTGTAATATCACCAGAGAGCAATTGACTAACTGAGAAATAGAGACAGTTCTTCATTAGGGTTTAGGTTGAGACCAGAACTTCCAAATTTGGTGTTTTAATTGTAGTCTCTAGGAACTAAAAATCTCTTATAAATTACCTGCTAGTCTGAGTACTGTAACAATAGGCAGATATAGTGAACTTGATGATGCCAAATTGAATTGTCTAACCTGCTTTAATTTATCAGAAGATTGGAGAAGGGCATGGGGAGAAACAAATGGCGCGCAGTTTGATCAAATTTATATATGTGCTAACTTTTATTTTAAAAATAACTTTTAAAAAATAGATTTTAGCAGTCTTATGTAAAAGATAAAAAGCAAAACAGGTTAGGGCATCAGCTTTCCTCTGAGCATGAAATGGACAGAAAGATACTAGCACTTATTCTTACAATATGCCAATAATCTAATCCTTCATCCCACCATCATCTTTTCACTTAAATTTCACATAAATATTAAGTTAATTACCTACTTTGGCTAATGTGTTCATATTTCTTCAAGTTCTTTTTATCTTTGTTTTGAGATTAATAGATGGTAAGCATTTTAAAGTAGGAATTCTGATTTCTGTACATTTTGGCATCTTAAAATTCCTATATTGCACAGATGGCATCTCCTAATATGACATGGTAGCCAGTTATAACTTGTTTTCTAATTTTTAAAAATCGAACACATTCTAGATAGTATTTTTTAATCCAGTAATACCTTGTCTTCACCACCGTCAATTTCTCTTAATGAGTTTTATTTAGAATGAATTTCTTTCTCACCCTACAAAATAGTAGCATGGTTGTAATCACCAAGTGTCCCTAGAGTTATATTAGTTTAGTCTCATGATCTCAGATCAGTTGCTTATTGCTACAGAAACTGTTCCTCTAAATCAACCAAAATCCCTTCAGGAACAAATGCATCTGGTAGAAATGAGATTTCTTCTCTGTGAGAAAGCAGGCTTCAGATTGCAAGGAAGCAAATCTCTTAGATGAACTGTAGTATTGGTTTTCTTTCAGCAAGACAGCACAAACAATTCAGTGAGCAATTTTGCTGCTAGAGGCAGCTTCGTTACATGTGTGCAAGATTTATGCTTCGGAAAACTTTAGGTGAATCTCTAATCTCAGGGTAAGTATTTAGAAAATTAGTTCATCACAGCCTAATGCATCTGCTGGTGACTTTTTCTAAAGAAATAGTAGATAGCTGACCTGTTGTGAACAGCAGTTAAAGTTTTAGACCAGTTTTAAAAATCATATCAAAACCTAGGAAGTTGAGCTTTTCATTTTCAGTTTTGAAAAGTAGACTTTGAAATATTCTGCCAATTGAAGATTGGCACCTAAGACTTTAGGTCAACTTAAAAGTTCAGCTTTCTTATTTTTATTTAGGATGCTTGAATGAGATATGGGTTATGTCTTTAAAGATTAGAATTGTATGAATAAAAAAATTTCCTTAACTATCCAATTTTTTGCTTTTCGTTTCCTTTAAAACTTTATTAGAAATCCGATATCAGCGTTTATTTGTAAATCCTTTAAGTTACATAATCAGAACATGTACTTAGTCCTCAGGAAGAAAATGCAACATCATGAAGTGATTTGAAGTGCTTTTGAAAATATACACATATGTAACATTTCTTTATCTGTTATTTTTTTTTAACCTTTCAGCTTAAAGTTTTTCAAACCAGGTCAAGAAGGTGTGAAATACCAGGGTCCCAGGGATTTCCAGACCTTGGAAAATTGGATGCTACAGACACTAAATGAAGAGCCAGCTGTAAGTATATAAGAAACTTTTCTTTCCTCATCTGTCAAATTAATAATGTTCCTATATAAGGAGTTAGCTTTTGCTTTCCAATAGGAAAAAATTTTACTAAATTATTTTCCTCAGTAGTAATGAAACTGGCCAGCAAATTTAGATGGATAGTTACCCTATGGTCATAGATTTAGAGTGGAAAGGAACCTTAGCAGTCATTTAATATAAAAGCTCCCCCCTTCTTTTTTTGATAAGGTAACTGATCCTCAGTGATGGTAATTGATTGGCCAACCTCACACAGGTAGTAAGTAGCAGAGAGGAATTCTGAATCTAGATTCTGTGACTTCAACTCCAGAATGATTTCTACTCTACAATGCCACTTCACAATGTATATGCTACCTTTGTTCTCATTTAAAAGTCACTGATCTTGTGAGCAAATCATATTGTAAGATATTGTAAGGTAACATTGCTAACTCTAGGCAAAAATTGAATTCCATGAAGACTTGTGTGTCTCTGTTATCCAGTATGAAAAACTATTGTCAAAGAAACCTCAAGGAGGGACTGCTTTATGGAATTAGTATTTTCTCCCATTCTTTCTCCTTCCCAACCCATAGTCTTCTTTCTTGATAAACTAATCCAACCTAATCTGTTATTACTTGGGTAGCTCTTCCCTATCACACCCTATGCTAAGCCTTTTGTAATCTGATTATTACAGAAACTCATATAGTGATAGAGCTAGAAGAGACCTTAGAAACCATATTTTCTTCCCCCATCATTTTGCAGATGGAGAAACTGAGGCTCAGAATTCATAAAAATAGAGTTTTAGAGCTAGAAAGGTAACATAGAAGCCTTCCACTCCAATTCACATGTGAAATATGAATTCTGTCTTCAACATACAGTAGTTACTCTTTATACATAATCAAAACCCTGTCATTTCCCCTAAAATATAACAACCGAGTTATGGCACATGCATAGAAAAATATACACTGAGTATAATTTGAAAACTCTATATGGTCCTCCCATTCCTGCATCAATTAATGTGCTGAGTTATAAACTCAGAATCATCAACAAGCCCCTACTAACTGCATTGCCATTTGGTATGTGGTGTTCGCTTTGGGCATTGGATAGAATAAGACCCACATGAGGGTGAGAAAACAAGTTTCCTTTTGGCTACATTGGTGAGATATTAGGAAGATATTCTATGTTTATACTAAACATCACTATAGAATGACACCATCAGGACTCAGACTAAAATTTGAATTTAAACAAACCTCAGTACTTTCTTTTGCCAGATAACCTTCAAATGTATGACTCACTATTTTGGAGGACCTGTAATTTTTTATATTCCATATGAAGTCTCCAATAAAATGAAAATCTTTGGTGCGGCACTCAATTCACAATAGGAATTGTACTCATCAAGAGATTCAGTGGGTACCATATACAATACACATAGATGTGATAAAAGTAATTCCTTCAAATGCTATGTGTCAGAGAACAGATATTACTTATCAGATAACTTACCCCATTTTAGAAGTTATAAAAAACCTTAACTACTGGTGAGTAAATATGTGTCTTTGTCAATTTCTTAGCTGTTGCCAGATTTTGATACTGTCAAGTGTAACTTTCACATAGCTTTGAACTTTAAATTATGTACTTTATGAAAAATATTCTTGTTCTTCTTGAAACTTATTTTGAAGTGAATTTAAAATCTTTAAAATAAACATTTATAGTATTAGAGTGAGATTGATAAGCCTAAAAGCCAGTCAATCTTTAACTGAAGGTACCTGAGAAACCAGAAGCTATTATTAGCTTCTTTAAAAAAAAAAACTGCAACACTTCTATTCTTCTATTGTCCAAACTTGAGGATTTGAAGACAATTCATAGAAATAATCAACATAAAACTCTTCAGCCACGTTCTTTTTTTCTTTTTTCTGTTCTCAATAATGCCTATTTTTAGGTTCAGATATATCTCATTTAATATACAAGTTGAAGCACTCATCAATTTGATATATAGTATCTTTTAAAAATGAAGTATGTTGTTGCTGTTTTCATCATTATCCTGAAATAGTATAATTCCTAATCATGTACATTTTGACCATACAAGTTTCTTGACTGTTATAGTATGACAGTGGCTATTTTGCTGTTTGCCAAAGGCACAAATACTAAACCTCCAAATGGCATTTTAAAAATCTGTAGTCCTCTGGATTTTGTATTGTGAATAACCTATGTAGCATGGGACATCACTTGATTGTAATTGAATCTGGCATTTGAGCATTACCTTCCTTGGGATGCTTTTGTATGCCTGTAGCACTTGGAATGGTATGAAAAGCTAGCACATTTTGCATTATCTATCTAATAGGATTTTTTAAAAAGATTAAATGTGAAGTCATTGTATGTGATATATGAAAAGATTGTATGTGGAGTCTTTTGTAATCATAAATAAGCGCTATCCACAGTCATCCATGTAGAAACCTAAGTTTGCCATTTGAGAATGGACCTTCTATGATGGTTTAATTACTGACGCACCCAAAGGAATTCATAAGGTGGGCAAATGACCTGAATTGCAAGGCAAGGATGGCAAAATAGCTAGTTATCAATACAGGGTAGTTAAGGGAATGGATCTCCAGAGAAGTTATAGTTAGATTATACTTACGAGATTTCATTGCCTTTACTATTTATTATGTGGGCAACTCTTAGTAATTACTTTGTTGCCACTTAATAGACACCAGAGCCTGAGCCGGAACCGCCGACAGCCCCAGAACTCAAGCAGGGACTGTACGAGCTCTCAGCAGCCAACTTCAAACTACACGTTGCAGAAGGTAAAGCTTATGTTCTCTTCGCATTTGTGAGAATCCAGGGTGCTGAGTAGAAGGTATGGTGAAATGTGTCCCTTTGTGTTTGCTTTGTGTTTCCTTCTTGGCCAGCCGTCTTTAACTTCCCATGATGCTCAGTCATCAGTAGGTTGCGATGTGTTTTAAGTGGAGAGAGTTCTCACCCTAGGAGTTTCTCTACACTGTGAAATCATAGATCTTTCTGTTAACATGAATACAAGTATGATAAAGGGTCTGGACAGGGGAGAATGGACAGTACTGCTATGAGTAAATTATCTGTTAGAGGTGAGATATCATAAGTTCCTCTGCTCAGTTTGACTTTTTGGAGCAGTTCTGAAAAGCACAGATGCTACCTTCTTTCTCCTTCCTGCCCCCCACCTGTCACTCTTTCCTTTTAAGCTCCCTATCTGTAGTTTCTCTGCACATAAGATGGTACAAGGAGGAGAGTGGTAGGGTAGCCAAGAAGATGCTTAACCTGTGTGCTTGGTCATCCATCTTTACATAACCAAGAGATGAACAAATTATCTTTAATCATGTTTAGTTGGAAGTAGATAACACTTTGCTGACCTGTGGTGAAAATGTAACTTTTCATTTTTTTGTTTAGACACACAAGTTTTTATATGTTGTGTGAAGTTTATATGAGTAAAATCTTTTATCTTTGCATATGTATATGCATAGATGCGCACATCCACATTTTATAAAAATATCTAGTGTTTTTATTATACAAGCATCTTTTGCCTTATAGAATAGATACATTTTGGCACAGATGTCTGCAAAGAGAATTTTTCCAAAATATACCGTTTTTCCCATTGACTTCCATGATAAAAGTAAAATGTTACCCTGGTAACAAAAATCCTCATAAAGATGTAATTGAGAATTTTTGATGACAAAAGGCTAAAATTGTAATCCCCAATTAAAATTAATTAGCCCCCAGTCTGATGTTTGTTAAATATTATGGGATGTTCAACTTCTGTACAATTGGTATTAAATTGGTTATTAAATCTGCAATGTCAGTTTATATAATGAATAGAAAAAGATACATAGCAGCTTTCCCTACCCCTTTCCCCCCTTCCCACAATTGTTCCTCAATATGGGGGATTTGAGTGTACGATTAGACTTTTGTGGATCCTATCCAGTGGAATTTTTGTTATTTTAGTATCAAAAAGGACTTGTTATTACCTGATACATTGTATGTGAAAAATGCCTTATAACCATGATGCACTATATAATTTAGTAGCTCATTATTTTTGAACAGTCTTATTGTAAAGGTGGTCTACATCATTATTCAAGGAGAGTGTTGCTAACAGAGGTGTTTCAGTGTACTAGGTTTTGTGTTAGTGCAGACGGCTTTAAAATCCCTTGATATTTATAGTGGCTAGTGATTTCTCACTAAAGGTCTTATTAATTTTATAGACAGCCTTTTTCCATTTGCTTTTATGATTTTATACCTTATGATTAGTATGAAATAGAAGTCACTGAATTCATTTGCCAGGATAAATTGTCTGGATAAACTTTATAGTGTCAGCTTTGAGGATGAATGATAGATGCCCCTTTATTAAGCATTGTGTTTCCAGCTTCTTCCTAAATTAATTGATGAGCTTATAATGACATCTCAGTCAGTGAGTAATAGGATAGAGTATTTCTATACCAGGACTAAGAATCATATTTTAAACTTTTAGTAATTTGTTTTTCCTACTCATAACCTAATATCCTTTTGAGAGCAAGCCTGACAGTTTAATTCCTGGACTGATGAGCTCAGCAGAACCTACATTACAATATTCCATTTTAAAAACCACTTATAAGTTTATTTATATTTTTCCTGGCTGGAGGAGTGATAGTCACTTTACATAGTCTGTCTTCTGTTATTGGTTACAGTAAACTTAAAGGTTTGTTAAATATCAGGATGGTTGTCTTTAGCTTTAACTAAATTTGTTATTACATAAATTAAAGTTTTAAATTGCTCCCTTCCCCCCGACTCCTGCCTAATTTCTTGACATTCTGTTAAAGGCAACCACTTTATCAAATTCTTTGCCCCATGGTGCGGCCATTGTAAGGCTTTGGCTCCAACCTGGGAACAGCTGGCTTCAAGTCTTGAACATTCAGAAGCTGTCAAGATTGGCAAGGTAGGTGAAAGCTCTTCTTAAACAGAAAATACTCCTCTTTTGGTAGGATTAATTAAGCAAAGTAGCATATTATTCATGTGTTGCTAGTCACTGACTTGATTTATTTATCCCATTTAGTGTGTCTGTCACCTGATAATTCACTGTAATAGATAATGATGTGTTGGTGAACTTAAAAGATTTTTTCCACAATGGACAGATAAATTAAGGCTATGGCTGCTTTGTTTAATTGGAAGACATGGACAGTTCTGAATGGGGGAGACCAAATTATCCTTCCTAAGGAGACATAGCAGAGACTCATATAATGCTCCTTTGATGGATTTGGATACTTGCCACATTTTATCTCATCCAATAGATGAGGTTTAATAGTTGGTTTAAGAACTTGATGGGAGTTCAGAAGAACCTTCTGAATTATGAACCCTGTATTTTTTCTTGTTCAGCTTTACATTGAGAAGTGAGAAGGGTTACGCAGCTTCTTCTAGAAAATCTTGGGCTCCAAAGGAACTTGAGGGGAGTTAAATGATTTTTATCCACTTGAGTTTTCTGTTTACATTTTCATGTGAATTTTATTTTTATTTTAAAATTGATACCGCATTTCTCTTCTTTACCATTATTTAAAAACATAATCAGCTATGGAGATTGATTTGTATGCACGAGTAATACTCTGCAGAGCAAATTACTCATTTGATTTGCTGACCCATTTTTATTTACTGAGAACTGGATTTTTTCCTTTGGCATTTATAGATCTAAGATACATTGAAACTTATTTTAGTTTAGTCCTTTAAATAACTTGATGTGGGTGATTATAAAGTGCAAATGTTAATGACATTTGTGAAGATGAATGACATAAAAACGTCTTTGTACCACGTTCTAGGCCAGAATCCATGCTTACAAAATTAAACAAAAACTGTTGGTGAAGAACTTCCTTGCTCTTTAGGTAAAACTGTCTTTTATCACTGATCAATAGACTTAGAAACAACCAAACATGAGATTTTAAACTTATCTAACTTATCTAATCAGTGATATTTAATGTGCTATAATTTATTTAATATACACTAGTGATATAGGGGTTCCTATATTTTTCCTTATTTCCTGTAGTTTTCCTTATTTCAAAATACTATGTTCATGCTGCATATTAAAAATTCATTGATTTCATATTTGTTGCATGTATTGGGGGTCTTTGTGAATTTGGTTTTCTTTATTAAAGATATTTATATTTAGTTTCCTCTGCCTGCCTAAAACAATCTAAAACTAACTTTATCCTATTTATTCAGTCTTCGTGATTGTATGTCATGAGAAGTAGGATGTTACTTTGGACAAAAAAACTAAAGACTTAAAATGACATGCGAGTATAATCTTTATAACCTTGAATGAAGCCTTTAGTTCATAAAGTGTGTCAATTCCATTCTCAAATATTTGGGTCTCATATGTAACCTTGATAAGTGACTGGAAAATAACTGCATGACACCTGCAACTGCATTACCAATGAATTAAAATAATAGAATTAAGGACTCAATAGTATTCCAAAAAAGAGTCCCTCTCAGAAGTAGAGTTTGAATTTTGAGAAATCATTCAACATTTTTCTTTCAGGTACCTAATGTGTGATGTTCTACTTAGTGATAAAGCTAATGCTGGACTTCAATTTTCATTTTAGGTTGACTGTACACAACATTATGAGCTTTGCTCTGGAAATCAAGTACGTGGCTATCCCACACTTCTGTGGTTTAGGAATGGCGAAAAGGTGAGACTTCACCATGTTAAAGTTCAGATTCTGATTTGAACTGGGCATGAGTGTGATAAGGGGCCAAAGAGTTGCAAGAGAGTCAGTAACCTTAGTATGGACACCAGTTTATTGGATGAATGAAAAAATGAGAAATTATTTTGGGTGTGTGGGAAGTAAAGCTTTCTTATTCAACTGTCTGTTCTAGTAATATTTTTAAATATTCAAAGTATTTTGGTCTCTAGTACAGTTACATGGTAACTGTGCTCTAATCATAGATGCACTTCTGACCACACTTCTTGTGGTATTGGTTATAGTAAGGTCCTTCTAGCTCTAATGTCCATGATCTGTCCCTCGCTTATCTTTAAATTACCATCAACATGAAGGATTTTACCAATTTTATGACTTGTGTACAACTCACCAAAGGAAAGAAAAATATTGTTGAGATCTAAAAGCACAGCCAAAATATTAAACTCCTGAGTACATTTTTATTTTTGAAAATGCAGTGGATTTTATTACTAAGTGAGCCTTCAATTGAACTGTTAAAACTTTAATTATTTAAATCTTCTAAGACTTGATTATTTAAATAAAATTGACTCAATAAATGTTTGTGTAATATGTCATTGTTTGTAGATCGATCAGTACAAAGGAAAGAGAGATTTGGATTCTTTAAAGGAATATGTGGAGTTGCAGCTACGGAGTGTTGTAGGGGAAGCCTCAGAAACTATCGAGGCTGCTGAGGCCCCAGAACTCGCTGCAGAACCTGAGGTAGGTGCCACAGAATAATGCATGGGAAACTCCATTCTGCCCTTATACAGCACTTGTCCTCAACCTTTTGGATAAAAACGTCATTTAGTGATCTGGAAAAAATAAATATGATTGTCACCCGTACTAAAATTAAACACCAATAACTTTGTTCAACTGATTGTACATATTTGAGTGGTAAATGATGTATTTAAAAGTCCTCGTTTTAAAAACTTGGTAAGTCATGGAGAAAAAATATTGAGAGGATTCTCCATTTATATGTACTAGGTTTAGGGGATAAATGTATTTTCAGGATATTTGTAATTCCAGGCTAATTTTCATCATTCAGTCTGACTTATGGCAGCAGTGTTCTTTACCTCTTTGGAGATGATGATACATTAAATAAATTTCCACCTAAAAATTTGTTAGCAACAAGATAAAATGTGGTAGGATTTAGTGGGTATCTCTATTCTCTTCAGTTTTAAAGAGTTCTCACTTGGCTTGTAGTCTATGAGTTTGCAAGTCGAACACATTTTCCCATCAAAATAGGGCAGCTATTTAAAATAGTAATAATGATGATAGCTAAGATTTATATACCAGTGCCAGACACTGTGCTAGGTGGCTTACCCAAATATTTACAAATAAATCCTATTTAGCTCATAAAATTCTTGAAGTACATAGTAACACCATTTCCATTTTACTTAACCACTATTTTAACATTATTTCCATGATAAAATGTGTTTTAGTCTTCAGTTGTGTTTTAGGAACAGTTCTTCATCTTCTCCAACAAGGAAAACAAGGAGATTGTCTTTGTTGGAGGGAAGAGTGGGCGATAATCCTAGGTACCATAGCTTTAAATCTTCATTTTTGTATAAGATAAAAGTACCTGCCTAGGTCAATTATATCTGAGTTCTAAATTAAGAAACAAAGAGCAGTTTCCCCCCAGGCTTTCTTGCTCCCCTTTCATAAATCAAGGGTTAATAAGCTGAGGACTGCTTGTATATTAGTTTAAAATTGGCATCTTGGTTTGAGAAATAAACAGATGATCTTGCAATTGTGACCACATATATTAGATGAGTGTATGTGTCATGTTGGCTATGAAAAGTCATCCTAAACTGTATAATTATATACTATTAATATTTTCACTAAATACAGAACTCTTTTTATTTAGAAAGTTTTCCACATGTTTAAGTGGGTCGTTCAGTGAGTGACTTAATATTTATGGACTTTAAAAAATATGGTGGCGTTTCACATTGGTTCCAACTTGGCAGCTCTTTATTTCAGAATCTTTTCAGTTTTCCACAAAGCTTCTGCTTTAGCTACTAACATTAATAGAGAAATATATTACTCATTGCCAGACTCAAACAGAACATTGCGTTTTAGCTTGAATCCACATGGCATGTTATCCCATTTGCCCTCCTGGGGGAAACAGAAAACCTATTTTAGAAGTATATCGAAGTAATCGTTGATACAATCTTGTCTAGAGAGGGTCACTGTAAAATAAACTCACTTGTAAGGCATTTTTACCTAGATGTACTAGCCAAAGCTTAAAATAACTAGTATATTTTTATGGAGGCAATTTGCTGGTAGATACAATTTGTTTTTCTGAGTGTTTTGATTCACATCTCCTGTGGTTATATGCCTCAAAATATGTGAGTTTTTCTTAAAGAGTAGCATTTCTCAGATTGAGTTCTTGTGAATTCACAAGTGAAAAGAAGCCTGTTTTCCCTTTAGCCAGTATACTATCTATGGAGGAATTGTGCTTTGTGTGGTGAAAAGGAAGGCACATGGATGTTCTCAGAGCCATTGAGAAGGCAGAGAAGTGACCCAAGCTTAAGGAAGAAAAGGGCATCCTATGAAATGTGAAAGAGTAGCTTCTGCTATTCACTGAAAAGATGACTGATCATAATAACAGTACTTGTAATGTGTCTTCAAGTTTTCCATCCACTTTGCAATCATCTTACTTCAGAACCTCATGACAACTTCAATGATGCTTTTGACTTTTTGGCAAGGCATTCTTTCTTCTAGATTTTCCTGTCAAGGGTTCAAATCTTTGTGTTTGAAGGACAATTCGCATCAGATTAGAGACTACTCAGGTTCTGTAGCTGCTCCAGAACCAGCCCAATTTCACTTGGTGTAAGGCACCTTTGTGCCTGTTTTCTTTCTAGTGTTTGTCATGCTGTTGGGGCATCCCTTAGGAACAGTCTAGGTGTGCTGTGTAGAAGCCAGGTCCTTTCTCAGCATCTCCTGTTCCTGGATCCTGCAAGAACTGTAGTAGTCTCTAGCCCAGAAATTCTTACCCTAAGTATGCTACTAAATGATTTTTTACTCACTGTGTGTGTTCAGTGTGAGATATAAGCTGTGGGTACTTATATTTTTATAGCATTCAAAGAGTATGAATGAATGCAAATTGTATGAATCACTCTGTTTATATTTTCAAAAGTTGTTTACTAACTGCCATATTCTAATAAAGGATTTTTGCTTTGCATGGTTTCCTTTGACAGAGTGCTGTGCTCTCTCTCTCTGAAAAGGACTTTGATGACACAATTGCTGAAGGAATAACTTTTGTCAAATTTTATGCTCCATGGTAAGCAGCTATAAAAAAATTTCATTAGGAATTTTTCAACTTATCTATCAGCACTTTAGACTGATAGCAGTAAATTTTGTCCCCTGTGTTGCACAGTTTTAGGGAACTTTGATCTTGATATGCTTAGGACCTGCTCTTGCTATTACAAATAAGAGAATGTTGTAATCTTATCCATCTGGTATGTTTAAGGGGGCAGTTAGCTGATGGAGAAAACAGCAAAAGTGGGAGGAGAAGAGGGTACTTCTTATGTAATTGAGTACTTTTTGTGTTCATACTTCTAGCTTTGAGATTCTGCTTGGTGTAATACATAGAACTAGTGTCAGAGGCAGGAAGACCTGACTTCCTAAAACACCTCTGATGTTTGCTAGCTGGGTGACCCTGGGCAGATCTCTTCACCTGTCAGTGCCCCCAGACAAATCTCTAAGACTCTTAAGTTGTGGAGCCGTTGCTGATCTGTGTTGGTGGAATTTCCATGCCAGAAGTTACCTATACCAATGAAATCACAAAGCCAAACCAAAAAAAATTTGGTTAAAAAATCATGGTATTATCAAGTACAATTTCCAGCTTTAGGACATGCCCAGCTAGATAATTTTGATTGACAGAATAAAAATCAGAACAAGATGTAATCTTGATTGAATTAAGTTCATCTTTGCAATTCCTGTGTTGGGAATTTCTTGAAGAGTTTGGGAGATTTTTTTAAAAATTGTTTTTGCTAAGGGGAGGAGTTAGGGAAGAGCAAGGGGAAGGAAATGATGTGGAAAGTAGAGGTGTAGCCCTAGGGAGAATTGAAAGATTTACAATATTCTTAGCCTAACTTGATAACGCTATACAAAAGAAACAAGTTGGATGGGCAGAAAAATGAATTTCAAGTGACTCTTGAATCCAGAATGTTTAAAATAGATATTTATTCTATTCCTAGGTGTGGTCACTGTAAGAATTTGGCTCCCACATGGGAAAGCCTCTCCAAAAAGGAATTCCCTGGCTTGACAGGAGTCAAGATAGCAAAAGTAGATTGTACTGTTGAACGAGCTATTTGCAGCAAATATTCGGTAAGTATAAGTAGTTTAAAGCTCTTCAGATAAATCTAGACATTGATGTCTTGAAATTTGAAGAAAGCCAAATGATTTTGTCCTTGGTTTACTTCCTTCTCCTGTTAAAGTAGGAAATTCTGGGCCCAGCATACCACAGATACACTATTTCTCTTTGTCTAATGTTGAAAAAAATCTTCCTTTTTTTTTTCTCCTCTTAGATAGGAGATTTTTCCTAAAAATCAAAAGGTGTTTTTTTTAAAAAAAAGCCATTGCGTATATCTTTGCCTCCATTTAGAAAAAGGGAGGAAATTCTTGATGTGTGTTTTTAATAGTCTTAAGAAGAGTGTGTCTAAGAATTGTCACTGGAGTCCAAGATTATTTTAATTGTTACCAACAGTGTGAGAGATGTTAGATTGTGGTGCCACCTATGGGACTATATTGTATGTTTCATCAGTTCCTTATTTTTTTTCCTGCTAGATTTCAAGGTTAAAGCTTTGATTAGTTCTCAGATCATTCAAAATTTGTAGTATATATCTTTAGGTAAATGAATGCTTACTGGTACAAAATCATGCCACTTTGATAGCTTATTCTTAAAGACTGTTACCAGCTAATAAGATTACAAAGCCATCAATAAATCTAAGCCCAATGTAAGGGATTCTTTATTTAACTGAGGACCTCTGGCTTATGAAGAACTTTTATCCAGTTAGGGAGAAGAGAGGAGAAGAGTTAGAGTGAACGTGACATTTGTCTTCAGTTGTTTTGAAGGGCTACCAATTGGAAGAGGGATTAAGCTTGTTCTACTTGGCCCCAGAGGGCAAAATGAGGACCAATGGGTAGGAGTAGTAGAAAGGCAAATTTCCATGTGATGAAAGGAGAAACAGTTAGAGCTAGCCAATAGACGAATGGGTTGCCTGAGAAGATAATGGGCTCCCCCCCACTGAAAAAGCTGGATGGCCACTTTGTTGAATGTGTTGTGGGAGTGGGGTCTTGATCAGGGATGAGTTGAGCTTGGTGGCCCCTGGAGTCTCTTCCAAATCTGAGATTATTAGGACATCCAATAATATGTATTTATGCCTTACAAAGTAATAGATCCTGTTTTCTTTAACACACTTTTGATGTAAGAGAAACCTCTGTTAGCAGTTTTTTTAAAAAAATTTTTAAATTGCAAATAAAAGTTTCATAATTATAATTTTTCCATTTTCTGATTAATGGACATTAGCAGACAACTGTCCAGCAGAACTCATTAGACATGACTAAAGAGTAAGTGATGAGTTGTAGACAAAGAAGTTGTATTCTTTAGGATAAGTTATTTTTTTCTCTTTAATGGTCCTTTAAATTCTATAGTGAGTAAACATTTCCACCCCTCTGCTTTTTTAAGATGTCTGGTAAGATTTTCTTTATTTTAAAAATTAAAGAATTTACTTCTCTAGATTGTGACCATAATGATGTCAAGTCCGAGAAGACTCATCTAATTTGGATCTGATTGGCTAGTTTAAGAGATGATTTGTGTGTAATTGAAAATACTTGTTTTAAAATGTGCATGTCTGTGTTTTGCATCTTTAAAGGTACGAGGCTACCCGACATTGCTGTTCTTCCGTGCAGGAGAAAAAATCACTGAACACAATGGAGCTAGGGACCTTGAAACATTACACAGCTTTGTTTTGCGACAGGCAAAAGATGAATTGTAGAATCTCATTTGGGAGCCATTACCCTGACTGTTCTCCTATGCCCAACTTGTAGGAGTTAATTCCCACTAATGTTACTGAGTCTCAAATGGTGGTTATTTGGAAAACTGAATGTACTAAATTTGTGATATCTTCTGTGTGTGCGCGTGTTTTTTAAGCCAACACACTGTACTGATTCTTTATTAGGTTTGTCTGGGTAAATATCTAACAAGTAGTCACTGTGCAAACTGAATATTTTCGGCGGCAGCAGAGCAATAACTGCCCTTTGACTTCCCTTTGATGAAATTCAAATGATTTTCTTTAAGACATAAATAGAGGTGAGGAAAATCAAATTAAAGGAATTGGCAGACTATTTTTGGCATTAGGACGATCTTGGTCAAAAGCAGCTGCCAAAGTATAGTATGTGAATTGCCCACAGTTGCTAGAAATGTGGGAACTCGTAGAACTCCCATTGTTGCCTTTTAAAGTAAAACTCACCACTTAATAAGACTTTTGCTAACTTGTTTGAAAAAGAGTTTAAAGATCAAACTCCCACTTTTGGAAGATCCTGAAATGCTACCACCGTGGGATTCTCATTTCTGTTCCTGTTTCATCATGGGAGGTTAGCCAAAATGAAAGGGATGGTACTTTTAACCTGTGCCTGAGCAAGATTATATGATGCCATAATTTTGTGTGTGTGTGTGTGTGTGTGTGTGTCTTCATGTCAGGTGAATCGTTACTTGAGATTCTCTCGTTTGTTCCTTATGGGGCAAAAATCACACTGCTTCATTTCTGTTTACTTGAAGCTGGAGTATTCTCGAACTTTGAAGTTTGGTTATTCTACTCATAGAGGAGTAGGAGAGGTATCAAAGAGCTTTTTAAAAGTATCTGCAAAGCTCTCCTCAAACTTAGAAAAGGGCTATTTTAGGAAATTTTGAAAGTAGCCCTGAGTATATTCTATTAATAATTTTTTTAATTCCTTAATGAAGATTCAAATTATACTCTTCACCTGAAAAAAAGTAAGAAATAGGGTGGTCTTTTGTTTGATCATTCAACTAGGTGTGGTCATAAGGACATGAAATACTGCTGCAGTGTTCTAAATGCAGAACCGTAACTAGCATAAGCTGACTGGGGGCTTTGCTACAGAGCACTGAAATTTAACACATCTGCTTAAGCTAGATGCTGCTGTAATAATTGCTTCCTCTTGTTCAATTAAATTCATTTAGTTATATGTATTATTTTTCACACTGTGAATTTGCAACGTTGATTTGAGGGCTCATTTTGTACTTTGTCCTAAACACACATTTTGTGCTCCTTGCCCTGTGGGCCAAAAATTGCTAGTTACGGCTCTAACTGTAACCTCTCCAAAAATTTCCTAAAAATGTAAGCAATCCTTTAAGAAATTTGATTGGAATATGGATACTTTGTACTACCTTGAAAAATGATTCTGTGGTGTTCAAGTGTGCTTTTCTCTTCCCCTCACCCCCGCCCCAAACCCCTTGTGACCAGAACCAAAGAATTGGTGGTATGTGTATAAATCTTTTTGGAAATAAGCAGCTCCATAGCTAAATTCATTGAAGTTGTTTCTCTTGTGTTATTCAACATGAAATTAATTACATCTTCAGTTGCCACCTTGTTTCCTTCTAGATATTCTTCTTCCCCGTTATCCTAACTTTCCCCCCATTTCCCAATTTTTCCCCTTCTTTGTTCCAACTCAAGATATCTCATTTAGTACGAGGTAACAGGTGGCAAGAACTATTACCCACTATAATTATATATTTACATATATGTATGTGTATATACATATATATATATACATATACACACATACATATGTATACATATTTTTTTTCTGGTACTTTAAAGCAGAGAATTAACTAGACCATCTTACCCACCTCTGCCTAAGGAAGTCTTTATTAAACACACATGGTTGGTTCACAAATGGTTTTTAAAAACTGTCAAGAGAAGCACAATCCTCATGAATGGCTGGAGCTTTGCATCATGAGTATCTTGTATTAAAAAAATCAAAGTGGTACAATTTGTTTACACTGAAACTTTCTAAATAAACTCTTTTTTAAAAAGTCTAGTCTTTCTGTAAATGATAACGGCAAAAGTGGATATAAAATAATGGCAATAAATTATAG
Source organism: Phalanger gymnotis (assembly GCA_028646595.1). Lineage (NCBI taxonomy): Eukaryota > Metazoa > Chordata > Mammalia > Diprotodontia > Phalangeridae > Phalanger > Phalanger gymnotis. The sequence continues at coordinate 154,595,138 of CM053622.1, read as the reverse complement.
TTTATATTTACAAAAAACTGTAAGTGCAAATAGTTATAGATCATAAATGTATTGTTTAACCAGTTTAGCATGAAACAGATTTCTTATTACATGGTTGCCCCAAAACAGATTTTTTAAAAAATAATCTAAGATTTAATCTGAGCTTGACCGCCTCTACCTGAGACTGTGGTTCCTTTTCTTAAGTAGTGTAATCACCTAACCCACTTCATAAAATATGGGGGTACCTTCTGCTCACTTGTGTACAGACTTTCAATTTCATTTTAATTTTTTTTTATTCTAGGATAATGTATGCTTTGAAATAAGAGAAAAAAAAACTCAAATCTATTTCACTGACTTAGGTGGATTGCTAGATTCAGTTTTCCATCATCTGCTGTAATTTTCAAACAGGATCTACTAAAAGGTGGGGTATAACACTGTTTTCACAAGTTATAGAGTCTGCCAAGAAGACAACTGTTAAGAGTACAACCCCGCCCCCCCCCCCCCGCCCCGTCCAGATTCACCTCAAAGGAAGATGGGCCAAGTGCTTAGTACTTACATATATAAATTCAGTGTATGCTCAGACCTAAGGGAAAAGAGAGCTACTAGGAGGATTTAGCATGGGAAAAAAAATTGAAGTAAGTGTATTCTCACACCAGCAAAGCTCCAACACACATACATAGCAATTATTCTCTAAAACAAGGCACTTTCTGAACCCCCAGGATATGCCTAGGGGTGTTAGTCTAATTTTTTTTTGTCACAAATGAACCCTAAGGCCAATGATTTGCTTGTAGAATTTGTCCCCCAGCTTATTTACTTGTAACACTCTTGACAGACTAATATTCACGTTTGCTTTACATAACCAATAATAGCTTTATTCCCCTAAGTTTTACTCTTCACTCTCAGGCATTAACACCATGAATAGCTTGATCCAAGCTAAAACATTTTGGCCGACTTTTCTTTGGGAAAATCCTTCGAACACATTTCTGCTTTTCATACCATCTTGTTACACCTAAGCTTCCTACAAACCAGCACCTACTCACATTATTTATCCAGTAATTTATCAATGAAAAGTCCTTTAATTCTTCTTTTTTCCCATAAGGCACCAACATGTAATTGTTTGACAATCTACTCAAATTCAGTCATGCCTCTGTAGCTTTTTTCACAGCAGATGTCACCTAGGAATCCAGGACGGAATTTCATAGGGTTTTGGATCATCATAAGTGAGATTTTGGCTTTAAGGTCAATGACATCCACAAGCTCTCACCACCATATTTCTGTATTTTTTCAAGATGACGTTGGAGTTGTCATCAAAGTAAAGCACTGAAATAGCATTTAGCTTCGTAGGTGCACAACATGGTTTGGGAACATAATCAGGATTCATAAGGTGAACCTATTGAAAAAGAAAAGAAAAGTCATAAACTACACTTGTTGTCTGACATACTCCAGTTAGAGAATCAAATCTGTGTACTCACTAGAGTCTGTACAATTGCATGGTTTGTTGCATTCATATGTGCATTGAGAGGGAAGGAACATTCTCCATCACAGTAATTGGCTGCATATCCTTTTGGTGCAATTATCCAATCCTTTAGAACAAAACAATAGCAGTGGTTTAGGCCTGAACAGTCTACTATAGAAATTAAATTCTAAATTAAGGTTCCAATTTTATTTATTTAAAATGACTACTAGCTTGCCATCTCTAATGTAAATGTGATCTCCAAAACTCAGTCTCTCTTCTGTGACCCTACTGTCCTAGGTTTTTTCTATAAAACCTTTGGTTTTAAATGAGAAATTATAGTTTCCTCCCTTTTTTATCCCAGAAAGTAGCACTAGCCCTCAGATTTATGACAGTACTATTTAAAGGCTCATCCATGCTGTTTGGCTACTCGACATAGACTATTTACATCAAGAATCCCCATTACTGACATGATACCCCTACTTTCAGTTCATCAAGAGATGTTCCATAATTTTCAAAACAATTTTTTTTTCTTTACTTTGGTGCACAAAAGTACACATTGCTTCATCCTGTGGCATCCCTTGCCAGTGAAGTACAGGTCCTACCAAATGGAAAGGATAGTGATAGCCTCTCATCCAAAAACAAATCTCTATATGTTGGGTTTATCAGTAAAAAGTTGGCCACTGAGGGATGAAGGTTTTGGCTGTAACAATTCATAAAACTATCTACAAAGTTGTAGGTTTCCTCTGAAGGATATACTTATACCCTAAAGCTATCGATCTTTGTGAACTGCCATAGGGTTTGGGTGTCACAGAAGGAAGGTTGTGACCAAGGATCTTTTCCTAGCACCTACTACAATATCCAGAGAACTCACCTGCCATCCTAGGTCTTGGAAGCTCACATAAAGCTCATGCTTTCTGCAGGCTGTTTTTAAGTCACTGCTGTTATAATCTGTCAGAGGAAGCAGAATCATAATCACATACATTAAACAAACTTAGAAGTAAAACAAGTAAAATGATATTTGTACAGGTGGTCAATTTCTTTCCTTTGGGGGCACTTTTCTTATCTATCCGTACATGAGTCGATCAGCCAGCAAATATTTATATAGGACATTCTGCTAGGCATGAAGGGTATATAAAATCACCGGGGTCACTGCCTTCAGGGAGTTTACAACGTAGGAGGGGAAAACCAAACACCCACGCCCCTACACACACACACACACACACACACACACACACACACACAAAATCTAGCCTGGTAATAGCGCACAGTCTTTGTGATGTGTTGCCTCATTGCTAATATTTTGTTTAAAATTTTTGTATCTATGTTCAGTAGGGATAGTGGTCTATAGTTTTCTTTTTCTGTGTTGACTCTCCCTGGCTTAGGTATTAAGACCATATTTGAATCATAGAAAGAATTTGACAGGGCCTCTTTTTTTTTCAGACAGTTGATGTATTTGAATTAATTGTTCTTTAAATGTCTGATAGAGTTCACTTTAAAATCTATATGGTCTTTTTTTCCCTTTGGGAGTGAATTATTGCTTGTTCAGTTTCTTTTTCTAAGATGAGGTTATTTAAAAATTCTAGTTCCCATTTCATTAATCTCAGTTTATAATTCTGTAAATATTCATCCATTTCATTTACATTGTTAGTTTTACTGGCACATAGTTGGGCAAAATTGCCCCTAATAATTTCTTTTATTTCTTCTTTATGGGTTATGAATTCACTTTTTTCATTTTTGATACTGCTCATTTTGTTTTCTTTCTTTTTTATTAAGTTTTTGTTGCTCAGTTGTGTCCAACTCTTTGTGACTTCATTTGTGGTGTTCTCGGCAAAGATACTGGAGCGGTTTGCCATTTCCTTCTCCAGTTCATTTTACAGATATGGAATGGAGGCAAATAGAGTTAAGTGGCTTACCCAGGGTCACACAGCTATTAAGTGTCTGAACCTGAATTTGAACTCAAGTTTTCCTTATTCCGGTTGGCTAATGACTAATGAATCAATTCTATGCATTTAAATTTTTTTCATTGGTCCTCTTTTTTGAGGGTATCACTATCATTTACCCTTCTTTCTACTACCTTCGAATACCCCCTCCCATTAAAAACAAAGAGGAAAAAATCCTTGTAAAAATAAGCATGGACAAGCAAAAAAAAAAAAAAAGAATCTATAGTGACTATGTCCAAAAATTTATTTCTCTTTCTTTGCCTTGAGTCTACCACCTGTCTGTTAGTAAAGGGGTAATATGCTTCATCATTACACTGGTCAGAGTTCTTAAGTCTCTTTTGATTGTTGTTGTGCTTACATAAATTATTCTCTTGGTTCTACTTCCCAGGATTTTCTGAAACTGCTTCTTGTCATTTCTTACAGTTCAATAATATTCTATTATATTCACCCTAATCAATTGATGGGCACCAACTTAGTTTCCAGTTCTTTTCTTTTAATTCCCCTTCAGGTTGCAACTCTTCCCTCTGCAGTATTATTCTTCCTCTTAACTGCCCCTTCCCTATTCCCACCTGCTTCCCTATTGAGTTTGTTGTATTTCTACACTAAACCTGTTACATGAATATGTGTGTGTTCAACCCTTCTTCATGCAGTTTATGACTGAATTTTATCTGATGTCAATTCCTCTACCCCTTCCTCCATATTTATGTACTCTTCTTCTCATGTACCACAATTTAAGAAATAGAAAGTTTTTTCTCCTTTCTATACTAGTATATTTCTTTTACTCTTCCTTCTCTATTCCTTCTTCAAACCCTCAGAACATAACCAATCTACCCAATCTACCATCAGGTCCTGTGTTTTTCTTATCTAATTCCCTTAGTACCTTTTGAAGACATTAAGTTTCTTTCTTTTCCTCCAATTAAAATGTCATCATTATATAGTGCAATCTCCTCAAATTAGAATGTTTATTAGCATTCCATAGTAATACAGTACAATCCAATTGCTCAAAGAAATTGCCCTTTCTAGATTTGGATGGACTCTTGCATTTCAAAGCTCCTATTCAGCTCTGTTTATTTTTTCCTTCAGAAGTACTTGAAGGTCCTCTATTCCATTAAAGATCCATTTTTCTCCTGTAGGATTATACTTAGCTTTGCAGGTTATTCTTGGTTATAAACCAATATCTTTTCCTTTTTGGAATATAAGTATACCTTGGAGATGCTGCAGGTTTGATTCCAGACCACCACAATAAAACAAATATCACAATAATATGAGTCACAAACTTTTTCATTTTCCAGTGCATATAAAAGTAATGTTTACACTATATTGTAGTCAATTAAGTTGTACAATAGCATTATGTCTGAAAAATGTACATACCTTAATTAAAAATATTTTATTGAAAAAAATGTTCACCATTATGTTCAGCAACTCGTAATCTTTTTGCTGGTGGAGGTTCTTGCCTTGATGTTAATGGCTGCTGCCTGATCAGAATGGTGGTTGCTGAAGGTTAAAGTGACTGGCAATTTCTTAAGAAACAACAATGACGTTTGCTGTATAAATTGACTCTTCCTTTCACTTGAACACTTAGAGGCCATTGAAGGATTATTAATGGGCCTAATTTCAGTATTGTTGTGCCTTAGAGAATAGGGAGGCCCAAGGAGAGGGAGAAAGACAGGAATGGCTAGTTGGTGGAGTAATCAGAACACACATTTATCAATTAAGTTTGCCATCTTATATGGGCATGGTATGTGGTGCTCCAAGACAATTATAATAGTAACAAAAAACACTAATTACAGCTCATTATAACAGATATTATAATAATGTGCTATAATGTGACATAGAGACACGATGGGAGCACATGCTGTTGGAAAAACAGCACTGATAGACTTGCTTGACACAGGGTTGCCACAAACCTTCAATGTGTAAAAAAAAAAAAAAAAGCAATATCTGCAAAGCACATATATGCTTGTATTCCAAGATCTCTGATTTATAAGAAAAGTTGTGAAGTTGCCACATCTTGTCTGATTCTGATGGTACTTACTTCCTTAGTACTTGGACTCTTTTCTAGAAATTTTTGGTATTTTTTCTTTGATGTAGAAGCTCTGGATTTTGGCTATGATGTTCCTAATTTTTTTCCTTTTGTGGCTTCTTTTAGGAAGTCATTGGTGGATTCCATCTTCACTTTGCCTTCTGCTACTAACGGATCTAGGCAGTTTTCATTCATGCTTTTCTTAAATATAATGTGCAGACTTTTAAAGAGGTCATGGTTTTCAGTGTGTCTACTGATGTTTAAGTTATTCCTCCTTGCCCCACATTGCAGGCCACTTATAATTGATATGAGTTCTCTTATATTTTCTTCTCTTTTTTTCAATCATCTGATTTTCTTCTAAAATTTCTTACTGTGTCATGGAATTCTGGATTTCTATTTGGTCTGTTTCAGTTTTCAGGGATTCTCTTACTTAGATAAGGTTTAACATTTTCTGTTATAAGTTTTTTTGTCCTAGTTTTTTCCTCTATAATTTTTGCTTTGTTGTTGTTTTGGGTTCATTTTTTACCTCTTCATTTCTTCTAGGTATTTATTTAGTTTGTGGAAAATCTATTTTTTACTTTGAGTCTGAGTTTGAAAGTTTGAGTTTGAGAGTTATGGTATTATTCTCTCTAGGCTGGGTTTTGGGATATCTCTAGATGTACAATAATTCTTCATAGTGGATGTTTGTTTGTAGCTTTACTCAACTCCAGCCTTAGTTTGTGTGTGTCCCTCAGTATTCTGTCACAACCCTTCTTCTCTTATCCATCTATACAACTTTATTTGGTGATCTCATCAACGCTCATGAATTGAATTTCCATCTCTATGTTAATAATTCTCAAATCTACCTATCTTGTGCAAAATTCTCCACTCTCACATCTCCAACTACCATCCAGACATCTCAAACTGGATATCCAGAAGACATCTTAAGCTCAATATGTCCAAAATGGAACTCATTATCTTTCTCCTTAAGCCCTGCCCCCTTCCTCCTTCCTTCCCTATTAACACAGAGGGCAACACCATCCTCTTGGTCCCTCAGGCTTGCAACCTAGGAGTCATCCTGGACTCCTCACTATCTCCCACGTCCTATATCTAAGCTGTTGCCAAGGCCTCTTGATTTCACCTTTGCGACCTCTCCTGAATATGCTTTCTTTTCAACTCTGACACTGTCACCAGTCTAGTGTAGGCCCTCATCACCTCATCAGTAGTCCACATCTGGACTATTGCAATAGCCTACTGATGAGTCTGCCTACCGCAAGTCTCCCTCTACTGTAGTCCATCCTCCATTCAGCCATGAAGTTATTTTCCTGAAGCATAGGTCCAACCATGTCACTCCCCTCCTTCCAACTCTAGTGGCTCTCTATTGCTTCTAGGATCACATACAAAATAGTCTGTTTGGCATTCAGAGTCCTTCATAACCTAGCTACCTCCTACCTCTTCCAGTCTTCTTACTACACCTTTGTCTCTGACACATATGCTTTGATCAGTGACATTGGCCTCCTGGCTGTTCTACAAACAAGATACTCCATCTCCCTGCTCTGGGCTTCGTTTATGGCCATTCTCTATGACTGGAATGCTCCCCCTCCTCCACGCCCTACTGACTTCCCAACTAAAGCCCCAACTAAAATTCCTTCTTTTACTGGAAGCCTTTCCAAATTCTCTTAATTCTAGTGCCTTCCTTCTGTTAATTACTTCCTCTTCATCCTGAGGCCTCTGCCTTTGCCTCCTCTCCCTGCTCCATTTTGATGGCTGAAGGCTGCCTCCTTAACTTTGGGTTTACTGGCTAGATTTCTTTCTCAAAAACCAAGCCTTAAACTCAATTCACTCTAGAGCTCATAGATTGGACAAATAGGTCCCTGCTCTCCTAGCACAGAGTGAATGTAAATACCAAATAGTAAGTATTTCTCTTTCAGCCAAGAACTCTGAGGGTCTTCCCCTTCCAGTTTGATTTTTTTGTTTTGTTTTGTTTAAAGGGGTCATCCCTTAATTAACTTCTTAAAGAGGCCTATTCACTGAATGGGCTTTACCTCACTCAAAGTGAGAACTTGAAAAGACCTTAGCCTGAAAGGGCCAGGGTCTCCCAGTGCATCCTTGGCCATTTCCAGTCTTCCTGGTGAATATCAGGCCACTGGACACAAATGGCTTTGGAGGAGAAAGTGAGGCTGGTGACCTTGCACAGCCCACCCTTACTCAAAGTCAACTGCAAGTCATGCCATCATTTCTCTGATGTCACTGTCCTCTTTCAGAATGAAGGACAAACACAATTCTCTCCATCCTGTTTATAGTTCACTCTGTATACATTTGTTTGCAAGGTATCTCCCGCATTAGATTGCAAGGGCAAGAATTGCCTTTTGCCTCTTTTTAAATCCCCAGCACTTAGCACAGTGCCTAGCACATAGTAGGTGCTTAATGTTTATTGACTGATTAAATGGGGGCTTTGTTCATGGGCCAGGCTCTGTCCCATGCTACGCTTTTGGGTGGGATGGTTGGGACAGTTTGGTTTTGCCCAGTCACTTGCGTTCTTGTGCTGACTTGGTGTGTTTGAGGGTCAGAAACTGGCTCTTCAGAGCCCCCAGTGGCATTTCAGAACAGTGTGATATGGACATTGGAAAACTGTATTTCCTTTTTTGCAAAAGAAACTTTGTTTAACAAAAATAAAACAACTCCCCCCACCCCCATCCTGCTTAACTACACACATGATATGACCACAATATTTTGAAGGAATTCTTCTTAGCTGGAACACAGGGTATGGTTATAATTTAATATTACCACAGCTACTTAAAAGTTCCTTTGAGTTCTTGGGACTATTATGGCTTTTTTTAAAAGTGAAGTTTATGTTACCATCCTATTAAAGATGTCATAAGAATTTCTAAAAGGAAATTATGTTAGAAATATCTGCAGGAGGACTATAGCCAGGATGACCAGGCCTGAACACTGCCTTACTAGACTGGTCTCTTCGCTGCAGCCCCCAGTCGCTTCCAAGGTCACCACTGTGGGTTTCCAAACACTCTGGGGCTTTCTTTGGGGAGTCCTCTGCTCTTGCTCCCTCTGAATTTAGAACTTTGCAGGCTACGTTTCTCTCTGGCCTGTCTCTGGTTGTGCTGAGAAGCTACTACCTTGTTTGCCTGGCCTGTCTTTGTTGGCAGCCCCCTTTCCTATTGCCTGTGAAATTCTGGCTGGCTTTTTGTGCATTTCTGGGGTGGATGAAGTCACTGCAGTTTCTCATTGGATTTCTTGATTATTATTCAGTCTGCTTCAATTTTTAGGTTTCTGCAGGGGTAAGTATGTAGAAGTTGGGCTGTTTGCTTCCATTTAGGCAACGATGTTGGCCAAAAGTCCTAGTCTGCTGTTTCATTTACTCTAAATGATTTTCATAGGGTTTGAGGACCTGACTAAAGGTTTAAAAAAAGTTTCCCTGTTTTCAAGTCAATAAGGATTTATTAAGAGCTTACTATGTGTCAAGACTGTCCTAAACAGTGGAGATAAAGAGAAAAGCAAAAAACTGTTACCTTTGGGGAACCTTTTCCTCTCCCTCTTTTCTGAATGTTAATCTGAACCAATCTTATTAATTATGGCTGTATATCAGTGTTGGCAGCTAGGTGGTACAATGGATAGAGTGCCAGGCCTAGAGTCAGAAAGCCCTGAGTTAAAATCTGGTCTCAGACACTTAGTAGCTAGGTGACCCTGGGCAAGTCACTTAACCCTATTTGCTTCAGCTTTCCTCATCTTTAAAATGAGCTGGAAAAAGAAATGGCAAACTAATGGCAAGCAAAGTGGGACTTTTGCTGTTTTTCCTTTTGGAGTGCTTCTCAGCACTTAGGCAATCAAGTGCCTTTCATTGAGTTTTGCCTTTGTTTGAATCAAGAGTCTTTGATGACCCACTTAAGTCACAAGAAAGCCCAAGTCATATGAATTTGGGTCACATGACACCCTCTGACACTGAAGAAGTGTGTATATACTCTGAAGTTAGCATTTTGCTTTGGGGGCTCACTCATTACAAGAGTGCTTGTGTGATTTGGCCAGATGAGACTCTAGGTAATCATTAAGGAGCCCCCTGGCTTTGAAAAACAGATGTTGGTGCTTCTCTCTCTGGTAACTATGTATATATTGCTATGCGCAGACAGTTTGAAGCCCTGTCTGCTGATTTGTGTTATTTGCTCTGTTTATATAATTTCTGCTTGTAATTTCTGTTTGTGTTTTCTCTGAAGTTCAGGGTGCTGACTTTTTCCCCTGAACTAAGTGAGTGATATTTGTATATTTAATTAAAGTGAGACTGTAAACCCCTTAAAGTTGCTTTCCTTAGTAAAGCAGATAAAAGAACTTGTGCTAGCAGCCCTCCTGTGTGCTGGTGTTGTTGGTCTTACACAGCCACAGAAGCTTCAAGCAGCATTGTTGTTACACAAACCTCTTCAGTAGCTTTGCTAAGAGAACACCAAATGGGGCCACAAAGAGTCGAACATGACTGAATAACAACTCAACAAAACATAGCTGTGTTAATATCAGGTGTTGGACTAACAGCATGGTTGATTAAAAAACAATCCTTGGAGTCAGGAATACCTAGGTTCAAGATGTGCCTCTGACACATAATGACTCTGTTACCTTGGGCAAGTCATTTGTTTCTGAGTTCCATAGGCAACTCTAGAGTATACACTACAGACTAGCTATTAATCTTCATTGCTGGAGTGAATTTTCACATTAAGAGTTTCTCACACCAGTGAAATTATATGTGTATGTGGACACAGACTACTGTATATACATATACAGTAGATATATGTGTGTACATAGGTATACACATGCATGTGTGTATATTACTGTGTATATATAAACATGTGTATACACACATATACCCATCAGAAAAGTCTGTTGCTCTTTATTGTCTTATAATTGGTAGTGTAGTAGAGTAGAGGTCTGAGTTCTAATCCTATCTCAGACACTTATTAGTTTGGGGACCATGGATAAATTAACTCTCTGAGCCTTAGTTCCTTCATTTGTAAAGTGGTGACAATAATATACCTTTAAAACCTAGCTCACAAAGTTGTTGTGCGAATCAAATGATATAATGTATGTCAAATAATAATGATGATAATATAAGTGCTCTATATCCATTATCTCATTTGATCTTCTAAACAACCCTATTAGGTAGGTTTTATGATACTCTCAAAACAGAGAAGGTAATGGATTTGAACAGGGTCACACAGCTAGTAAGTGTTTCAGGCCATATTTGAACTTGAGTCTTTTTGACTCCAAATCCAGTACTCTATCCACTGTGCCACTTAGCTGTCGAAAATATTCTGTAAACCTTCAAGCACTATGAAAATGGCAGCTATCACAATAATAATTTTCATTGCTCTATGCATGCACACACACGCATGCACACATGCTGCACGTGTGCAAAGAACTAATAATTAAGTCACTAGGTGTTTTTCTCCCCTTTTCTCCTTTTTTCTCCCCTTTTCTCCTTTTTTCTCAGACAATAAAAGATTGACAATCTCATTCCAACCTGCACATGAGGAGTTAGAACCTAGGAATCTATAGAATGCCAGTAGTAAGACCTCTAAGTCAAAGGATCATGACTTTAGAGCTGGAAGGGTCCATTGAGGTCATTGACTTCAACCTCATTTAACAAAGAAAATGCAGCTCAGAGCCATGAAGAACCCTGCCCAAGATCAGACAAGGTGATTATGAGAGCTTGGATTCATTAAAAAGCATTAGTACTTGACTATGATTAGTTCTTCTCAAAAAGTTCATTGGGACAAAATCTCAGCCTCATCATAGAATGTGGTCATCATAGAATCTTAGAGCTGGGGGTGGGATGAGCAAGGGTAACCTCGGTCCAACACTTTCCTGAAACACTTCAGAGCCTTAGTGTTTGTGATTTTTCATATATTCATTCAACAAGCCCACTATTAAATATCTACTATTTGCCAAGAATTGCATTAGGGCTGTAGATAGAGAAAAATAAAGCATTTCCTGCCCTCAAAGAGTTTATATTCAACTGAGGGAAAACAACACATACACAGAAAACGTAAATATGGAATATATACAGAAGAGCTGCAAAGTAATTCGAAGAAATGTCATACTAGGGAGGCAGGGATATGTTTTTTAGTGGAGGATTCAAATGGTCAGACCTACTCTGCACTTAGCACAAGGGGCCTTAATGTTTCTTGAAAATGGAATGTCAGCTCAGCAGCTGTGTGGAAGATGATTGGAGAGTGGGAAAATGGAAACCAGAGAGACTATTTGGAGGCTGTTGTAGTAGTCCATTTGAGAGATGATAAAGCCTTAAAAAGGGTGATGGTTATATGACTAGAGTAAAAGGAACAGATGTGAGACATGTGGAAGTAGGATCGACAAGACTTGGCAATTGATTGAATATGAGTAAAGCAGAATGAAAAGTTGAGGATGATTCCAAAGTTGAGAACCTAGATGACTAGAAGGATGGTAGGAACATCTGCAGAAATAGGAAAGTTAGGAAGAAGGTGTGATTTGAGGTGAAAGATGAAGAATTTTGTTTGAGATGTGGTAAGTTTAGTATGATTATAGGTCATATTGTTACAGAAGGCCAAAAGGCAGCTGGTGGTATGGGAGCGAGATTCATGAGGTTAGGACCAAATATAGATCTGGAAATCTTGAGCACAGAGATGATAGATGAAACTTTGAGAGCTGATGAGGTCACCAAGCAAGAGACTTGAATGAGAAGAGAAGGCCTAGCATGGAGTTCTGTGGTACCTCAAGCAGGAGGGGAGATCATTCAGCAAAAGAGACAGAGATAGCACAGGTGGGAGGAGAACAAAGAACCAAGGGAGAACAATATCATGGAAACTCAAGAGGGAATGGCTAAGACAGGTTCTTAACCTGAAGTGTGTGAACTTAAAAAAAAATTTGTAACTATTTCAACATAATTTGTTTCCTTTCTAATCCTATGTCTTTTATTCACTTAGAAACACTATTCTAGGAGGCAGAGCCAAGATGGTGGCTGGAAAGCAGGGATTCGCTCAAGCTGTCCCCCAAATCCCTTCAAACACATATAAAAATGGCTCTGAACAAATTCTAGAGCTGCAGAACCCACAAAATAGCAGAGGGAAGCATGTCTCTAGCCCAAGGCAGCCTGGATGGTTGCTAGGGAAAGTCTATCACAAAGTGCTAGGACTGTAGCACAACCCAGCATGGGCTGCACCAGGACAGACCAGGTGCAAAGGATATTGGGCAGAGCAGGCCATAGGGCCATGAATCACTGAGATGTAGCAGTTACCAGACTTCTCTACCCACAAACACCAAAGACAATGGAGCAGGTTAGTGGGAAAACTGCTGGATCAGGGAGAGAGAAGTGTGGGTCCAGCCCCAGCCCTGGGGGCAGTAGAGGTGAAGCAGCAGCCATCAACAGCTGCTTCTAGAGCTCCAGCTGTGGTTGCTTCTGGCCCCAGGCCCACCCAGTGGGAGGAATCAAGTGGTGGACCAGAGCAGGAGTACAAGGAGCACTTTGTTGGCACAGAGGCAGAGTTGTCTTGCTTTGCCCTGCTTGGATCTGGGTCACAGTCTTGGTTGGTGGTTCTTGGGGGAGGAGGAGCGCTGGTGTGACAGAGCTTGTGGTGACAGTGGAGCAGAAGTAGCTGTGAAAACAGCAGCACAACCCCTAAATCTTGGGACAAAGTACTCTCTACTCTACAAGCAGTCATACCCTGACAAAAAGCTCAAGGGGCAAGTAGTTGGCTGGGAACATGAATAGGCAGTGAAAACAGACACAGACTATAGAATCTTTTTTTGGTGACAAAGAAGATCAAAACGTACAGCCAGAAGAAGTCAACAAAGTCAAAGAGCCTACATCAAAAGTATCCAATAAAAATATGAATTGGCCTCAGGCCATGGAAGAGTTCAAAAAGGATTTGGAAAAGCAAATAAGAGAAGTAGAGGAAAAATTGGGAACAGAAATGAGAAGGATGCGAGAAAATTATGAAAAACAAGTCAACAACTTGTTAAAGGAGACCCAAAAAATACTGAAGAAAATAACACCTTAAAAATAGACTAACTCAAATGGCAAAAGAGCTCCAAAAAGCCAATGAGAAGAAGAATACCTTGAAAGGCAGAATTAGCCAAATGGAAAAGGAAGTCCAAAAGACCACTGAAGAAAATACCACCCTAAAAATTAGATTGGAGCAAGTGGAAGCTAGTGACTTGATGAGAAATCAAGATATTATAAAACAGAACCAAAGG
>CM053622.1:154552215-154575177 GCA_028646595.1 Phalanger gymnotis | reverse complement strand
AAGAAATTATCAAGGAAAACTTCCCTAATATTCTAGAGCCAGAGGGTAAAATAGAAATTGAAAGAATCTGCTGATCACCTCTTGAAAAAGATCCCCAGAAGAAAACTCCTAGGAATATTGTAGCCAAATTCCAGAGTTCCCAGGTCAAGGAGAAAATACTGCAAGCAGCCAGAAAGAAACAATTTGAGGACTATGGAAACACAATCAGGATAACACAAGATCTAGCAGCTTCTACATTAAGGGATCAAAGGGCTTGGAATATGATATTCCAGAGGTCAAAGGAGCTAGGATTAAAACCAAGAATCACCTATCCAGCAAAACTGACTATAATGCTCCAAAGCAAAATATGGATTTTCAATAAAACAGAGGGCTTTCAAGCTTTCTCAATGAAAAGACCAGAGCTGAATAGAAAAATTGACTTACAAACACAAGAATGAAGAGAAGCATGAAAAGGTAAATAAGAAAGAGAATTCATAAGGGACTTACAAAAGTTGAAATGTTTTGTTTACATTCCTACATGGAAAGATGATGTTTGTAATTCATGAGACCTTTCTCAGTATTAGGGTAGTTGAAAGGAATATACATAATATAGGCACAGGGTATAGGATGAGTTAAATATGAAGGAATGTCTAAAAAATAAAATAAAATTAAGGGTTAAAAGAGGAATATATTGAGAGAGAGAGAAAGGGAAAGACAGAAGGGGGTAAATTATCTCACATAAAAGTTGCAAGAAAAAGCAATTCTGTTGGAAGGGAAGAGGTGAGGGGGAATGAGTGAATCTTGCTCTCATCAGATTTAACTTGAGCAGGGAATAACATACACACTCAACTGGATATCTTATCCCACAGGAAAATAGGGGGAAGTGGATAAGAAAGAGGGCATGATAGAAGGGAGGGCAGATTTGGGGATGATATAATTAAAAGCAAACACTTTTGAAAAGGGACAGGGTCAAGGAAGAAAATTGAATAAAAGGGGACAGGATAGGATGGAGGTTAGTCTTTCACAACATGATTATTGTTGAAGTGTTTTGCATAATGATACATGTGTGGCCTATGTTGAATTGCTTGCCTTCTTAGGGAGGGTGGGTGGGGAGGGAAGATAGGAGAGAATTTGGAACTCAAATTTATAAAAGCGGATGCTCAAAAAAATGTTGTTTTTGTATGCAACTGGGAAATAAGATATACGGGCAATGGGGTATAGAAATCTATCTTTCCCTACAAGAAAGCAAGGGGAAAAGGGATGGAGGGGAATGGAGTGACAGAAGGGAGGGCTGACTGGGGAATGGGGCAATCAGAATACATGCCATCTTGGAGTGGATGGGAGGATAGAAATGGGGAGAAAATTTGTAACTCAAAATCTTGTAGAAATCAATGTTGAAAACTAAAAATATTAAATAATAAAATATGAAAATTAAAAAAAAACAGTATTCTAAGTAGGGATTAATAGGCTTCACCAGAGAGCTAAAGAGATCTATGAAAAAGGGGGAAGGGTCCAGGAGGAGAAGGTAGACAACAGTGCCAACTTTAGAGAAGATCAAAAGGAGAAAGGGCCATTGAGTGTGGTAATCAACAAACTGGTAACCTTGGGGAAGGCAGTTCTAGTTGAGTAATGAGGCGGGAAGTCTGAATGCAAGGCACTGGGACGTGAGTGGAAAGTGAGAAAATGGAGGCAATTACTATTACTCCAATCATTCAAATGTCTTGATGGTGTGATTGGTACGAGCACTACCCCTAACAGCATGGTTCACAGCTCATCCGTGTTTGCCCACTCTTCCTGACTCTCGTCCGTATCCTGCTATCAGGTTTCCTCAGACGGTCCGCATACTATGTTTTAGACCTCCCTCACTTTCTTCTCATACCTGAGGACACCGTTGTCTGTTTCTTATCCTTTGCTCTGGAATAAAACCACTCTTTTTCTTACATAGGTCCCTGTCTCTAGAATCCACTGATAGAATCACAGAATCAGGAAGTGATCTCATTGATCGTACTCAGCACAATCTGCTCACTGCACCAAGAAGGAAGCTGGCCCAAGGGAATTCTCTGGAATTCACATCACTTTGCCTCTTCAGTACAGTCTGAAGCAGTACTTTGTGAAAGAGACACTCCACCCTGCTACCCTAACCACCCTGTACCTGACCTGCACACCAAAAATGGAACACATAGCCCAAATCCTTGATCTGGGCCTTTTCCCACTTTACTTCACTCTAACAGACTGTCAGTGTTCCAGTAAAGCAGACTTCTAACCACCTTTCCTGTGTTGGGGACCAAAAATCTTTCAGAGCAATGGAAACCTGAGCTCTTGAACTGGAATGTGGCCTGCACATGGGATTGGGCAACAAACATGTATCTGGACAAAGGCAGGTGAAGGAAGCTTTCTTAATGCCTGGCTCTTCAGACTTTCCATTTCCCATGACACAGATGCTGTGATGACATCACTGATGGTACCTGCACCTGGAGCTTCCCATCTATCTTCAGAAACTTCATGGAAGTTTCTGTTTGCTTGTGAATTTGCTTCTATTTTGACCCTCTCAATGCTGAACAAAGACAACTTTCTATGTTAAGAACAGCTGTTTCTTTTAGAGTTGGACACTGGCATTTTTGTTGTTTCATGAGGATTGGGGCCGCCAGGAGGAAAAGGAGGAATTTAACTCTCATGTTTTTCCTTCTCCAGATACGCTTACGCCATGCTTATGTTTCCTTATAACTTCTATGTTAAGTTCTGGCAAGGAATATATAAATATTTACAGAGGTTAATTCCCCTAAGAATACTTCTGACTACTCCTAGGTTTTCTGGGTTCCTCAGTGAATTTAGTGGCTAGGCCATGTCTTCCCCTTAGGGCTTGACAGAAGATTCAGAAACTGACCTTTCCCCCTTCGTTTAGGTGATTTGCCTGGATAAAGCCAGTGTAAGCTGATCACAAAGTTAATAACAACCCACTTAACATGAAAGCGATCTGCTCAGATGGGATAAAGAAAGATGCCAGGTCTCACACAAACAGGCATTGATCAGAAGCAGGGTAGAGGGGAAGGTGTGGGGTCAGAAAAGGGAACCCTCTGGTACCTGCTAAAGCTCTGGGGGGAGCATTTGTGAATTCATGAGGGGGCATCAGGGGGCAGATTCCTGCCAAAGCAGTAGTGGTATTGACAACTGCTGAATATAGAGTCCATAGTATAGGAAACTGATCCAAGAGGGGCCTCAACTAAAGAAGAAATGCTTGAGTGACTTGACTTGAGCTCTTCTGATGATAAACACTAAAAAGGAAACTCAGCCTTCATTTGGCTTCCCAAGCCAAGTCCAAGCTCCTCCACAAGCTGGCACCACCCTGACTTTCTAGCTTAATTACATTATTCTCCTCTTTACATGCAACCCCTCAAAATATACCACACAGTCTTGCCTCAGAGCCTTCGTTCACACTCTTCCCCCACCCACTTCTGCCTGTTGAAAATCTTTATCTAATACTTCAAAAATTTGGCACTTTAGGGGTCTCCTTCCTTTCACTCCTCCCCATGTGGGTTGTACTGCTTCTGTTGTAACACAGATTGTAACACCTTAGGAGACTATTTCTAGAGTGACAATAGATGAAAAAGTCAACAACTTGTTAAGTAACCTTCTGATTAACAGTTTTTTCTGATCTCTTTTGGGGTATGAGTTCAGTAGTGGTGTCAGTTCAGGGACTTGGGGAACGGTCCACAATTGCTTTCTAAAATGGCCGAATGACTTCACAGCAGTGCATTAGTGTGCCTGTCCTCCCATTGCTTTGCCAACAATTGTCATTTTCCTTTTTTGGTCATTTCTGCCAGTCTCCTGATCGGGATGAGGAGGAATCTTAGAGTTATTTTGGTTTGCATTTTTATTGTATTGATCTGGAGAATTTTTCATACAGTTGCTCACAGCTCAGCTAGTTTTGCCAGACTTGACTAGGCTATTTCTCAAGTAATATAGATGCTTTTTCTATTCCCAGGGCTTAGCACAGTGCCTGGCACATAGTAGGCACTTAATAAATGCTTGTTGACTTGATTTAAAATAAGGAACTTGAGGCTTAAGACCACAGAGAGTACAAGGATTTGAACTCATATCTGAATACAATTTCTCTCTCTACTGTATCACATACTCAGAAATAACAAGGACACTGTATGGAGATGGTTTACAGTCATGACAATTCACAGACATCACTGCCCTTGGTAAATAAGCTAATTTTGAGGCCCCTAAGCTTGAAAGTATAAAAACCTTTCCTCCAATTAAAAGAATGCAACTTTCTACTATATTCTTAATTAAAGAACTTTGTCCCTCCTAATAGCTTCCTGCTTGAAATGACCAGCTGCAATCTAACATACACACACACTCCTCCAAAGCCCTGTAGCTCACTTGTTATTCCGTCATTTGACACTGTTGTTAACTTTCCTCTCCTGAACCCTTTCTTCTCTCTAGGTTTTCCTGATAATGATCTCTCCTGGTTTTTCTCTTATGTGTCTGACTGCTCCATCTCAGTTACTTTGCTGGTTCTTCATCTAAAACACGCTCACTAATCGTGGGTTTTCTCCAAGGCTCTGTCCTAGACCTTCTTATCTTATCCCTCTAATCTATCTCACTCAGTGACCTCATCACTTACCATGGGTTCAGTGATCATCTTTATGTAGACTCTTCCCTCAATCTGTATATCTAGACCAGAAGTATCCAAGTATCCAAACTTATTTGGCCTACCACCATCCCCCTTTGAAAAATTATTCAGCATACCCCTGGAACGCTACTTTCTTAAACTCTTTAATATTTTTTGAAATTTGCATAATTTCAAAAAATAAAATATTACATTTAATATCTTAAACTCTTAAATTTAATAATTTATTATTAATAAAAATAAATTTGTGGGATTTTTCCTGCATTGAAATTTTGATGATGTGATATTGTGTCATGTAACTGTATAGTATCTTATTGTAAATAAGACATTACATGCACATATTCCTGCCAATGTATGCTGGACTTCCCGACAGTGCACAACAGGCTTGCCTGCCAACACTTGCTTGTTAAGACCTGTTGGCAGACTTGACCACTGATCAGTTATAACTTGCATTTTGTGTGTTTATTTGGAAAATAATGTAATCACTATGACTTTAACTCTGTTACACAACAGATGAAACATGCATAGATGGTTTTTCAAAATTTTCTTCTCTTCTTTCCTAATGCTTCCACTGCCCCCTTTTTTTATTCAATGCCCTCCCAGTGCACCTGAGGCTACTACCACCCCCCTGGATCATTCCAGCTCCCCCCCCACCCCGAGGGGTGGTATCACCCACTTTGGGAACCTGTGACTCTAGACCAGCCTCTCTGCTGAGCTCTACCATTGTCCATATCAAACTGTATGTCCCTCAGGCATCTTAAACAGAGCTCTATCTTTCCCCCTCAAGGCATCCCTTCTTCTGAACTTCCCTATACCATGATGAAGTCTACCCTGCTCCCAGTCATATAGCCTCACAAACTCAGTATCATCCTCTGCTCTTCACTCTCATGTCACATATCCAATCTAATGCCAAATCTCCTTCACAACATTTCTCATATATGTCCCTAACTCTTCTCTTCACTCACACAGCCACATCTCTAGTTCAAGTACTCATCAGTTCTACCTTAGACTATGTAATGGCTTTCTAACTTGTCTACCTTTCTCTAGTCCTCCCCATTCCAATCCATCTTTCCCTCAGCTTCCAAGATAATTTTTCTAAAGTATAGATTTGACCATGTGGTGCCTCTGGTTAAGGAGTCCTACCCTCAGCTGGAGGCCTTTCCTGGTTCCCCTCACCCCTAGCACCAGGGCCTTCCATTCTTACATTGCCTTCTACCTATTCTCTACATATCTTGTATGTCACTATATATTTAACTTTTGTCTTCCCCATTAGAATATGAGCTAAATGGGGCAGCTAGGTGGTTCAGTAGATAAAATACCAGCCCTAAAGTCAGGACGACCTGAGTTCAAATTCGGCCTTAGACACTTGACACTAGCTGTGACTTTGGGCAAGTCACTTAACCCCAATTGCCTCACAAAAAAGAAAAAAAAAGAGTATGAGCTAAATAAGGGCTGTTTTCACCTCTTTCCGAGTCTCCATGGTACCCGACATGTAGTAAGTACCCAATAAATACTTGTTGGACATCAGCAGAGACCTTCTCCTAATTGATTTCTAAAGGAACTTGACATTTTGTGATACAATCACTGGACCTATGTTGATCTTCTTTGACGATGGGAGTTCTCATGCTAGGATTTCCCTGCGCCAATAAAATCAAAGGTCCAAATCCAACCACTACCCCCTCCACACACACACACACACTCACGTTTTATTTTTCAGGGCAAATGCTATAACACTACTGGTCTTTATTTCCACTGCCACCATCAGTCAGGCCCTCATTATTTTCCACCTAAAATATTATATTAACTTTCCAATGGATCTTCTACCTTCTACTCTGCTCCCACTGTGGAAGGTGATGTGTCCAAGAGTTATTAGCAGGGAGGCATCTTTCTAGGAAAATGAAAAATCTCAGCCATAAAGAGTCAGGGCATAACTGACTCCAGGGCTAACCCTAGAGAGAAAAATAATCCTTCAGTGACATCAAAGGAGGGAGATAAGTGGTAAGCAGGGGACAGGCAAGACTTGTACTCTGAAGCTGAGTAGAGCTGGTTTGAAACTAAGGAAAAGGGTAAGGCTAGACAATCTATAATGTATACTCTATGTATTACTGTGGATTGGCAGATGGCAAGGCCCTGATGTTAAGTCCATTTTCCCCTACACTTTCCTAAGTTGGTTTTATGTTCTCGTTCTTGCCGTTTCTCTCTCTGTCTCTGTCTGTCTGTCTCTCTCTCTCTTTCTCTCTATTTCTTTCTCTCTCCCTTTGAAAAAACAAACAGGTAGGTGGTACAAGCTCCAAAGAGTTTCTGTTCAAATGGATATGCTAAAGATTAAATGCTATCTGTGTCTTCCTTTGTCTGGGATAACCGTTGGGAAAAAAAAATTGAGTATTGTGAAAGATGATTTATCTTGGTATATATCACCTATTTAGTGCTATTTTTAGCTCTTCACTCATCCCATATCTTCAATAGCTGCCAAATATTGTCATTTCTACCTCTATGTCTCTCCCATGTATGTCCTTCACTCCATTTACAGATACTACTCTAATTCAGCTCTCATCCCCTTTTGCCTTGGTTATTATAACAGGCTCCTAATTGGTCTCACTATCTCAAGTCTTTCCCCACCCCAATCCATCACACATACAGCTGCCAAAGTGATTGGCCTAAAGTGGAGGACCCAGCTCAGGCATCACTTTTTGTATAAGGCCTTTCCTGGTCCCCTTAGCTGCTAGTGCCTCTCCCTCCACCTAAGGATATCTCACATCTGCTTTGTGTGTGCTCTCTCAGAGTCTTGCTTGGCTCTTCCTAGGGCCAGGAGGTAGACAAGATGTCTCTCTTTTTAACAATTCTTCCTGGTACCAAGCTATGTTTCCTCAGTGAAGGAACACCATAATGTATGGTGACTACTTAGTTGCATTTCCCAGATTCCTGTCCGGCCTTATGGAAAAATGAGCAACTGGGGACAAAGGCATTGAAGCACGACCTGGATGAATTTTCTTGCCTCTCTTGACTTTTTCATATGCAACTGAGTTACTCAGAGCTCAACATCTCCTACAAAGTGAGGCATATTTTATTTACAATGGAAAATTTTCTGTCATTGGCTCTTAAGATCTTCAACTTTGCTGAAATCTGATTGGGGCACCTTCTTACAAATATATTCAACAGACATTTATTAAGGATCTCATGTGCAGAATATAGTACTAGGCAATGGGAAGGACAAAAATTTAAATATGACATGATCCCTGTACTCACTGATCTTACAGTTTAGAGAGGAAAGAAGACACGAATGTGGTTAGCCATAATACACAATATTACATCATAAGTGCTTGGTAGAGTTGAAAACCAAAGTGCTATATGAGGTCCAAGGTAGGAGCTCATTACTAACAGGGAGGATTGAGAAGGTAGCATTTGAGATGGGCACTAAAGAATAGATAAAATGGAGGGTGGGGAAGGATATCTCAGGCATAAGGAAGAACATAAACCAAAAGGAGGTAAAGGAATCCACATAAGAGGCCTGGGGGTCAAAGGATTATCCAGCATCCCTGGAGCACAAACTGTGCATAATATGAGAAAATTCTAGAAAGGTTAGGTAGAACCATATTGTAGAGGACTTTGGCAAAGGAATGTCAATTTTATTCACTAGGCAAAAAGGGATTCATTGACAATTTTTGAGCAGAGGTGTGTCGTGACCAGATGGATACATGAGGGAGATTATTCTGGCAATGGTATAAAGAATGAATTCCAAGGGGAATGGATTGGAAGTGGGAAAACTTGTGAGGATTTTATTGTAATATTTCAGGTAGAAAGTAATGTGGGCCTGTAATAGGGTGGTGGTAGTAGAAATAGAGAGCAAGAGTGTTATATATTTCACTTTGAATATTTGGGGTTAGAGGGGTTACACTAGTAATTTCATTGTTGGAGAACTCCTGTTATATTAGCTCCTCCAGCAATAAAGATTGGTAACATGTCTATAACTTAAAATTTTAGAGCATTAATTAACTTTTTGTTGTTCAGTCATTCAACCCTGTTTCTTGGCACAGATACTAGTTTGCCACTTCCTTCTCCAGCTCATTTTACAGATGGGGAAATTGAGGCAAACAAGGTTGAGGGACTTGTTCAGGGTCACACAGCCAGTAAGTACCTGAGGCCAGATTTATTACTCATGAAGAAGAGTCTTTCTGACTCCAAGCCCAGCTCTCTATCCACTGAGCCACCTACATGGCTAACATATATCAGATTCAAGACTTGAACCCAGGTTTTTCTGACTCCCAGGTTGGCTCTATATTTACTATGTCATGCTGCCTCTCATGCTCTGAATACTACTTTACTATGGAGCATCATTCAGTAATTGGAAGCAGAATGGTAGAATAGAAAGAGTACTGGCTCTGAAGTCAGAGAGGTCTTGGGTTCACATCTTACTTCTGATTAATGCCTTCCTGACCTAGGGAAAACACCTTTGTCAGCCTGTTTTCTTCTCCATAAAAATGAGGGGATTAGACTAGATGGCCTCTGAGGTCCTTTACAGATCAATATCTATGATCTTATTTCTAACTATTGGAATTAGGGCCCTTAGCACCATTTCCCTCTCTGCTTTATTTTTTTTCTAATTAAAAAGCCAGACTATGTTGACTCATATAGGTTTCTCCTCCTGTATCAAATGAATGTCAGAAAAATACATTCTGAATGGCATGGGAACGACAAAGCCAACAAGCTGATCTCCCAGGGAAGGTTAACTGAATCGCCAAATGAAGCAGTGATCCCCCAAACAGCCAGCAGGGAAGCTGCAGCCCCAGGAGCTAGGGAACAACAATCAAATTCCAACCCAGCTCCCAGAGGGCCCTGGCATCCTGTCAACTGCCCTTTTCCAACACTGACTGAGAAGGAATGAGAAACACATGGGAAAAAAAAAACTAAGCAGACAAAGGCAGAAGAGATACAGGGCAGAGAAAAAGCCAAGCAACCAGGTGGAAAGAGAGAGCAAATGGGAAAAATCAGGTCTCAGGGCCCTTTCCTCTTCCACAGTCGCTCAAGATGCTTTTCTTGGGTCTCCGGTCACATGATCAGGCTACAGGCCCAGGCCTGGTCAACCTCACAGCAGGCTACACATGAACATACCCTGTTAGAAAAATACCAGAACAGCAGGAGCTCAGGATGGAGTAGCATTTTAAAATCTGAATTTTCCAGCATCTCTGAACTCAAGCTACAAAATTTCCCCAAAGAAAATTTATTTTTGAAGGGAACGATTAATTCATTTCCTATCCCTTTCCCCCTCTACCTCCTCTCCTCCCAACCCCAATGTGTAGCCTGGGCAGGGACACAAAAAGTGACTGTGTTGAAATGGCACCTTCTTTCTTGTTTCACATAGCTGCTCCCTCCATATCTTCAAGCCTTATCTGCTGACTCCAATCCAGAATAAGTTTCTGGCTCCTGTTAGCCTTACAGAATCAATACAGCTATTGAAGCACGAGCTGGAGGCTCCCCAACTCACTGTGTCACTACAATGCAGGAGGCAAAGTTACCATTCCAGGATTCTGATTTCTGCTTTCAGTCATCTCAAAAGGGGTACTGGAGGTGGAGAGCCAGGGAACAGTTTGTTTCTCAGATTCTGGGTTTAGTTTACAACAATCTAGATGGTTGGTATGAGGCAAATTGAGGTTCCTCCTCCATGATTTCTAGATTTCATAAGCTCCATTAAAATTAGGGACAACATCTATCTCTTCTCAGCCACTTTCTTAAATATAAAAACACAGTGTATTATAATAATGTTCAAAATATCCTGAAGGTCTCTAACCAACTAAATATTCTATTACATTTTTTATATTTCTTACTCCTTCATCCCCAGTACTATATAAATAATTTCAAGGATTTATTTTCTGTTTAGAAGTTACCCAGGCTCTTGTAATTCCTACTCATTCCTTATGTTGCTTGCCTTTTGGCTTTCACTAACTATCAGCCATTAGAAGCTTATCAGAGAAGGAATAGGAATTAAAACTTGTGAATCTATTTGGGGAAAGAGATTAAAGTTGTAACAAATATAAATTTGGGATAATCTGTTTTTAAATAATCCGTGTAATCCTCGTTCTCCATAACTATGAAAAGGAAAGTTGATTTTAGAATAAAAAGCCCTTGAAAACTAGACTTTTTGTAAGTTTTGTTCAAACTAAGTTTTAGGTCGCTCTACATCTTTCCACTTTTAATAACAAAACAAAGGATAATGACAGCTAGCACTTAAATGGGGTTTTAAGGTTTGCAAAGCATGGCACAGATGTCTTCTTACTGGATCCTTGTAGCAATGCTGTGAAATGGGTGCTATTATTACCCTTATTTTACAGATAAGGAAACAGAGGCTAACAGAGGCTAAAGGACTTTTTCAGGCTCCCAAGCCGACATCTGTTTGAGGTAGAATTCACACTCAGGCTTCCCTGATCCCAAGTCTAACACACTATCCGCTATACCATGTAGTTGCTTAAGAACCCCAAAGAATATAGCTTTGAAAGACTAGGGGCTAGAAACTCTCAACATCCCCCTTTCCAAAGTTCATCAACCTATCTATCAGATCTCTGAACTAGATAACAAAACATGGGAATAATTGTGGAACTAGGGGGAATGCTGGACAGAAACTGGACAGAAAGATAGATCAAGAGAGCTGGAGACACAGAGACAGACAAAGAGTGCAGAAGGGTTCTCCTTGGATTCTGGGGCAAATGACTTCAGAGTCATCACCAACATTTTTTTTTAATGCTGGCCAAAAGAAGATCAAAAGAATTCTGAATGCCATCCTTGTGCTAGCAGCATGTCCACTTGTCCTGAGTCCTAATTTAAGAAGTAATTGTTATTTTCTATAAAGAAATTGTATGGGACAAGCAATACTAAGCCAATAATTCCCTTGCTCATCCTTTTAGTTACTTGTTTATCTGGATTATTGGGAAAGCAAAGGGATTTCTTTTATTGGCATATAACAAAGGAATAGATTTTAACCTATCCCTACAGTTTAGAGGAGAGGCAGCCATTTCTCACTGTGGACCTTGTTGCCAAATGGATAAGTTATTGTGCTTTATGGCAGCAATAGCTTTCATGTTAATTGGTTACAAAAAAGAGAAAAAGAAAGAGAGAGAGAGAGAGAAAGGAAAAAAGGAAGGAAGGAAGAACGGAAGGAAGGAAGGAAAAAGAAAAAGAAAAAATTTCTAAGCTATCTAGGAAAAAAATCAAATATTCTTCAGCATCATTGTATTGTCTTCCTTTTGGTGGGGTAGAGACTCTGATGTCAGAGACTCACCAGACTGAAAGCACATTAAACTCTTCCCCAAATGCCTTCTATCCTGAAGATGAACTCTACATTCCCTGCCCCAGCATGACTCTTGCCAACTATTTTAACAGACTGCAGATATTCCAGAGGAAAACCCAGTATCTGAGATGATAATAAGAGAATGACAACATAAAGAAATCATAGGATTTAGAGTCAGAAGACACTATAGTGATTACCTAGCCCTACCCCCTCCTTTTACAAACGAAGAAACTGAGACTGAAACAAGGAAGAAGGGAGCTATGAAGTGAAGACAGCAATGAAACTAGTTTCAAAGAACACAGTAGATTGGTGACCATCATCGAGGTCCATGGAATTGCTAGATTCCCTAGAATCCCTAATGCACTACGCAGCATGGGTTGGATTGAGGCTAAGAAACCGTGTGTGAAAACAATACTGTCCAGATGATATCCAAGACCACTAGAGAAGTTCAGCACTAGCCAATGACCATCATTCATTCAGAACAGACAGCTGCAAAGAAGCTAGAGCAAGTGGAAAATCATCCGGAGAGACTTTCATCCAAACCCATCATCCCGTACATTTGTTTTTCGAAAGCCTAGCTTGAAAGCAAAGTACAGATGTTACAACAGAAGTGGGAGGAGGATTCTTGGCCTTTCTATTGTTGTGAGTGAGCTCTGCAGTCTCAATCATAAACAGTTATGTTCCAAAAATAGCCACATATTTCACTGTCATGTTCTAGCCCGATGACAGCCAGTGTGATGAATTATGGTAACTTCTTTACCCAGATGCAGAACAATCTCTGGTGGGTTTCTTCTGGTTGTTGTTTGGGCAAATATATGCTCATTCAGGAAGAGCACACTGTAAAAGAAGGGGGCAGCAGAGACAAAATAATCTCTACTTCATGTCTTTTGGAAGGTTTTCAGAAAGAAAAAAAATATTGCTTGAAATTCAGTCCAGGGATTGACACTTATTGCCTGCTGTATTTTGAGTTGGAGGACTGAGGTTCAAATTCTGGCTCCATACTTTCTACTTGTGTGATCCTAGGCAAATAATTTCAGCTCCCTGGCTCTGATTTTCGTCCTCTACAAAATGAGAAGCTGGAATAGATGACTTCTAAGGTGGCCCTCTAGCTCTAAATCATGAGTCTTCAAATAAAATTGGCTCTACAGAGGCATACTTTGAGAGGGCCTATGTTCCAATCTCAACTATGCTGCTAAAACTATGCTGCTAATATAGATGACCACTGGCAAGCCACCTCACTTCTTTGGGACTCTTTTTCCTCATCTGTAAAATAAGAAAGTTGGGCTAGATAATCCCTAAGATCCCACTCACCTTGAAATATTATGATTCTGTAGGCTTATTGTGGGATTGTAAGACAAGAAAAATGTTCAAGAAAATTCTGTATTGTGTCACTTCCTGGATGCAGACCTTTGTCTGTGGATACATGGCTGCTATCATCCAAGCATCTCTGTGATTTAAGGAGGGCCCCCCTAGCATTTAGGAAAAGGGTATTTTTAGAGAGAGTGGATTGACAGCAGAAACCCTTTTGCAAACTTTAGCCATTTCAAAGGCTCTTGATAAAGACACTTTTGCTTAAGTGTTATAAAAAGGAAAATTCAAGAAATAAAAGGTTGAGAGAGAAGTCAAGGAAATAATGCCAATACTCATATTTCACTATTAATAAATAAAAATATAATATTCATGTTCAATTTATAAATTCATCAAATTTAATAGAATCTAGAGGAGTTTTTAAAAATGAAAATGAAAGTACTCAGGACAGCATATTTTCACAATGAAAAATTAGGGTGAGGGTTTGGGAAGGCTGGGAGGGAAATAAAGCAAGTGAAATTTTTATCTAAAAAAAGGTAAATACTCAGTGGTTGTTTCAGTCTCTGGGCATCCCTCTGGCAACAAAGTTGCCCAAAATTCATTTGAATGAACCCAAGTTAAACAGCTATTCAATCCCTAATATATACCAACAGTCAAACAGCAACCCTGAGGGTCTTCCCCTCCCAGCTTGACCTTTTTTTTTTCTTTTTTTCTAACTAAAGAGGCCATACCTTGACTCGTTTCTTAAAGAGGCCTATTCACGGTATGGGCATTACCTCATTTTAAGTGAGTATGCGAAAAGGCCTTAGTCTAAAAGGGTCAGGGTCTTCCATTGCATCCTGGATCATCTCCAGTCAACCTGATGAATATCAAGCCACTGGATCTAGATGGCTCTGGAGGAGAAAGTGAGGCTGGTGACCTTGCACAGCCCTCCCTCACTCAAATCAAAGTCAACTGCAAATCATGTCATCATCTCCCTGATATCATAGTCATCTTCAAGAATGAAGGACAAACACAAGCATTTATTAAGTGCCTACTATGTGCCAGGCACTGTGCACTAGGGATACAAAGAAACACAAAAGACAGTCCCTGATCTCAAGGAACTCATGGTTTAAAGGGGGAGGTGACATGCAAACAACCATGTACAAAAGATAAACACATGTTAAATTGGAAACAATCAACAGAGGAAAAGTGCTAACATTAAAGGAGACTAGAAAAGATCCATTCCCTAGTAGAAAGCACCAACATTATTAAACAAATTCAACAGATTTCTGCTGCAGGAAAAAGAGAAAACAGTTCCCCTTTCTCTTACCCCAACCCTAGCTGTTCCAGCGTCAAACACAGGAACACCCATGCTGTGCAACATTTCCAAAGGATGCCAGGATAACAACAAGCACAATGTTATGTCCCATCAGTCTGCAGATCCTCAAGTCCCAGAGTTAAGGTACTGGTAAACACAAACTACGAATTAAGCCCGACCCTACCAGCAAAGAAGCTTCTCCCAAAGAAAATGGGAAACCTTGAGAAGTTGCATGAACTCTTTCAGGTCACTGAAGTATCCATTAAAAATAACAAAAGAAACAACTACCGGAGCATGAAAAGCCTGGGAGTGCTAATGCAGTATCTCATTTGCTCCCAAGGAAGAGGGTACAAACAAGAGGGGAGAAAAATCTCCTCTCTTCATCTTCATCCCTCATTCCTACACTACTTAACTACAGAAAGTTACTCAGCAAAACAATCTTCAGTGAAAATTAATGACATAGGGGCAATCCTACTCTAGAGAGCACAAGTGTGATGGGAGGCTAGCCAATGATGGCTGTGTCCTGGGAGTATATGAATTTAACGAGTCTGCTTCTAGAAGTACCTGACGACATGGAATTGGGAGCAGCGAGGTGACATGTGGGCAGGGTGGCAAAGAGGGAAGTTTGCTCTCCGCTTCCCAGCATGCTTAGGTATTCTGTAACTGTTTCCTTTCCCGGACCGTGTGTCGAAGAAACAGAATTTGGACTGGCTGCTGAGACAAGCCTAGGTATGCCTTCAAAAGGCACTAAATGGACAAAGTGAAATTCTCTTTCCTCCCTGGCTACATTCAGGTGAGGAGGAGAGAATGCATATAAACCTCCAGGTGGAGAGAGTTCTAATGAAGCCATGAGCACAAGGCTTTATTGTTGTTTCTGTCTCTGTTGTGTCTATTTTATTCTGCCGCAGGGTGATGGAACAGACTAGGCTGAGAACTTGTGAGCTTCAAAATGTTGAGAGAGCTGCCAGAGGTCCATAGTTAGGAATCCATGCCAGAGTTGGCTGCCATCACATCCCCAGGGAGTGGCCTGTGACACCAAGGCCAGCAATAAATTGGACCCAGCAGGTGACATGCCATCTTCTAGAGTGACTTTGTCCTTCGACTGTGCCGTAATTGGAAGTAAAGTGGTTGGGGTGAGTGATAAAGGGCAGGTATTTCATACTTTTGTTCTTGCTGTATCTTCTCAGCAAATATCCTCTTGTAAAATCTCATTGATGTTCATTGTTAAATGACACTGGGCAGCTAAGCGATGAAATAAGGGCTATACTAACTACAACCAGAGATTGATACTGGTATGAACACACTGGAATGGAGACTTCAGCTGATGGTATTAGAAAGCTAGGCAAATTGATACATTATTAGTGGGCTGTGAATTTATACCACTGTTTTGAAAAGCAATTTGGAATTATGCAAATAAAGTAGCTAAAATGAAAATACCCTTTAACCCAGAGATTCCAGTACTAGCTATATATCTCACAGAAGTTGTTGATAAAAAGAGAAGTTCCGTATTAAAAAAAATACTCATAGCAGCACTTCGTGGTAGAAGAAAAATGAAAACAATGTAGATGCCTGTCAGTTGAAGAATGGCTAAATAAATGGTAGTACATGAATGCAATGGAATGTTACTGTGCTGTAAGATGACAAATTTGCTGAGTATAGAGAAATGGTTTTACATTAACTGTTGAAAAGTAAAGTAAGCAGAGCCAAGAAAGCAACATATGCATTGATGACAACAATGTGAATAGAAAGAACAATAACCATGAAACAATTGAAAATGAATGTTACAAACTTATAAAGGCCAAACTTCTTCCAAAGAAGAGGTAAAAGGATATGCCTGTCTCTACTACTTTGCTATGTGCATGGAGAAGAGGGGAGGGAGGGGACATGGAATAGTACAAATTTCATCACATTTTTTTTATATCTATTGATTGTTTTTTTTAATTTTTCTTCCTTTCTTTAAATAAATATACAGGGGGAAATTTAGGGTATGTGAAATCAAAAGATTTTAAAAAATTGAAAGATGCTCTAGCCCCTCAGGGATATCCCTGTAACTCTGAGGGGAAGACCAATACCTCATAGACTATTAGAGATTAAAGGAATCATAGCATCATAGAATCAGAACTTCAATATGATTTCCATCATTTGTGATGCAAAGGTTGATACACTTTGCAAGATTCAAGTGAACTCGATGCAATACCTCAATAACTCCACATTGCTGTCAATTTTAGCACATTCACTCTTGGAATATGAATATGAAATCATATGATGCTATTTGAAGTTGAAGACGTTATTTGTTAGTATTCCAATTAAATAAAATGTTGTTGAAAATTTCAATCATTTCATTTCTTGAAAATATGCATTTTTGCCTATGCGTCAAGACTTTAGGAATACCTTATATATTTTGATGAGTGTATTTCAATAAAATTTATTGTTTTTGTAATACTATATATTTTATTTTATGCATTTAAAAAACATTCTGAGAAGTCTATAGGCTTCACCAGCCTGTCAAAGGTGTTCAAGATACAAAAAGGTAAAAAATCCTTGTTACTAGAATCTAGTGACTAGATTCATGACAATAAACTCTATCAGCTATAATCAGTGTATAAAATCTTTTCCCATTATTTATGGAAGCTTCTCAGCATTGAAATATCTTAATAGTTAAGTATATCACACTAACACAGAAAAGCTAAGATCAGAAAGCCAACCTGGACTCTTGAGAGAAAGAGTGACCACCCAAACCTACCAGTGGCACTGGAAACCCTGGAGACATCCTGCGACTGTGTGGAGCGATTTCTACTCTGTTGCCTGCGTCGATTAGTTGCTGATCTTGTGGTGCGGACGTGAACTTCGCTCACTTTGAAGAATGCTACCATAAAGGGTTGTTTGTCATAAGGGCCGTCTCTGCCCACCAGACCAGCAGCTCTTGGGTTGACATTGAGACCTTTAAAGTAAGAAAAACAAATACATTTTCTCCTTATTCCTCTGAGTAAGATTATTCTTACAATTATACAATTTTCTCCCCTTCCTCCCTCTGCTCTTTATCCTGCTTTGCTTCTCAGGCTCCACAAAAGTGGGATATTCAGGGGAAGGCGTTTTGGGGGAAAGGAACAATACTAATTCACAAGTGGATGGGTGGTTGCAACAAATGAAACAATTTAACTTCTAACATTTCTTTAGTTAAAGTGAATAGTGATAGTGGCATGGTAGATAAAACGATAGCCTTGAAATCAGGACTATCTGGGTTCAAACACTACCATTGATACACAATATCTGTGTCACTGTGGGTAAATCACACAGATCATATGAATCAGTGGTAGGATTTGTCACTCTCTGAGCCTCAGTTTTCTCATCTGTAAAATTAAGGGGTTGGACCAGATGGCTCCTAAGACTCTTTGTAGTACTGATATACATGATCCTATGAATTCAAAAAAATCTTCTCTGACCAATAATGCCATCTTCTTTCTTTTTAATATCCTGTCTTGCCCAAAAGGTATAGCTACTTACTACAAAGCCCTAATAATGCTTAAGTGCCTATGGAGATTTAGAGATGGGGGAGAAGTTATCCCAGATGGCATACTGAGGATATTTTTGAGAGGGAGAATTGGTATCCCCATCATACTCCAATACAATTTTGCTTGGAGGTCCAGAAATCAAATTTCTATTCCTGTCTGCTTCCTGTACCTCCTCCACTCTCCTATTCTTTTCTCCCCTGCTTCTGCTTTAAAAGTTGTCCTGCCCATGCCACTCTCAGAAACTTGCCCAGCCTGCTTGGTGAATGTAATCTGATCTTTCTATAATAACTGAAGAAGAAGGAATTTTATAAAATGAGATCATGTGGGAACAATAACCCTGATTATTGACTGAAAACAATACTATTGCAACCAACTCCTGTAAATGAGAGTGTCAAAGACCTCATGCCCCATGTTTAATAAATGCTGCGCTACAACCTACCATCTCTGGTCACCACACTCAGCTGGAGTCCCATGTTATGCTGTGGAGTCATCACCCACAGATTACTGGTAGCAGTGATATCAAATTCTAACCATCCTTCTTCTGAGGCCCATACTACTCTGGTATCCAGCAAAAACAGGTCAGAATCTCTGAAAAAAACAGAAGCCAGTTAAGTTCCATAGTATATCTTGAGTGGATTCTATTCCTTGCTTTATTGCTGTCAGAATAGAAGACACCAAAATTAGTTCCAATAACTGAAAATGATTTGGGGAAGCTCAGAAAATATAGCTTTAAATGGATTTAATAAACTATAGGAAATATGAGTCACAATGGTTACACTTAGCATCCCAAGTTAGTTTGGTCTTGTTTCCCTACCATCCTTATCCCTTCCCCACACCCCTAGATCACAGCAGTCGATATAGTTCTACTCTAAAGAATTTCATTTTTCCTGTACTTAAGTGGGTCATTGTACTCCACCTAAAGTCATGATGTCATTGCTTCCTTTGTAATGTAGCTAATGAAAATTAAAACTAAAAAAAAAAAAAGGAAGAAAGATAGAATCCAGGATTAGTGTAGAATGTGCCCTAAAGCTTTTATTGCCTTTGTTTAATAGGAACTGAAAAACTCTTATGACCTATAGGGCGTGTAGGAGGGAGGAACCCTATCTAATTCCTGGATAATCAGTGATTCTTTGATTTTATTAAAAGCCTTTCAATGGCCTAAAATAATGTTTGAGTCAGACACCTTTTTATAAAGACAACATGGTTTTTGGTCTGGGTTTAGGATATCTTGAGGTTTATCCAAATACAGCCATGGCCAGGACTCACTTACCATGCTGAGTTTCTGGATTCCAATCCTGCTAACAATTTCTTGGAACTTATCCTTTTCCTTGTGCTACATAGGAAACATTTCTTCAGCAGTCAACAAATATAAAAATCCATAAATTGTCAAAAATATTTTGAAAGAGGACTCAGTAACTCTTGAAATGGGATGTTTTTGCTTGCTATCCATGAGACTATGTTAGAATGCTGTCAGAAGATTGGTAATAGTCCAAGTGTTTCTAAGCTACACAGAATTTTAACTCAAAGTCCCTGTGGCCATTGGCACAAAGACCAAGGGAAGTGGGTTAGCAGAAATTCATCTGACGGATTTCTATATTTCTAAGGACAAGAGTTTTTTATTATAAAGCTTAAAATTAGTATATAATGGGCACATTTATACTGGCACTGTAAATATTTTACTAAAATAATTGCTACCTTGCAGGAATAGAAGCTTGTTTAAATTCAATAGTGTGTGTGTGTGTCACACATGCACATATATACATATATGTACATAGATAGATAGATAGATAGATAGATAGATAGATAGATAGATATGCAGATAGAAAGATAGATAGATTGTTATAAGAGACAATTCACAACAATAGACAGAGCTGAGTCATTGGTCTTTCAAAATCCTTACAAGTGCTTCTCATTTGGTGCTGCCAACATGGTATTCAAGCACCATGTGGAAATTGACTGAGTGGCCTACATTTCCTTTGGGCCACATGCTGGCAAGCTGGTAGCTATTGTGGATATTATTGATCAGAACAGGGCTTTGGTTGATGGCCCATGCAGTGGTGTGTGGAGGAGGGCCATGCCATTTAAATGTATGCAACTTAAAGACTTCGTGCTCAAGTTCCCACACAGTGCTTGTCAGAAGTATGTCTGGGCTGCTTGAGAGAAAGAAAAGATCAGTACAAAATGGAAAGCCACAAGATGGGCCAAGAAGATCAAAGCCAGAGAGAAGAAAGCTAAGATGACAGATTTTGACCATTATAAAGTTATGAAGGCTAAGAAAATGAGAAACAGAATTATCAAGAATGAAGTGAAGAAGCTCTAGAAGGCAGTCCAGAATGGGTCTTCTGCCCAGAAGGCACTTGGTGCAAAGGTCTCCCTCAAGAAGATCCCCTTGGGAGGCAAAGCCAAGATGGTGGCTAGAAAGCAGGGACTTGCCTAAAGCTCTTGCCTAGGACCCCCCAAACACCTATAAAAATGGCTCTGAACAAATTCTAGAACTGCAGAACCCATGAAATAGCAGAGGGAAGCAGGATTCCAACCCAGGACAGCCTGGATGGTCGCTGGGTAAGGTCTATCACACCGTTCTGGGAGCAGAGTGGAGCATAGCCCAGTGTGGGCTGTGCTGGGACCAACCAGACCAGGAGCTGGGCAGAACAGGCCATAGTGCCCTGAATCGGTGAGCTGTGGCAATTACCAGACTTCTCAACCCATAAACAACAAAGAAAACAGAGAAGGTTTAGTGGGAAAAATTGCAGGGATGTAGTGAAAGGAGTTTGTGGTAGGCCACTGCCCTGGGGGCAGTGGAGGTGGTACAGTTCTGAGGCGGCTTACACAACTACAGCTGCAGTTGCTTCTGGCCTCAGGCCCACCTGGTGGGAGGAATTAAATGGCAGATCAGAAGAGGAGTGCAGAGCCTGCTTAGATCTGATTCGTGGTCCTGGTTGGGGGTTCTTGGGGGAGGAGGAGCACTGCTGTGGCAGAGCCTGCTGTGTAGAAATAGCTCTGAAAACTACAGTGCAGCCCCTGAAGCTTGCGACAAAGTACTCCATACTCTACAAGCAGTCATACCTTGACAAAAAGCTCAAGGGTCAAGTAGTTGACTGGACACATGAACAGGCAGCGAAAACTGAATCAGATTTAGACTCAGACTTTGGAATCTTTCTTTGGTGTCAAAGAAGACCAAAACATACAGCCAGAAGAAGTCAACAAAGTCAAAGAGCCAATATCAAAAGCCTCCAAGAAAAAACATGAACTGCTCTCAGGCCATGGAAGAGTTCAAAAAGGATTTGGAAGAGCAAGTAAGAGAAGTAGAGGGAAAATTGGGAAGAGAAATGAGAGAGATACAAGAAAATCATGAAAAACAACTCAACAACTTGCTAAATGAGACCCAAAAAATACTGAAGAAAATAACACCTTAAAAAATAGACTAACTCAAATGGCAAAAGAGCTCCAAAAGCCAATGAGGAGAAGAATATCTTGAAAGGCAGAATTAGCCAAATGGAAAAGGAGGTCCAAAAGACCACTGAAGAAAATACTACCTTAAAAATTAGATTGGAGAAGTAGAAGCTAGTGACTTTATGAGAAATCAAGATATTATAAAACAGAATCAAAGGAATGAAAAAATGGAAGACAATGTGAAATATCTCATTGGAAAAACCACTGACCTGGAAAATAGATCCAGGAGAGAGAATTTAAAAATGATTGGACTACCTGAAAGCCATGATCAAAAAAAAAAAAAAGCCCAACTATCATCTTTCAAGAAATTATCAAGGAGGACTGCCCTGATATTCTAGAGCCAGAGGGTAAAATAGAAATTGAAAGAATCCGTCAATTGCCTCCTGAAAAAGATCCCCAGAAGAAAACTCCTAGGAATGTTGTAGCCAAACTCCAGATTTCCCAGGTCAAGGAGAAAATACTGCAAGCAGCCAGAAAGAAACAATTTGAGTATTGTGGAAACACAATCAGGATAATACAAGATCTAGCAGTTTCTACATTAAGGGATCAAAGGACTTGGAATATGATATTCCAGAGGTCAATGGAGCTAGGATTAAAACCAAGAATCACCTACCCAACAAAACTGAGTATCATGCTCCAAGGCGAAATGTGGATTTGCAATAAAATAGAGGACTTTCAAGCTTTCTCAGTGAAAAGACCAGAGCTGAATAGAAAATTTGACTTTCAAACACAAGAATCAAGAGAAACATGAAAAGGTAAACAAGAAAGAGAAATCATAAGGGACTTACAAAGTTGAACTGTTTTGTTTACATTCCTACATGGAAAGATGATGTGTGTAATTCCTGAGACCTCAGTATTAGGGTAGCTGAAGGGAATATACATATATACATACATACATACATATATATGTATATACATGTATATACATATATATGTAGACAGAGGGCACAGGGTGAGTTGAATATGAAGGGATGATATCTAAAAAATCAAATTAAGGGATGAGAGAGGGAGAAAGGGAGAGACAGAGTGGGGTAAATTATCTTGCATAAAAGTGGCAAGAAAAAGCAGTTTGTTGGACGGGAAGAGGGGGCAGGTGAGGGGGAATGAGTAAATCTTGCTCTCATCAGATTTGACCTGAGGAGGGAATACCATACACACTCAATTAGGTATCTTACCCCACAGGAAAGTAGCAGGAAGGGGATAAAAAAGGGGAGATGATAGAAGGGAGGGCTAATAGGGGCAGGAGGTAATCAAAAGCAAACACTTTCGAAAAGGGACAGAGTCAAGTGTGAAAAATTGAATAAAGGGGGATAGGATAGGAAGGAGCAAAATATAGTTAGTCTTTCACAACATGCATATTGTGAAAGGGTTTTGCATAATGATACGCATGTGGCCTATGTCGAATTGCTTGTCTTTTTAGGGAGGGTGGGTGGGGAGGGAAGAGGGGAGAGAACTTGGAACTCAAAGTTTTTTGTTTGTTTTTTTTAATTTTTTT
>CM053622.1:154501703-154534513 GCA_028646595.1 Phalanger gymnotis | reverse complement strand
GAACATTGAGTTTAGAGCCAGAGGACCTGGATTCAAATCCTGACTGTCTCTTAATGCCTATGTGATCTTGGACATGTTACTTGGCCTCAGTTTCACTATCTAAGTCTATGATGCTATGAACCCCATCTGAATGGAAAGAAGTTTGACACAATAATTAAGTACGAAGAGGTTGCATATTCCTGACCTATTAGATGCCAACCTATTAGATGCCAACTAATCTTCCCCTAAACCAAGGACTGCAGAAGGAAAAAGAAGTGACCAAGACAGGAGATGGTAGAAGGTCAGTGGAAGGGAGAGGGGGAGGAGCTTAGTCTGTTCCCAAGGGATAGAGGCTATAGGCCCATTAGTGATGAGGAATTAAAGCCCAGGTGAGGATTCTGTCTTGAAACAGAGAAAGAAAGGGGATGATAGAGAAAAGAACTGGGAAGTAAGGAAGCTGGGTCTAGAGCTCTAAAGGAAACAAAAGCAATACAGGAGAAGCTTCCTTTAGATGAGAAAAGCAAAAATATAGTTCAGGAAAAAAATATTTATGGCAAATGAATGATGAAAACTTGACATCCAACCTACATAAGGACCTGCAGAAAATGTACAATGGCAACTCTCAATCCACAATTGACAAATTGATCAAAGGATATAAGCAGACAGTTTTCAAAAGAAGAAACGTACATTTCCAAACAACCATTTAAAAAGTAACCTCACAAGTTAAAACCACATTGGTGTACTACCTCGATCCATCAAATTGGCAAAAAAGAATTAAAAGCAAAGAAACTCAGTGGTGGTAGATTTATGGAGAAATAGAAACAAGCATTCATTACTGGTAGAATTACAAATTTGTAGAATCTTTGTGGTGTGCGACCTGCCAGCATATAATAAAATTACAAACATCATTGTGTCCTCTTACCTAATAAATCCCATTGTTGGCAATATAGTCTAAAAGTGTTATTATAAAGAAGAGTTACCTATTCAAAAATTTTTATAGCAGTATTATATACAATTGCAAAAAATTGGAAGCAACATGATGTCTAATCAAATGTGAATGGCTAAATAATTTGTGGTCCATTAATGTAAGGGAATATTATGTTAACCTTAAGACTAAAAAGCATGAGAAATAAAGAAATGTGAAAAGACTTTGATTAAATAATGTAAAAACAAAACAAAACAAAACAAAACCCCGAACTAGGAGAAGAGTACACATGACCTTATAAAAGAAAAAGTAAATGAAAATGGACAAAGAATACTGATAGGGACCTAGAGAGAATGATTAGAAAGATTATGTAAAACTATATGGGTTGAAATAAATACGCTTAAGGTAAATAGTTTTTAGAGCTTAGATGGATATACTGCTATTCAATATTAAGTTTCAATAATATGTTTCTTTTTTAAAAGTAAAGTGGTTTTATGGAGATTTCCTGGTTTCAAACCTTTGAAGCATATAGCTGGGTTGGAGAAAGAACCTTTGGCCCATTTTATTTATTGCTCATGAGCCAAATTACAAAACATTTTGGCTAACCTTTCCATGCCTATTTTTCCATTGAGACAACTTAGTATTACAGTATATGTTGGTTGAATTTTGAGAGTTTTCTTAAGTCCTTCATAAAGTTTCTCTATTTCTTCATTCATTGCAATATATGTTGGTACATAAAATATAATTTTCTTCATGGTGATCTTCATTAGCACTGAAATACAAGATGACTAACAATCTCATGAAATGACATTTCTTGTTGCCTTTGGACACAGAAGAAATCTATCAAATTCTTTATTGACTTCTCCAAGGAATGCCTGTCCATTTAGCTGAAATGTCTTTTTGTCTATAGGTTTCACCTGTCCTGGGAATGTCGTCATCAACATGATCACTTCTAAAGCAAGGGGGCTTGCTTTATCCATTTTTTGTGTGTCATGTTGTTTCTCAGAATGTTTTTCAATAATTGAAGGAAATGCTAAATTTTAGAGGTTAGAAAAAATAAAGATGCAATTTTTTCCCATCCATGTTCACAAATATATTGAAACTTATGGAATGTGGACATTTACCTAAGAAGTATAATCAGAATCCTTTCCACATAATCAAAGTCCCAAAGTCCTTTGATATGTCCCTATCAAGATGGCATGACTGAGGAGGATATTCACACCTACTCAGCATATAACTTTAGCAAGTTGAAAAGGCTCACCAGATCAACTTTTCTATATATACAGATGAGAGAACTAAAACCTAGAGAAGTCAAGGGACCTATCTAAGGCCATACAATTTACTGGCTAAACTGAGACTTGAACCAATCAGAGCTCTTTCAAATGCGCTACACTATTTTGAATTGGGTTGGGGCTTGGAATTTAGCTACCTGGTCAGGCAGAATGAAAGAAGAGAAATGTATGACCACCACACCAAAGGAGCTAGGGTTTGAACCTGGGTCTTCCTACTACAAGCCCAGCGTTTTCCCCCACTATACAATGCTGCCTCTTTAAAAGGGAACAGTAGTTCTCTACTTCACTGGAAGGGCTAGTGCCAAGACACTTTGATAGTCTGTAGCTACTCCAGGGTAGTCTCTTTGACTTAGACCATTTCAGCTCCATACTCTCATTTCTGGGACCAGCCCAGACCCAAACTAGCCATCTCTGAGATTGATGTTAACAGAGTATACTATTCTCTTCAGGCAGTTTAACCTTAACTTCATGGGTTGACTGTCAACAAGCATTAAGAGCTATGAAAGCAGTCCATTGAAATACCGCCTGCAGTAGACTAAACACTGCCAAAACCTACAACCACAGCTCAATGGAGGATAGGGTAAATTAGGGCAATTAATGGAAGCCCCACACTTTGGGCAGGTCTTGTGGTTGCTACATGACTGGCAACTGAGCAGTGACATCCCTTGGGCTATGTGTTGCCCTTTCGTGACCTTTTTTTAAGGCCCTCCTTAATATTCATTTTAACCTGATTTCACCTGTATAAAATCATTGAAGGGGTATAAATCACACAGTATGATTTGCCCTGGTTCTCATTTACTTTATAATTTGACTCTGCCCACAGCAGAGATGTGATCTGAGATGGGAGCCATTCTGGTTCTCACAAATTCAACTATATTTCTTTAATTTTTTTAAATTCTAAACTTAAGTATCAAATAAAATTAGC
This sequence comes from Phalanger gymnotis, assembly GCA_028646595.1. Classification (NCBI taxonomy): domain Eukaryota; kingdom Metazoa; phylum Chordata; class Mammalia; order Diprotodontia; family Phalangeridae; genus Phalanger; species Phalanger gymnotis. The sequence goes on along the minus strand of CM053622.1, from coordinate 154,531,392 downwards.
ATTTCCATTTACACTGTAGACAGAAGGAGGTGATTGTTCATAAACCTATGAATCTCTTAGGTAGAGATTGCTTTTTCTTTGTAAGTACATAATACATTGAATAATTTTCAAAGCTGTCCTGCCTGTTTGCAACTCCTGGTCTTCTTTCTGTTTTCTTCTCATTTAGGTGGAGCTTCTCCTTCCCCAAATGAAAAGAAGAAAAACAAAATCCTTTAACAAATATGCACAGTCAAATAAAACAAATCCCATATTGGTCATGTGTCTTTCTAATCCTTTCTGTTGTCCTCTTCTGTTTTATGGGTGAATTCATTTCATGAAAGCTCAGTTATGATCTTTAATTGGCTATTTCCCTTTTCCCTCTTCTCTTATATTTTCTTCTTTTCTTTGCCCTTGGTCCTTCTTTTCACGAAGAAAAAAAAGAGTGGTGAGAGGTGTGGCCAGCACATTCTGCAATTAGAATGTGATTCCTTGAGTGGGAAATCACAATTTCCAGACTAGCTCTATCTAAGGAGACATCAAGAGACCCACAGAGATTGGAGAAAGAGTTCCAACCGGGATGTCCCACATAGATGAGTCCTTGTAGCACAAACACATGCTAGGGCCTGCAATTATATAGCAAGGAAAGGACCCTTGGGGATCCACCTTGACAGGGGAATGAGGCTGTGTACCAGGCAAGGCTCAAGCCCACATGGCCTAGGCCTGAAGTTGTACATGGGTCAGGAAGCAGGAATAAGCACGCAATAGTGCCGCAGGCTATGATCCCAGAGCAAGATCTTGGATTCAGCTCCAAGGCCCAAGCTAGAATTTGCAGCTGACAAGGACAGGGAGCTCAGGCCCATGGTAAGTGAGGGCAGTCCTGTCATTCTGAGCCCATAGATCTTTCTAGCAAGATGACAAGAGCTGGGACCAGCAGTTCTAACCAGGGGAAAGCTTGAGGTTTGTGTTACCAAAATGGGGTTAGGAGCCTGCAAAAGATCAAACCAGGAGGGAAATGAACAGATTTTGCCCTCAATCAGACAGTTTAGAGAGGGTTGAAAGTTTGCAGTTCTGGCAGGAGCCACCCCTGAGACCATGGAAGAATAAAACATTCAATATACAGAGAAAGCAGCAGCAAGACCCAAGAGAATAAAAAACAGGACCAAGCAAGGTCCCAGTGTACCCTCTAGCATTGAGCAGAACACAAAATCCCAAGAAATAAAGTTGGAAAAAAAATGACTAAATGAACAAAAAAGACATTTGTGATAAAAGAGCTTTTATGGAGTCAGGGATGCCCAAAGCATAACCCCACAGGAAGATAATAACTTGTACAGACATGTAAAGCCTAAAAATAAAAATACAACTTGTCAACAAGGTCTACTAGAATTCCCAGAAGAAATGAAGTCATATTGTCAATCAGTCAATATTTTAAGAACCAAAATGTTAGAGAAATTCATGACATCATAGATTTAGAGCCATTTTCTTCATCAAGAAGATTCTTGTAGGAAGTCACAAAAAGGTAGCATGCAGCCATTGGTCAATCCTGACATTAGGCAATTAAGGCCATTGGTTTTGGTTAGCAAATAGAGAGCAGTTACTATGCATTCTTTGGGAATGGGAAAAAAAAAACTAAACAAAATAAAATGAATTGGGTTATACTACTCTATACTTTTTATCAGTGTTTTCTTAAAGAAATATAATTAAAACTATAAAATAATATCAATTGACTTTTAAATGTGAGAAAAGCACAATACCGTGTAGAAGAAAAGCCATTTCAAAGTACAAAAAAAGTAAACTATTCTATAGTTAACTGTGAAGGGAGGCATATTAGAACAGAGTTAAATTTAGGTTGGAATACCAGCTCCCCCAATTACTACCTGTGTGACCTTGTGCAAGTCACGGTCTTTTAGTGTCTCTGTTTTCTTACCTGTAAAATGGGAGAATAAGATTCATTGACATTAAAGATATTTTCTAGCTTTCCAAGTCTTATGATACACTTCCAATTCTAATTATTATAATTATTCATACTGGTCTTAGGTATAGGCAGGTATATATTAGTAAATGTTTACCAACTGGCTCTCCAGGGTGGGAGGAAGGAAGGAAGGAAGGAAGGAAAAAAAAGAAATGTACATGATAACTTTATTACATATTTAAAAGGAATAGTGGGGCAGCTAGGTGGTGCAGTGAGTAGAGCACCGGCCCTGGAGTCAGGAGGACCTAAGTTCAAATCCCGCCCCAGATACTTGACATACTTAGTAGCTGTGTGACCTTGGGCAAGTCACTTAACCCTAATTGCCCTGCCTTCCCCCCTCTTAAATAAATAAAAGGAATAGCAAGTTGTACATGACAGATTTGCAGTTTCATGTGCAATCATCTCTTTTAAAATTATACTATGTTACAGAAATGTTTGTTTCATTCCATAAATTAAAAATAAGATAAATAAAAATTAAAAAAAAACTGGGACTCCTACAAAAAAAAATATGCTTGACACTTTTAAGTTTAATCTGCATTATTAACATTTTTTGGATAACTTTCTTAAGTCTAGACAAAACAATAAATCAAGACCTAACATTTACCGATTTCTGAAGTGTAAATATTCATACTGAAAATGAACAATTGTCTTTCCAGAGTTACTTTATGCCGGCTTTGGGCACACTCTTGCATAGGTGCTTTACACCTTTTCACACTCTTTGGTTTTCTCTATGCCAACTTATGGTCTCAGATGTTAAATTATTAAAGGGTTAAATGCCACAATAACATTTCATTGTTATCATGAATACTCATATCCAGGTATATGCCTTAGGTTCACTTGGTTGTAAGGCTTATCTTCTAAAACAACTAACTTTTACATTGCTAGCCTCTATTAAGTTGTAGCACAACCTATAGCAGCATTCTCTAATCAGGGTTTCTGATCTGCCTCTTATACTAGAGACCTCATGATGTCATTCCATCTGTCCCAGCTGGGTGTGTGACTCAGCACTTTACAACCTCAATTTTCTTTTTTGCTTTTTAAAAGAGGCAGACTTTTTTGCAGCAAAACCAAACACATGCTAAGCACATTTAATCCATCAAATACCACAAAAATAAGTTAAACAAAGATGAGAAAAGAAAATAGATTTCCTCACAACCCTCTCAGTAGTTTTCAGCCAAGACACCCCAAGATGGTGCAGGTGGGAAGATCAAACCCTTCCACACCGAGGGAAGAGTCCTGGAGTTAGAGTTGGACAACCTTTTGGAAGAACTCTTGGAGACAGTGGGATGCCTCGGCTCTTGGCCCAGAACTTCCTGGCCTAGAAGAGATAACAGAAGAAAATCCTCTCCCTTCTTACGATTTAGAACTATACACAGGCATGTAATTCTCCAAGTGCTTCCTATCTCCTATGCACAAAAAAAGTCAGAAGCTCCTGTCCTAGAATCCAGGGAAGCTCCAAGCTCTTCTGTAGCAGAGTATCATCAAAGGTTGAGACAACTGAGGCTTTTATATTACTTTCCAAACTTGCTTCTGACCCCAAGAAGTATAGCATGACCATTTTAAGAACAAAGCAGCTGTTTTTTGTTGGCTGTAGTTCTGCATAAACCTTATAAATGTTGTGCTGGCTGCGCTTGAAAAAGAAAAAAAAAAGGAAGAAAGGAAAAGATAGGAAAAAAAAAGACATAAACAGGACCCCCAATACTACTGCTTTCTGTGTATAACTTTGAGCCATTTTCTACTGGGCAAGAAAACAATATATTTAAACAAATTATAGAGCTTGAAAGCTTTCTACAATCTTCAAAGGCCACTGACCACCCACTTTTGCCATTGCAAAGCTTCGTGAATTCAGTGACTAACTATATGATTGGTAATTGACTGACAAGGTGATTCCAATCAAGTCATCTAATTGAAGTCCAGAAGACAATATTAGTAAAGAATCATTTTTTTTTTTACATTTTTACATTTATAGTGTACTTCATCTGAGTAAGGGTTCACATACTACTTGTGTCAGTCAACAAGCATTTATTAGCATTTACTATGTGTCAGACACTGTGCTAAGCCCTGGGGATACAAACAAAGGCGAAAAGGAAAGGGAAGGGCCAGGAAGAGAAAGAAAAGGAAAAGGCATTTATACAGCATCTATTATGTACCAGGCACTGTGCAAAACCCTTTATAAATATCTCATTTGATCCTCACAACAACCCAGGGAGGTAGGTGATATTTTATAGTTGAGAAAACTGAGGCAAACAGAGGTCAAGTGACTTGCCTAAGGTCACACAGCTAGTAAGCGTTTGAGGCTAGATTTGAACTCTGGTCTTCCTGATTCCAGGCCCAGACTCTATCCAATGTACCACTTAGCTGCTCTTAAAAACAACATCCTTGCCTTCTAGGAACTTAAATTCTAATGGGAGAAACAACATGCAAACATCTGTGTACCTAAAAGATATATGCAAGATAAACGAAAGGTAAGCTCAGAAGGAAGCCACTAGCAATGGGGAAAACTGAGAAAGGCCTCTTGCTGAAGGTCTGCTTTGGATTTGCAGTCACTGAACCTCACCTGGGGCATCTAGGTGGTGTAGTGGAGAGAGTGCCAGGCCTACAGTCAGAAAGACTCATCTTCCTGAGTTCAAATCTGGCCTCAGACATTTACTAGCTGTGTGACCCTCGGCAAGTCACTTAACCCTGTTTGCCTCAGTTTCCTCATCTGAAAATGAGCTGGGGAAGGGAAATGGCAAACCACTCCAGTATCTTTACCAAGAAAACCCCAAATGGGGAGACAAAAGGTCCCACATTACCTAAAAACAACTGAACAAAAGAAAGAAATGTAGAGCAATGGACCTGATAGATTGATTAGATAGTGAGCTCCTTGAAAGCAGTGAGTATCTTTCACCATTCTTTGTATCCCCAGCACTTAGCACGGTGCCTGGCACGTAGTAGGCAGTTAATGTTGTAGGCAGTTAATTGTTGATTGATTGGTTGGTAATTATATAGATATTTTGTGTGAGCAGAGTTAAGATTGGAATCTAGGTTTTTGACTCCAGATTCAGAATTTTTTTTTAGTAGGCCATGTATTTATTCCTAAGGAGGGAGGGGTCAGAAGTTTCAATTTCTACAGAAGACTTAAGCAGGATGAGAACTGAAAAAGAGCCATTGGATTTGGTGCTGAGGAGGTGGACATAGTATGCCTATTTCCAGAACACCATCCATCCGTTCTTTGTGCACACTTGGGTTACTGTAATGGAATCATAAGGGAAAGAATAAGGAATGACACATTTGGGCTATGTGATATAATTCCCTGCAGACAACAGCTAGTTAGAAAAAACTATAATACCATAGAATTTTAAATCTGAAAAGGACCTTAGAGATCATATAGTTCAATACCCTCTTTTTTATAGCTAAGGAAACTAAGTTCTAGAGAAGTTTGTCATTATGCAGTTGTATCTGACCCTTCCTGACCACATTTGGGGTTTTCTTGACCAAAATAACTGGAGTTGTCTGCCACTTAATTCTCCAGCTCACTTTTTATAGGTGAGGAAACTGAGGCGAACGGGGGTTGAAGTGGCCCAGCACTCTATCCACTGAATCACTTAGCTGCCTCTTTCATTTCTTTAATGGCATCAAATAAAAAAGGATAATTAAATACAAGTAGGAAGAGAACGATTTGTAAATAGTTTTTACAATTTCATTCCCTAACCTTTTACTAGTGGTCTAAAGATGTTCTCTTCACGATCCTAAGCAATCTGGAGAAAAAAAAAATTGATGAAATAGATTTATGTTGCATCTAATTAACAAAGCTTGACATATATTGTTTTCTTCAGGTAGAGTAGATTTTTTTTTTCCTTTTTGGCAATCCTCAAACTATGCTTCCTGCATTCTGGTCTTCCCATTTAGAATATAAGTTCCTTCAAGGCAGGGGTTGTCTTGATTTTGTATTGTTATCCCCAGCAGTTAGGCTAGTACTTAGCTCTTACTCCAACTAAATGCTTTCTCACTTACTTAGATGTGAGTTAAGTGGGCAAATCCTCTAACTTGTTTTAGCTCCAATTTCCTTATTTGTAAAATAAATGTGCTAGATTTTGCTTTTAATAAGATCCCTTCCAACCATAAGTCTTTTGAACCTTCTGAGGAAAGTTAGGTAAGATCCTATGGACTAAAATTCTAAAATTCTACAGGAGTAGTCTGCCCAGGATGAATAGGAAACCCTTAGCAACACAATCTGAAGAATTTTTATTTCAGAATAATGATCTGAAGTATATTCTAAAAGGAGGAAAATTCTTCCTTTTAACTAGGAGGAAAAATGAATACGTATATATATATATATGTGCATATATATATATATAATATGTGTGTATGTATTATATATACACATACATGTCATCAACTAACTTAGATTTAAAAGACTATGTACAGAAAATTATGAATTTTAAAAGCTCAAGAGACAATTTCTGGGTAATTAGTCATTTTATTAATAACACTAACATTTTAATTAAAGAGGTCAGTGGCACTCTCAAATGCCAAAGACGATTGTGGCAGCAGGCTCATAGTTTATACGCCCTTGGAAAAGTGGGTATTCCAGAAGGTGGCAATCAACTCTGATTGGTTAACAAGTAATCAGAGGAGGGGGAGGCGGAGAGGCGATGAATATTACAATGAGGGGCTGGACCTATTCTAATGAACTTTGATTATGTCATTTATTTCTAAGTTACCCCCAGGCTTAGGCAATCTAAACAGAGAATTTATCCCCACCCAAAACTGAATAGAACACAACGGAATTAAATTTCTTGTAAGGTTGGGTGGGGTCTAAGATTGAGGAGAGTTCATTCAATTTCTTTATCAGTAATGTCCTTCAAGAGACGGAACTTTGAAAAGAGGACTATAGAAAAAGGGGAAACTCTGGATCTCCCTAAATCATTGGTTATTAATAATCATTTCTCTCAAGATGGAAGCAAAAGGAATTAACAGGATAGATATAGAAGTGTAGCATGGTAGAGTTAGGAGTGGCAGTCTCAAAATGAGCTGAGGTTGGCAAAACAAGCAAAGGATAAGAAAAAGGATTTTTTTTAAAAAAAGCTTTATCAAGGAAAGAAGAGGAAGCTGTGGTGTAGTGGCTAGAGAGCCAGCTTTGAAGTTAGGAATTCATGGTCTCAACTGCAATGGCTGTGTGACCTTGGGAAACTGACTAAGGACTAAATTGGAGAGCACGTGCTGATCTGCATCTGTAGAGCAAGTTCACTCCATGGGAATTCTCTCAATCGATGAAATCACAGGCATGGGGAAAAATGGGGGAAAGGAGAAAGATTGAAATAGGGGTAAACTTGTGACTGAAGAGGGATGGGATGAAAAATCAAAGTTGAGATCAATGACCTGTAGTTTGAAGATCTTATTCTCTTCCTTTAAAAAAAAAAATGAATTGCCAACATCTGCCCTCCTCTAATTCTGTAGTAACTGTTCTCATTCCCTGCAATCTTTAACATTATTGACAGCGGCTTATCTATCACAATCTGCCGGTTCTTTCAATATTTAAGTACAGAGTTCATTTGAGTCAAACATCTTGAATTCAACAAGTGCACATTAGGGAGCTCTTAAAACTTCTTTATTTGTCTTGGGTTATCAACACCCAGTCAGCTACCATTTCATTCAAGTCAGCCAGTTCTTTTCATTCAAAATGTAAATTCTCTTAGGCAGAGGAAATAGGAATAAAATAAGAATTGAGCATCGGTTCTTTCTCTCTAGCAAAATTCCAGAATGAATTATTAGAGGGACACTTTTTAAATATCTAGAAAAGGAAACAGTGATCAAAAAGAACATGGCTTTATCAAGAATTAAGTTCATGCCAAGCTAACCTTATTTCCTTTTTTGATAGACAGGATAACTAAGTTGGTAGATTAGGAAAATGTAGAGATGGAGATTACCAAAATTTTCAAGTAGCTGCTGTAAAATATTTCACGCTACTTTTATGGAAATGGTAGAGCTATATGGCTTAAATGACAGTACAGTGAGATGGAATCAGCACCAGTTGAATGACCAGACTTAAAGGCTCCTACTACTGTTTAATAAATAGTAAAACATCAATTCAGAAGTCATCTCCAATAGAGTGTCTCATGGCAGCTGTTTTGGGCCTCTATTTAATCTTTTCATCAATGTTTGGATATAGGCATAGAAGGCTTCCATATCAAATTTGCAAATGACACAAAGTTAGGACTGATTAGTAACATTCTGGATGATATGTTTGGTATCCAAAAAGATCTTGATGGGCTACAACACTGGGTTGACATTTAATGGAGATAAATGTAAAATCTTGCAATTGGGATCTAAAAAAAAAAATACAGTTCACAGATGCCAGATGAGGAAGGCATGGTTAGGCAAAAGTTTATTCAGAAAAAGATCTGCAAGCTCTTTTTCAGATCAACAGTTTTCCATGTTGAAAGTTTTGGGATTATCTTGGACTTTTCCTTCTCTTTTGACTCCTCTCTCTTCTTTCTCTTACATCACCATCATTACCAAAACCTATTCATTCTATCTCCACACTATCTCTTGCATCTCTAACCTCCTCTATTTTGTCACTGCCTCCATCCTCATATCCACCTATTGCAAAATCTTGCTAGCATGTCTTTCCACATCAACCATCTTTCCTCCTTCAGTCTGCTCTCTAGATCCCTGCCACATTAATGCTTCTTCTGAAAAGTTCTGGTCATGTGTTACGGCAATCAGACTTTTCCCGTTCTTCCCTTTGGGATGCTAAGACTATCAAGCCTCCCCTTTGTTTAAATTGGTGGGAAACCTTTTGCTGTCTTTGTTTTGGAGGATTTCTCAGCACTGAGGCAATCAGGAGTCATTGACTTGTATATATGATGTGATACTGGGGATGGGGAACTTTCACACACCCAGCCTGGGTGAGGTCAGACCCCTCAGGGCTTCAAACAGGATACAATTGAGGAGAGTTTGGTATTTGACTTTTGGGGCTCACTCATGCAAGGAGTGTTGAGACTCTGGGCAAGCCGTTGTAACTGCTCCCTGGCTTTGCTAACTCAGATCTATTGGTTCTTCTCTGGTAACTATGAATTGTGATTTGAATCAGACAAGGTCTGTTTGTTGATGTTTGTAATTTCTGTTTGTATTTGCCTTGAAGTTCAGGGGGCTGATCTTTTCCCTGTGAACCAAGTGGATGATATTTGTATGCTTGATTAAACTGAGATTGTTAACCCCTTAAAGTTACTTTCCTTAGTAAAGCAGATCAAACAACCTATGTTAGTGGCCTTCTGTGAGCTAGTTGTCGTTGGTCTCACACAGTCACAGGAGCTGCTAGCAGATTGTTGTTACGTCATGTCACTCTTTACCCAAAATTTTCAGTGGCTCACTATTGCTTACTGAATAAAGTTCAGACTTCTTTGCTTAGTATTTCAGGTGCTCCAAAATGTGAGACTACTTTCCTTTTATAGCCTTCCCTGTGACTATCTTCCTCCCCATATTCTATGTTCCAGCCAAACTGAACTACTCTCTCTGGCATGTTTTCCCACCTCTGGGTCTCTGCTCAAGCTATTTCTTATATCCTCTTTCCCTCTCTTATCCAGTAGAATTTCTTCACAGTTTTTAAAGCCCAGTTTAAATGCTACTAAACTCTGACAGAGTTTATAGTCTCTGTCTCTGACAGAGTAAAGGGATCAGAAAGAACTACCAAGAACACAACTATCAAGGACCTGCCATCATCAGCCCTTTTTTACACAACTCAATGCCCGAAACTTTACTGGGTAAGCATACAACGAAACATACAACAAAGTGGCTTACTAATGCAGACATACAGACAAAACCACTGAGGAACAACAAACTCTCCAAAGCTATGTTGTTCTATCACTGAGAACTTTGGCCCATCATTGTTACTCTCCTTACTGTCAAAACAAGTGACTCTGCAGCCAATTTAGACTGAAGACCAATTTAGAAATACCAGCCCAGTGGCCCAGGCTCCCCCTACCTTTATATAGGAGTGCTTCAGAATGCCCTTTTTGTGACTCTCAGCTGCCTTCCTATTCCCAAAGCTCAACTGCGGTGCCACCCTAATGATGATAACAAAATATCCTCCCTTTGAAGATCCTTCCTTCCTAACCCTTAAAGGGGGTTTGTGGCCTCAGCTGCACCACCTCCCTCAATGAACCTAAAGATAACTGGTCTGCCCCACTGAAAAGGTATGGGCCTTCTCTTCTCTGTTGGAATACAGCACATTAGACAACATATCTCCTACAAGCTGTTCATTTTCAGCATTCTTCCCCTTTATCCACTATTCAGAGGAACTGAAAGCTTACAATATATACAACTCAGAGCTTTAGTACTTAGTTATCTCTTATGGAGACTTTCCTTTCTTTTTGTCTCTCAAAGGGCTGGTATATGTTAAGGACTACCCCAGTCATTCCTATTATTTCCTTTGTACCATCAGGATCCAGCTAAGTAGGGTATGCTTAAATAACCCGTAACTTCTTTTCTCCGGTTTCTCATGTGGGATGAAGCCCTGAACTTAAAGCTCTTAACTCCCTGAAGGTTAACCTTCAGACTCGAAGATGCTCAGTCTAACCTGTTGACCCCAAAGATGATGGTCAGCTCTAACCTACCTCGATGTCTTATCTAGGTCTTGAAATCTTATGTTTTCTCTCAGCACACTTGAAAGTCCTACTGTAATGATGGAGTTGTGAGGCACTTCACGGACCTACTTTCACATAGCCAATGCAGCAGAAGTACATTGCCCAGATCTCAGTTAGTAGTTGGGATAGAGGGGTTTCTTCCTTGAGCAAGCTAGCAGGCCAGCCCAGTTTGGTCACAGGTTGAGGAAAGAAGGTCTCCACCTCACTCTGTTAACCTATATCCAGCTCTCTCCTGCCTTCTTAAAGGCCTCCTTATCCTATCCTGACTTATAAGGATCACTTATACTTTTGGGCCAGATGACCATACCTTGAAATCTCTTCCTCATGCTGTTTAACTCAGCCTTGGATACTCAACATTTCCCCAATTCCCTCAGCCTCTCCTACTTTCTGAATTGGAGGGCTGGCAGGTAGAGCACTAAACTCTTCCCAAAGCTTACCTTTATAGAAGGCAGGATCTGGAATTTGCAGCTCACTTTCCACATTCCATCTGCAGCTCTGCTTAGTTTGAACTCCATGGAACCAGATGCCTCCATTCTGGGTACTCCCTGGTGTCCTCCCCTCCCCCACTTTCTAGCAGGGACTACCTTTCTTTTTCTTATTTGTATTATTAGCACATAGCATTGTACCTGGCATATAGTTGAGACTTAATAAATGTTTATTGAACTGAATTGAAAATCCATATTTAAAACCCAAACTGTATCATGCCTAGTATTATTAACCTGGGAAATTTGCCACTGCCAGCTGCTGGGGCTTGTAGCTCTCTTGCCTTTTCTGCATTCCCTTCTCTTGTTTCAAGCTCCCCAACTTTTTCCTATAATCCATGCAGTCACTTGGTTGCATAAGTATGTTAATTGTGCCTGCAAGGTAATTTAAGATAGAGAGCTCCTCCTACCTCTCAACTAGTAGGATTTATTTATGTACATAAATAAGCATCTCTTTTCCTCTGTATACCTAATGTATACAAAGGCATGCCATTTCCTATGAGGGTTTTCAAATATCAGGAAATTGACATTTAAACACTGGTAATCTCTCAGAAAACATTATCTCCCTCTTCTATAAAAGGAATTGTCCGATCTAGTTCCCATTCCCCCCTCCCCCCCAAAAAAAATTTTCCAAGAATGTAGAGTATCTTAATTAGACCCATTGCAAATGTTTTGAGGCTAGACATTATAAACCATTTCACAGTGATCTAGGAAGGCTAGCGTCTGCTTCTTCTGTCCTTGGATAACCTACATCAGATCCTCTGGGGTTGAGGAATTGGACAGGATATATAGCCACCATGGCTGCAAGGGCCAGTTGACTTCTGGGATAAGAATACTCAGGAGAACAAAGACGAGTTTAAAAGGCACTGTCAAGGACACAGCTATCACCAATCTTATGGTACAGACTTACAGCCAAGCCCTTTGGTGTACTCTGTGCCTACTGCTTCAGGCAGTTTGTAGCACACTCTGAAGAGTTTTCCAAGTACAAGTGTAATACAATATAAAGAAACTCAAAGACATGTAAGAAAAGTTACTTAAGAACACAGCTTGCCAGAGCTATATGGCTTTAATCTAAAGAGGTTTCACTTATCTCTCTTGTTCCTCCTCCTATCAATACAGTCTGCTCTGCAGTCACAGTACAAAGGCCAGCTTGGAATTACTAATCCAAGGGTCTGAGCTTGCAGTCAGTCTCAGAGAGAAAAAGTGGCAGATGCCTTTGTTAGTGTCCTTGGTTCAGAGGGTCCCCGATTTTGGTAAATCCAACCTCCACTCGTAAAACATTAACATGTATTATTTTACATCCACTCTGATACCCCATCATGAAATGGCAATGACTCTGGGTTCTCAAAGACCATTAATACCAGCAGAGTACAAGCTCTAGCAGGTCCTACCAAAGTAGAAAGGGCTTAGAGAATGAGCCTGGTGATTGAGAAGCTTCATTTCTGTTGTCCAAAGGTCCACCTCTCTAAATTTGGAGCAGCACATCACCATATTGTCTACATGATGGTGGGTTTTTGTTACTCTCTACAACAACTCTTAAAGAGACTATCTATGAAGATAAAGAGAGGTTGTGAAAGGCATCAGTGGAGGGAATACCCACACTGATAAAACTATAGATCTTTGAAGTACTGAAGCTTTTTATATGATGCTTATTTGTTTCATATCTCCCTATTCAACATTTGGCTCCAAAAGGGAAAGAACTGTGTCTTAATTAAGCTTTATACTATTCTTAGAAGCTAGCCTAATGCTGGACACAGAAGGTATTAATAGATGTTTGCTGAATTGAACTGAATTATTATTTTTGTCATCATAATCATTAGTGAATTAGTTTATTATACTCATTCACAGAGCCATTATTCATAGCAGGAAACAAAGCTATTTTCCAAGTTATATGAAAGTCTAAGGCTTAGACACTACGGGAATGCTAAAGGGATTTGGAAAATCACTGGACTATGTCTGTGACCATCCAAAGACCCTACAATAGGGGCTGGGGGATGGGATGGTGTTTATAAAGTAAAACATAGCAAATTCCTAGCAGGCATCTAAACAGTTTTTTTCCAACTAGACACAACAAATTTCACTTTTATTCCAACATCAGCGATGCTGATGTTACACTACGATACCCTTGTTTCCTTATTTGTGCATTCTACTCTGGACAGCAGGGTTGGTGTACCCCAGTGCCTCCCTGAACTACCAAACAACCCACTAAATACTCAGGAAGATCCAAGGTCCAAGATTCTTTGGCAAACTTACCATCTTGCTCTTTAGTATCCCCTAAGCTTGGGATAAATGTTAAAGACAAATTTCCAAAACACATTAGCTAACCAAGCAAAAACTGTGTTCTTCTCTACGTTCTGTGAAAAATACTCTGTTTGCATGGCTGGATACATCAAAGTAAATAGTCAAAATGTTGGGGAAAATGCAAACGTGGTGCTCTTGACATATCATCCTACTATGTAAATATATGAAAGGCTTTCTTTTCCCAAGAAACACTATTTATGATTGCATCCAAGCAGGATATTTTTCCTTGACTCCCTTCCAACCTTCCCAACCATTTTATGGCTGTTTTGTTTGAGATCTTCTGCTATAGACTCCCGAATATACTTCTAAGCAGCTGTGTTGTTTTCTTCCCCTTTGAGTAGTGAAATTTGATATCGCATCATATAATTTTTATTAGGAACTTTAATACTTTGAACTTAGGCAACTTTACCAAGAGACAGAAAAAGAGAAAGACAGAGACATAGACAGAAAGAGATAGACAGAGAGAACCCAAATAATCACTAAACACTATTTCCATCATACCAAATTCTCTTCCAGTCTGTAATAAAGAATATACACATTATTATATAGTCGTATCTCAAAGTAGCTGCTTTTAAAAGGGGACTGGTATCACTCCAGGACATAGGAAGAATGTAGGTAAATAGCATTTTGGGTATTAGGTTATATTGCTTTCTGGATTGCTACATTGTTTTAACATGGAAAAATTATGTTCAGTTCTTATAAGACATCATTTATATGACATTAGTTTGGACTTGTTTTTAACAGCATGTTGATAGGTACACTCATGCTTTTGTGTTTATGCTAAATCTCCTCCCTTTCACCCCCATTAGACTGCAAGGTGTCTTCTGATTCTTGTGTATCTCACCATGGTGCCTCTCCTCAGGATGTGCACTTAGTAAATGTTAACTGATTGGCAGTTGGATTAAGACACCATTTGGAATGTCTCCCACTCAGCTACAACAAACTCAATTGCCAGCAAATTGCCTTTACTCTGCCAGTCTGAATAAATAGCACAACTTCATTTTTTGCTCCTGAGCCCAGAATTACACTTCCAACAAACACACTCAGAGCCACAGAGTGAGAGGATGGGAATGGGGGGCAAGCCCCATCCCGTGCGACTCCCTGGACCTTCATACCTGTGCTGGTGCTCCTGTAAGACTTGATAAATGCTGATAAGGAAAGTTTGGTTTTTAAAGGTCCCCATGACACAGTCCTTGTAGATTCGAAACTCAGCAGCCGTCACAGCCTCTCCCTCAGGAATCTGGGACAAGTTGAACTTGAATTCCTTGTGATGGCGTTGGCGAGGGGAGAACTCCTTGTCATACTCCACTATAAGATTGAACGAGAGAGAGCGATAGCCATTGTTACTTCACTAAACACCACATGGGAATCTCATTCAAGTTTTACCGTTTCACCTGATCTTTGCCATGCCTCACTTGTGAAGCTCATCACATGGTTAGTCAGTTATCTAGGAGATCGTCTTCTCTCCCTGGTATCTGTGACGACTCATTTCACGGTTCACTGATGCTCCTACCAGAGATCAGGTGGATTGTAGGAAAAGAGAAGAGAGGAAAGATCTCGCATTGAGGCGGCTGGGTGATATAGTAGGAGGAGTGGTGGCCTTATAGTCAGGAAGTACTGACTTTAGATCCTACCTCATACGTACAAAGCTGTTTTACCCCCAGCGAGCCACATGAACTTTCTGAGCCATTTCATTATAATCTCCTTGTGGGCAGGGACTGTCTTTTCCCCTCTTTTTGTATCCTCAGCACTTAGCGCAGCACCTAGCACACAGTAGGCAGTTAATAAATGTTTACTGAATGAAGGAGCCCAGTTTCCTCCTCTATAAAATGGGGATAACCATCTACTTCACAGGGTTGTCGTATCAGAGAGTATACATAAAACACTTTGCAAACCTTAAATTGCCACATAAATGTTAGTCATTATAGTCCTATAAATTAGTATATTTTCCTATTTTTTTTTAGCAGTTTAGGTCTCAAAAATCCAAGTAGAATATAAAATCCTTAAGAGCAAAGACTTATTTTTCTTCATAATCATAGCACCTACCCCAAATACCTTGCATACATTAGGTGCTTAATTCATGTTTGCTGAATTGAATTAAATTGAATTTTAAAAAGTTTTGGTAGAGAGAGGAGGTTTAAAATGGATTCTCTATTACATTTCTCTCTTCCCTTTGAATACAAATCATGGAGAACTGCCTGTAACTGCAATTTTTCAGGAGTGACTTTTCTGGGGGTCTATGTAAAATCCTTCACAAGGGAAAAAAAGATCAAAGTTCAGACATTCAGCTAACAAGCTTTGTATAAAAAAAAAAAAGAACTGACTATTTCCCACAATAAATCGTTGGTGTTGTCACTAGTGGTAAGAAACAGGCCTGCCCTGTTGTTCCCTTTCTTTCAGTCTTTATGGCAACCACAGCTAAATCTCAGCATCAAATTAATCCTTTATGGCAGTATTTTCTTGGGGATTTGGGGTTGGGAGAAATTTCAAATTATTCACCTGCTCCAACCCCGCCCCCCCCACAACTTGTATTTCTCTCCAGCACCATCAGAATAAAATTTAGCAGACTAACATTCATAACTTTCAGGGTCCTGAAACTTCAATGTGGCATAAATGAGTAAAGCTCAGCGACCTAAAAGGCACAGGGCCTTTAATGTAGAATTTAAATGAATTATGACCATGACGTGTTAAAAATATTTTACATTAAATTGTTTACTTTTTCTGTCTCCCTCACCCTTAAACACTTGGGGGGAGGAGGGGAAAGGAGTTCTGTTTCAGTTTCATATGCAAAAGACCAAATAAGAGGGCAAGGAAGACCAGCTAAAGGAAAAATCACTTTACAAACCTAACAGGAGAGTAGTTTTTCTAATTAGTGACAGCCCATGAAAAACAACATTGTTGAAGAGTTCACCCAAGGACATCAGCTCATGGCTATCACTTTTCCTAGAGTTGATATGCCTTTTAAGTTTATTTATTCTTGTTGCTTAAAAGTGAAGACTATCTAATTCCCCTAATATGCCCGGGGAAGAATAAGTCAACAATTCCACCACATCTATGACATGGCTTTGTTATTAATTTTTATAGTATCAGCTGAGGATCGAACTGAGGTGTTTCTTTTAGAGCTAAATTTAAGAACCTGCAAAGGAATCTTTCAAGTCCTTTAATAAGTGGCAATAATCATCAGGGCAAAGCAAAGCAAGGGGCAGATCTAAGTACAAGGTAACAAGTAAGACCCCTTAAAATCCTTCAATAAGAGACCTGATAAAAGTCTGAGGTTCTTGTTCAGTCAGTGAGCAAAATTAGGAGGAAAAAAATCCAATAGTTGCTCAGAACTTGCCATACCACTCACTGAACCACACTGTTAATGTGGTGCTATTAAAGTGCTATGAGCACAGGAAAATGATACCTATAGAGTATTAGGCAAAAGTGAACTAAAAAAAAAATTGTAGAAGAAGCTTGGTAAACATTCACCAACAGATGGAAAGGCATAGGTAAAAGATTCAATGCAAAAGGGACAATTCCCAAGACTCAGCCAATCTGAGGATGCAGTTGGGCTTTATAGGCACTTGTCTTGAAATCACCTCGGTCAGCATGGTTTCTCATTTCTCTTCCATCAAGGATACATTTTTTTTAGGTTTTCCCTTTAAAGTACTTGTGCTTTATTTTACTTTTCTTATTTATTCTTCTCTAGAGTTCATTCAAAATCACTGTGCTTCCAAGATGGTTGTTTCAAGTTGTTATCCCTGTGAGAATTGATCTTTCTCTACTTATTCCTGAATTTCTTCATTCTGCTTCACTATGGTATCCTCAACACCCCTCCCTATGACTTTTCTCTGCCCAAAGCTGTACTGCCCTATTGGATCTCCTCATAACATCTCAGCCATTGAATCACTTCCCTCTCATTGAAGTTCACTTGGAAACCTCCCCTTCCTCTCCCACCCTTTTGCCTACAATTGTATTTCTATAGACTATTTGGTAATGCTGTCTCCTCAGGATGCTGCAAATAAATGAAGCTATGCTACAGCCTGTATGTGGATTTGAGGATCTGGACTCCAAGCAAACCAAGTCTCCTTGCTTTAGCATGTCCCCTTTAAGCAATATGAGTCTGACCTCCTGAAACATTAAACAGTTAAGTATATAGAAGAGAGTAGATAATTGAGATGGGTGTGCTCTCAGCTAACACCCATGGTACAAGCTTTGTACCAGTTTGATGCAATTTCTAGTATTTGGCATGGCTCAGTTGGTCAATGCATGGTGATTTCAGCTGACATTGCTCAAAAAGCCCTCCCTCCTCTGAGACATGGACCACGTTTTTACTCAGTGGTTTTCTTTTATTTTAGGAGTCCACTGAGAGCTCTCATTTATGGGTCCCCTAATGAATACCATGCAGATAACTGCCCTGCTCCTCTAAACTTCTTTTTTCTCTCTAAGTGTTCTATGAAGAGGAATGGTAATGTATACCCTTGGTGTTCAATTTCCTTCTGTAGGACTTAGCTCCATATTTCCTATTGTAGAAAAGTTGATGGATTTAATCTTCATAATTTGAAAACACATTTAGGCTATGTTTCCCTCAAAAAATGATTAATATTATTAATTAAATTAATCATCTTAATTTAATTAATAACTAATTATAAATAAATATTTATTTAATTGAAATGAATAAATTAGTAATATTACAAAAACAATATAATGCCTTGCATTTTATTTCTCTGGACCTCAATGTCCTCATTTGTAAAACAGGAAAATAATAATAATCTATTTCATAGGGCTGTTACAAAAAAGATTTTTTATCATAGTGCTGTAATAGTATATAAATGTAATTTATTATTATTATTGTATTAATGGGTTGCCTGTCTTCCAAAGCACTTAAAGCATCATCACATATTTATGTGTGTGTATGTATATATGTGTATATATGTATATATATATATATGTATGTGTATATGTCTATACATACACACATATTCAGAGGTGTGCTGGTGCCAGATTTAACTGTCTTGAGAAAACCAATTGTTAAATTTTCTTTGTGAGCATTTACACTCCAGAAATCAGCAGTCACTACAAATCATGGCTTGATTTCCTGTTTGTTGGTTGTCCAGACTCAAGAAAATATTAATAATGCTGATGAAGTATGAAAGTAGTATGCAACATGTTTTTAAGGGAACCCAATTGTTAAACATGTACCAGCAGACTCCTGTGTTCATCTACAAATAAACACACAGTCAAGGGTGAAGAACTCAGACACTAGCTGTGTGACCATGGACCTCTCTAAGCCTCAGTTTCCTCACTTGTAAAATAGGGATAATAACAACTACCTTTCAGAGTTGTTCCAGGATCAAATGAGACAACAGATATGAAGTGCTTCACTACCCTTAATGCCCTCCATACATACTAGTTACATATCATCTTACTCATCTTTAAGATAGATAGGAAAAAAATATCTCCCCCATTAGATGGATATGAAAACAGACAGAAATGACTTTCCTCTTCCAGTGTGATAATTCTAGTCACACAGATGGTGGTGGGAATGGGAACCACACTCAGGTCTCCTGATTCCGTGCCCTGTGCTCTTTCTGAACTAACATGGGAGGCAGTATGGTCACAATGGAGAGAGAGGCAATCTTGGCATGTGTGTTGATGATGTGGGTACAAGTATTGCAGCTGACGTGTACAGTACTGACTACGTGGCCTTGGCAAGTCACTCAGCTTCTTGGGATCGCCAAACAACTCTCCAAGACTATAAATTATAGTGCAGTTACTAATGTACAGGTAGTATGCCCATCAGGCATTCTCTATACCAATAAAATCATAGTTCTACTTTAAAAAATTATTCAACATGTTTTAATCTGAGGAAATAATAAATAGAATATGTTTACTGAGAGGAAAGAAGTTCCAGTACAATTGGTTCAAAATATCAATTTTCCTATTGAGCAATATTGTCAAACAAGCTAAAAAATTATTTTAATAAATAAGCTATGGCAATTTATCAAGGCACTTTATTAAGGACACAACACAGATGAAATATATAATTTTTAAAAAATAATCTAATTTGCTCCTTCTATCCTCTACAATGATTTAAGAGGGCTGCTTATCATGTCCTGTCTTATCTAGAATGTCAGCTACCAAAGAATCCCCATCCCTGTGTCACTCCCATCTATGGTCAAACATCCCACAAAGATGTCATAGAAGGAGGGTTTAGGGAAGCCGAACACTATACTCTTTCTCTTCAATTCCATTTAGCATGGAGCAAAAGGACTAAAGCGGTGTTTCTTAATCTGGGGCATGTGGTCTTCTGTTTTTGTTTCTGATATTCTGATGATTGCATTTCAACACAATTGGTCTTTGTGATTCTATGTATTTTATTTTATGCATTTACAAACATTCTGTGAAGAGGTCTATAGTCTTCATCAGACAGCCAAAGAGGTTCATGATACAAAAGAGATTAAGAACCTCCGAACTAAATAAAGAGACACTGATAATATAGCCTGGTCATCAATAAAAAGAAACTTTGGAGGTGGAAATAGGAGAAAGGACAGGAGAGAATGGAGCTCTATTCAAAGAGGCAAAACTTACTGTCAGAAACTGCCCAAGAGGGAGTTGAAAACGGTGATTTTTCTTTTTTTAAACAAATAGTTGCTAATTCTTTCCTGAAAAGTTAGGAGTCTTCTGAACTTTTTTCCCCAGTAGATTCACACCTAAGAATCTCTACATCACCATCCAGCTCTGAGATGGGGCCAGACAGTGGAGATAGGATTGCGATGAGTAGTTACAGCAAAGAGAATCATAGAAACCACAAGGAGATAGCCATCCTCTGGCTATTTGTTCAAGTCACTGGCCTCAGACCCCACCTGCTATAACCATAACTATTCCCTCTTTTGCCCCTGCAAATGAAGTTTTAAAAGATGCTTGAAATACACTGAAATTATCTTGAACCCCACTGTTTCAAAATTGCCAAATGATTCCCATCAAAACACTTCCTGGGAGCAAATAGAATACAGTAGAAAGAGTCAGAAATCCTGGGTGCTAGCTCCAGATCTAATGGTAACTTATTATGTGACCCTGAGTGAGTCACTCACCTCTCTGGCCTTATATAAGGAACTAATGATCTCTGAGTCACCTTCTAGCGCTAAAATGACTTTCAACCTCTGAAAGTAGAAGAAAATGGACTAAAAAAAAATTATCACCTCTATGAAGACAGCCCATAAAGGACCCGAGAGAGAAAGAAGTAGACAGGAAACAATGGGCATGAATAATCTGCAAACTGGGTAATTGGGTCCTGAATAATTGAGAGTTGGCTATATTGGGCAATATTTTTCAGTTTGGGTGGCAGCTTGAAAAATAATAAATTCCAGTATTTCTCCACAGTGGACTTCTGACCATGACAAGGAAACTATTCAGTTTCAACTGAAAATTCAAGTTTTGAAAGCTAAAAGTAACTCGCAGAGGCCAATTCCCTGTTGCAGTTCCCAGGATTACTTGGGATTCATCCTCCTATCTAATTACACTGCATCAGATGACCTATTATTCACGGCACAGACCAGGCATGCCAAGCACAGGGACATGTGGAGAGTTGTTTCTCATGCCTCCTTCCAACCTCTCCTAACTGTGAATTGGTTCGGGTTGGCCTGACCACTGAGAAGTGAAAGCCAATACTAACTTCTAATCTGAGGCATCTGTATACAACACTCCCCATCCTTGACAAAATGGAAGAAGAAAAATGGAGGTATTCCTGCCAATGGCTAGAACAAGCCTGGAACTGGAGGGAACAAATGTTCTTAAGGCCCTTGCCATTTTGGCCAGGAAAATTTACAGAAGCAGATTCTTGAATGCATCCCTATCAGATGAAGAACAACAGCAGCAAGCCATGATAGGCGTGGACTACAGAATTATATTGTATAGCTATGCCTAGAGAAGTTGTAATAAGAGACGTCAGCTAATGAACAGCCTCAGGAGTAACGTTCGTGCAAGGGGATGGTTTAAACACAGATAAAGCAAGAAGGAAAATGGAAGTCCTTTCTTTCAACAAGAAGAACTGAGGTAGGCCTCATTCCTACAGTAGAAAAGAAAGCCACCCCCTAGGACTATTCCCATTATATACCTCTCCTTTTATGGGACATCGAGTCCTGCTGAGGCCACTTGGGTAGCTATTGTGCCTTATGAGTCCAATCTTGTATTTAAGAGACTCTGATCATTGCAGGCATTTTTTTGTCAATTGCCAGCGTTTCTGCGATTCAAATAAATTTACTCAGAGTCCTTATTTGGATGTATGATATGGGAAAAAATACCTATAGTATATCTAATATCTAATCTAAATCACAGTTTTTTACTCCCATCTCTGAATTTTCTCCCCAAATAATCACCCCAAATGCTTTGCATATAATATTCTGAATTCACCGAGGAAAAGGCCTGATCCCTTTCTGAACTGCCCATCACTTTTTAATCAATTTTATTTCTAAAATCAATTATTTCCAATCTGCCAAACATAACTGTCCTGAAGACCAGTAAGCTGAAAGTTGGTAACTTTGAGGAGCTGGCGACTCTGGGAAATATTCAAGTGTGATAGATTTGTGGAATACAAATATTTATATTTTCATTTGGTTTCTGTTAACTAATTAACCAACTGGGCAAAAAAACAAAACAACCTACATTTTTATTGAGCTGAAGGCTTCTACCCTCACAGCTTCCCTTCCCCATTTTCTGGATCCTTCGGTTAAATAGTCACACTGGACTTGTGGTTCTGCAGTAATTTCCACGTCAAATATGAGCTGAGGGCTTCACTATAAGATTAAGCACAGGAAAACTGGGGCTGGAGGAAAAAATTCTTATCCAAGTACAGGGGTAGGTGGGTGGCTGGGGAAAAAAGGAAAAAGAAAAGTGGCTAGCCAAAGATTTCTTAATTACCCTCTCTCCCTCCTCTGATTTGAAACATTATTCTTCATTATTGGTATAGCACCAGAAAGCACATTCTTTTCTTCAATGATTCACTTTATTTTCCCCAGCACACAATGGAGTGAGTATCTAAGTGTTCAGTTACTGATTTGCCTCTAGATTAAGTTCAGACTAAACCACTCACTTAACATTTAGTTTTCCCTGAAGCAGGGCATGAAGACATGGTGGGTGGTTCCTCCAACCTTCCCAACCCCCCCCCCATTACCTCTCTCTCCAAGTCACTAGATCCTTAATCTTTCAGGTCTTGAATCCACAATTAATGCCATTGGAAAACAGGCCTTTTTTTAATAGGCTTTCAAGGCAGCAGCAAGTAAATGTATGAAGACGCATGGAATGTGGCAGAAGATATTTACCACTGGCTTTCAGCTTCGCAAGGGAAACAAATCACTTGGCTGTTCTCTGGGGCACATATTGCAGTGTTACTGAGGATAAATAAAAGTACAGAGTAGCACATCAGAAGGAAAGGGATGTCTGTCTCACAGACATGCACCACCAAGTCATGAAGGGCTTCCTGGGAGTCCTTGGACCAATTGTTACAAAAGGAAAAGCAGCTGCCTCTTTTTCTTCTAATAATTCAGCCTCAAATAATAATAGCTGACATTTATATAACATTTTAAAATTTGGAAAACACTTTTCAATAGAGCCTCACAACGCCATGAGACAGATACTATAGGTGTACAGGACCCACTTTACGGATGAACATACGAATTCACAGAGAGGTGAAGAGACTTGCTCATCACATAGCTAATAAAAATTGGAGGCAGATTTCAAATCTAGATCATTCCAGCTCCCAATTACAAGGTGCTCTCCACTGTACCACCCTGCCTCTAACAGGAGAGAAGGCATGAGGTTTTCACTTAGTCTATAAGATGATTGCACTGGCTTTCTTTCACTGTATCCTCAAGGTAGGTGGCCATTTTGACAGGTGCACATTTGGTTACAGTTCTTGAATTACATTTTGATTTGCTGACATTTGGAATTTTTCCTTTCCTTTTCTGTTACTTTCCTTTTCTGTTACTGCCAGACAGATATAACCAGAGAGAACTCACAATTCTTCATGGGTGACATGGAGAACACACATAAATACAAAACATAGATAATCCCTCAAATTTGCTTTAGCCATTAACTTCAATCTCTCTATCTTTCTCCTCCCCTTCAATATTCTACCAAAGCTTCACACTAGAAACAAAATTGACTCTTAAATTTCATCTGTTCTTTAAATTACTCCTCACTCTTTTAGTGGGGTGCTTATGGAAGTATGAAATCTTCAAAAGGTTAAGCAGTAAGGGAGTAGGGGGATCAGCAGCACTGTGCTCTGATAATCCACAAATGCAATTATCAGCCTCTGGATAAGCATTGTTACAGGATCTTCCAGCTACCATGGCCACATCCCTGGTCCCACAAGATAGTATTTCCACCTTTTTTAGTTATTCAGCTTAAAGGACAAAGGTATGAGGGAAAATGTGATTCATTCAAGAAAATGAATCAATGAATTGATGATAATCAAAACAAGAGAAATGGGCTTTAAATATCAGCATGAGGTATTTGAATTAGATAGAATTGGGATTTGAGATGAAAGAAGAAAACTGAAAAGAATATTGGTACTACTCCCCCTAAACATCTTTTGAGTGGGAGAGGAGGGTCCCTATTATCTTGATACCATTGGAGGCTTAGATTCGGCCTTTCTAGTTCATGAGCTTTGCCCATAAAAGCATTTGGCTTAGTCTCAAGGAATATAGAGAGGTACACGGTACTGCTACAGCTACTACATATGTATGCTAAGAGGTATCACATCATGTCACAATAGGTTGACTGTCCTTGGCCTTCATCTCTTCTTGTTCTTTTCAAGTCAAGAGCCATTTAGTAAGCACCTACTGTGTGTCAGGAACTATGTTAGATTCTGGGGGTGTAAAGCCATAAAAACTCCTTGAGAGCAAGGAGTTTACAGTCTAATCAGGGAGACAACATCCAGTCTTCTCTGTTCCCATTACCATTTCTCCAGTTGTTCATTCTTTGTTTTCAAAGAGCACCAATGATATTATGGGCTGATGTCTTGACTCTCAAGTGAATTGAATTTAAGTGAGGCAGACTTGCACAAACTCTTCAGCCTCACTCTCTCTCTTCCAGAGTCATCGACATCCAGTGGCAAGACAAAGGTCAAGATGAGACAGGAAATGGCCTGGGATACAGTGGACGACCCTGTGGTCTTGGATGTTCGACCAATCTCTAAGTGCTCCACAGCACCTGCTTTAGCCATTTTCATGGCCATTGGAATAAATTGTTCTCATCTGCCCATTCCACCGGGAGAAGTTTTCACATGCTTGGGGTAGACATCCCCCTAACTCACTGATGCTTTTGAGGCCTATCAGTTGCCCTCAGCCTGCTTTTGCCTTTCTGCTAAAACAGTTTTACCAGGTGTGACCACTTCACATGCCATAGCTTCTTGAAGCCGCAGGTGAGAGTCAGCAGACAGGTGGACACCCAAGGTAGATGAGTAGCTCTGAGGAGGGCCCTTGCAAGCTCTCACACCAGAGGTGCTAGTCTTCCCTGAACAGAAATTGAGCATGGAACAGCTCTTCACTTGTCTGCAATATTGTGTGTTCCAGGGACAGCATCTCTCCAGGATTAATGCAATCACAGAAGTTCCAGGTTCTTGGAGGCCATCGAGTACAATGCTTAGCTGAGCCATCCCCTCAACAACATTCCTGACAAGTGGTTGTCTGGGGGAGGAACCCATGCCTTCCAAAGGCTGTCCATTTCACTTTTGGTTCCCGTTAATGATTAGGAAATTAGTCTTTACATCAAGCTTAAATCTGTCTCTTTGCAATTCCCAAACATTGTTCCTAGTCCTACACTCCTGGGAAAAGCAAAGCCAGTTAGATTCTCCATTCATAGGAAAGCTCTTTTAGCAACTAAAGACAATTATCATATATTCCTTTTCTCCCCTGTCCAAGCTTTCTCCTTTTCATGATAAATACCTTAATTTCTTCCATTGGAAATAAAGGAAAAAATAGAGGGAAACATCCAGCCCTCAATCCATCATTAAGGAGAATTTTTTTTTTTTTGGTGAGGAGGCCTGCCCTTCTCATTGCCACCAGCAACAACTCTTGCTCAACTGTCACCAATGGGCGCAGGAGCTCTGGAAACAGCAATACTGTTCAGACCACCATTTCAGCTTCTAGTCCTGTTCTCATAGCCATCATCTGAGAGAAGACACTCCTTTGAAAGAACGGTTGAGCATCCCCATCAACTGCCAACCAACTGCCAACCACATATAATGGAGACAAGCCAGCTTTGCTGAAGCACCAAGGCACCCTGAAGAGAAGGAGGTGATGTGCCAGCTAAGTCAAACCACCACCAACACTTTGACCACCATTTCCCTTCAGGCCCTGATAAGGATAGTCCAGGCTTCTGAACTGAAGAGCCCTGGGAATAGTAACATTAAATAGTGACATTAAAAATAAACATTACTATCTGCTCTGCTATTGCATCCTAAGGACCATGGGACTTCTCCAACTGATTCACAGTTAAAACCTTCCATATATGTTGTTTCTGTAATTAGAATGTGAGCTCCTTGAGAGTAGAGACTGTATTTTCTATGCATATCCCCAGCCCTTAGGACAGTGCTTTGCACATATTAAGCACTTAATAAAAGCTTTATTCATTCAGTCATTCAGCTGATCCTCACATGGCATGATCTCAAAATCCTTCTGCACATTTATTACCATCCTCCGAATGTTCTTTAGCTTTAACTATCTATAAAATTTTCCCCCAATTTTCTGTTTTCCTTCTGATCTTCCCTACATTTGTTTTATTTGTACAAAACCTGTTTAATTGAATGTAATCTAGATTATCCATTTTACACCTCACACTGTTCTTAGTCTCTTGTTGAGACTATCCATAAGTCTGATAGGTAATGTGTTCCACGTTCTTCAAATTTTCTTATGATATCTCTCTTCATATCTAAGTCCTGTACCCATTTTGACCTTATCTTGATAAATGGTGTAAGATATTGGTCTATGCCCAATTTTTGCCAGACTGCTTTCCAACTTTCCCAATAATTTTTACCAAGTAATGAATTCTAATCCCCAAGTCTTTATACTTGTCAAACACAAGGTTACTATAGTTGTTTGCTACTGCAAATTGAATGTCTACTCTGTTTCATGGATATATTTTTGTATTTCTTAGCCAGTACCAGATAGTTTTGATAATTACTGCCTTGTAATATAGTTTAAGGTTTGGTACTGTTAACAATATACTTTCTAAAATGGATCATTCAGAATTGAACATGATATTCCACATATAGACTGATAAAGCCTGAATATAATAGATTATCACCTCTGTAACTATAGACACTGGGCCTCCCTTGATGCAGTCCAAGAATATATTAGTTTTTTTTAATGCAATAATCACACTATTGATTCATATTAAGATTGTAATCACCAAAACCTCCAGTTGTTTTTCAGACCAACTGTTCTCTCATTATACTTCCCTCATCTTGAACTGTTAAAATTGATTTTCTTGAATCCAAGGGGTCCAATTTATCTCTAGAATACTTTAAAGTTGATATCACTTCTGTTTCTGCCTCCACTTGTCTTCCTCAAAATGTTTTCTTCCATGTTTCTCCTCTTTGTTTCTTGGATTCTCTCATGTAAATTTACCTTCTTAATAAACAATGCAACTCCGTATCTTCCTCCCCTTTACCTGTCCTGTTCCTTTTGAATAAGGCGTGTCTTTCTAGAGCCATAATCCAACCATGGGGCCTAATCCAGTAACCATCAGGAAGACCTATAGTGTTAAATCTGGCTCTTCTGTAACCTTCCTTGTTATCTGTACTTTGTGACATTGTATAGAGACATTTTAAGTTCTGGGTTTTACTTTTGGATTTTGCTTCCCTTGAATCTTGGGGTATCTATAGAGCTGTTCTTCCTACACTGTGGGCAGGATTATGGGATCAAAGACTTAAATCCAGAGAGGAATTTAGGGATCATTGACCTCCTCATTTTACAACTGAGGACAATGAAGCTCCCATATAGAGATTAAGTAACTTGGGCAGGGTCAAGAAGTTAAGTAAATATCTAAGACAGAATTGGAGCCCAGGTCTTCCTGGCTCTGCTTCTGGTGCTCTATCTATCCACCCTATAACATGCTGCTTCACTATGGCACCTAATTTTGTAGATACACATAGGTAATTTTTTCCCTCCTCCTTTTGATTAGATTTTTCAAAACTCCAGGGAAGCAGATATCAGCTCACCAAAGGAAAAAAGTTTTGAAAATCAAAGTGGTCTAAAAAATGGATTATGCTGCCTCCTCAGGTGTAGATTTCCTATCATTGGAAATCTTGAATTGGAAGATGAATGGCCACAGGTTATACAGTAGAGAAGGTCATTATTTTCAATAGTGGTTGTACTACAAAGGTAATTTCTGAGTGTCCTTCTAACTCTAAGAGGCTATGAATGTGCCTGTAAGAGAGAATCTTTTGTTAGGTTTGATTTAGGAATTTCAAGATGCCATGTTATTCTTTCTATGATATATAATCTATAGGAAGACACACTGAATACTACAAAATCCAACTTGGGAGAAAGGATTTATTTCTAATTCACTGATATTTAAAAAGATTCTTTATTTGGGTAGTTTAAAAAATAATGATATAGCATTTTTGAGAATAATGTCAGCCAAAGGAAAAAAGAATAAAAAAGATGTGTATGTGTGTGAGTTATGATTAAGAGAGTGAATAATACAGTTGTGCAACAAAAAAGAGCAACTCAATTGTAAGTACCCTAGATGCAGTCAAAAGGCTCTGGCCAATCTAGACTTTTCATTGCCCTACTATTTAGTTTCTTCTTCCTCTTTCAACCTTTCATCTTTCAGTTTCTTCAACAATAACAAGAAAATATTGATAATGATACCAATTCATCCTACCTACAAATGGTCTGTGAAACCCCTTTAAATACTTGGAAAAGATTCTAAAATACAAAAGTTCTAGGAAGAGTTAAACAAGTATTAACATCATTATGAATGGGCTGAGAGTGAGGAAGTGTGAATTCCAGTCCTTATTTCTGCTACTTTGCGCAAGGTTCTTAACCTCTCCCAGCCTCAGTTTCCAAAACCATTGAAGGAGGATAATAATACCTGTCCTCATGGGGTTGTTGAGCATTTCAAATGAAATAATGCATGGGAAGTTCTTTTGGAAGTTATAAAGGGCTACAAAGATCAAAGTATTATTCTTCTCCCATTTCTCTCACCTGCTAAAGAATGAGGCCATCCTGCAAATCAGTTTAACAAAACATGTTGTCACAGGATTATCACAACTCAAGGAAAAGAAGTTTGATGCCTGTCCACAGGACCCTTGCAACGGTGAATGTCACAAACCCTCACTCTAAGAGTGCACACTAGGATGACTGTAAGGGAGGAAGCCAGGGCACAGAAGGAAGATAAATGATTACAGCACCACAGCAATGAGTATGGGATATGATGTTATACGGCCTCTCCTATAAATCTTCTATTCATCTCATTTAAATTATTCTGCTGAAGAGCTAGAAGATCATTATACACATTTACAGACACACGGTATCTGCAAGGACTAACTTTGATAGACTTGGCTCCTCTCATCAATGCAAGGTTCAAAGACAGCTCCAAAAGTCTTATGACGGAAAAAGCTATGCACATCCAGAGAAAGAATTATGGAGTCTGAATGCAGATTGAGGCAAACTATTTGCTCTCTTTTTTCCCTTCTCTTTTAGTTTCATTTCTTCTTTCTCATGATTAATTCCATTGGTTATAATTCTTCTTTACAACTGGACTATTATGTAAATAAATCCAATGCGAAGGTATATGTAGAACTTACATTAGATTACATGCCATCTTGTGGGGACTGGGGGAAGAGAGGGAGGGAGAGAAAATTTGGAACCCAATAACTTGTAGAACTGAGTGCTGTAGAACAGACATGGGGGGGTGGAGCCAAGATGGCGGCTGGGAAGCAGTGACTAGCGTGAGCTCCCCACCAAGTCCCTCCAAAAACCTATAAAACAATGGCTCTGAACCAATTCTAGAGCTGCAGAACTCACAAAGCGGCTGAGGGAAGTAGGGCCCCAGCCCAGGACAGCCTGGATGGTCTCTGCATAAGGTCTGTCCCACACGGACCTCCCAGCCCCCAGCCGAGGGGAGTGGAGCTGAGCCCAGCAAGCATGGCTTCAACAGACCAGACGTGGACCTACCAGACCAGGAGATGAGTGGAAAGTTCCCTGGCATCCTGAAATACTGAGCTGTGGCATGTACCAGACCTCTCAACCCACAAAGAGCAAAGACATCAGAGAAGGTTAGTGGGAAAAGCTGCGTGACTGAGTTTGCGGTTCCAGCCACTTGCCCCTGGGGCAGCG
>CM053622.1:154477103-154501203 GCA_028646595.1 Phalanger gymnotis | reverse complement strand
AGGGGAGAGAGGAAGGGAAAGGGGGATGGGAAGGGAATGGGGGGACGGAGGGAAGGGCAGACTGGGGAACAGGGCAACCAGAATGTACGCCATCTTGGAGTGGGGGGGGGGAGGAAATGGGGAGAAAATTTGTAAGTCAAACGCCTGTGAAAATCAATGCTGAAAACCAAACATGTCAAAAATAAATTAAAAAAAAATAATTAAAAAAAAAAAGAATATACACCATCTTGGAGTGGGGGGGAGGGTAGAAATGGGGAGAAAATTTGTAATTCATACTCTTGTGAAAATGCTGAAAACTAAATATATTAAATAATAATAAAAAAAATTAAAAAAAATTAGATTGGAGCAAGTGGAAGCTAGTGACTTGATGAGAAATCAAGATACTATAAAACAGAACCAAAGGAAAGAAAAAATGGAAGACAATGTGAAGTATCTTATTGGAAAAACCACTGACCTGGAGAATAGATCCAGGAGAGATAATTTAAAAATGATTGGACTACCTGAAAGCCATGATCAAAAAAAGAGCCTAGGTACCATCTTTCAAGAAATTGTCAAGGAGAACTACCCTGATATTCTGGAGCCAGAGGGTAAAATAGAAATTGAAAGAATCCACTAATTGCCTCCTGAAAAAAGATTCCAAAAAGAAAACTCCTAGGAACATTGTTGCCAAATTCCAGAGTTCCCAAATCAAGGAGAAAATACTACAAGCAGCCAGAAAGAAACAATTTGATTATTGTGGAAACATAATCAGGATAACACAAGATCTAGTAGGTTCTACATTAAGGGATCAAAGGGCTTGGAATTTGATATTCCAGAGGTCAATGGAACTTGGATTAAAACAAGAATCACCTACCTAGCAAAATTTAGTATCATGCTCCAAGGCAAAATATGGATTTTCAATAAAACAGAGGACTTTCAAGCTTTCTCAGTTGAAAGACCAGAGCTGAATAGAAAATTCGACTTTCAAACACAAGAATGAAGAGAAGCATGAAAAGGTAAACAAGAAAGAGAAATCATAAGGGACTTACTAAAGTTGAACTGTTTTGTTTACATTCCTACATGGAAAGATGATGTGTATAATTCCTGAGACCTCAGTATTAGGGTAGCTGAAGGGTATATACACAGGGTGAGTGGAATATGAAGGGATGATATCTGAAAAAATAAAATCAAATTAAGGATGAGACAGGAATATATTGAGAGAGGGAGAAAGGGAGAGATAGAATGGGGTAAAATATCTCACATAAAAGTGGCAAGAAAAAGCAGTTCTGTTGGAAGGGAAGAGGGGGCAGGTTAGGTGGAATGAATGAATCTTGCTCTCATCAGATTTGACCTGAGGGGGGAATAATATACACACTCAATTGGGTATCTTACACCCACAGGAAAGATGGAGGAAGGAGATAAAAAAGGGGGGATGATAGAAGGGAAGGCAGATAGGGGGAGGAGGTAATCAAAAACAAACCCTTTTGAAAAGGGCCAGAGTCAAGGAAGAAAACTGGATAAAGGGGGATAGGATAGGAAGGAGCAAAATATAGTTAGTCTTTCACAAGATGAGTATTGTGGAAGGGTTTTGCATAATGATATACATGCGGCCTATGTTAAATTGCTTGCCTTCTTAGGGAGGGTGGGTGGGGAGGCAAGAGGGGAGGGAATTTGGAACTCAAAGTTTTAAAGACAGATGTTCAAAAAAACAGTTTTTGCATGCAACTAGGAAATAAGATATACAGGCAATGGGGCACAGAAATTAATCTTGCCCTACAAGAAAGTAAGGCAAAAGGGGATGGGGGCGGGAGTGGCATGACAGAAGGGAGGGCTGACTGGGGAATGGGGCAATCAGAATATATGCCATCTTGGAGTGTGGGGGAGTGTAGAAATGGGGAGGAAACTTGTAATTTAAACTCTTGTGAAAATCGATACTGAAAACTAAAAGTATTAAGTAAATTAAATGAAAAAATAGAATTGGGTAAGGTGAAGCTAGCAAAGTTATAAGAAATCAAGAAATAATTAAACAAAATATGAAGAATGAAAAAATAGAAGAGAACATCTTATAAGAAAAACAACTGATATGGAGAGATCAAGAAGAGAAAACATGAGAATAATCAGATGAAAGTTATAATCAAAAAAAGAATATTGATACACTAATACAAGAAATAATTAAAGAAAATTGTCCTGAAGCATTAGAACAAGGGGGGAGAATAGAAATAGAAAAAATCCATCAAACACCACTTGAAAGAGATCCTAAGAGGAAAACTCATAGGAATAATATAGTCAAATTCCAAAAAGCCCAGCTCAAGGATAAAACATTAAAAGCAACAAGAAAAAATAAATTTAATTATGATGGTGCCACAATTAGAATCACTTAAGACCTAGAAGCAGAGACACTAAAGGACTGCAGGTCTTGGAATGCTATATATCAAAGAGCAAAAGAACTGGGGCTGCAGCAAAAATATCATACCCAGCAAAGTAAAGCATAATCCTGAATGAAAAAAATGGACATTTGATCAACTATCAGACTTTCAACACTTCGTTTAAAAAAAACTGAACTTAATAAAATATTTGACATACAAGAGCCAAGAGAAACATAAGTTATATACTAAAGACTGATTACAAGGAATTCAATAAAGAGAGACTGTTTACTTTTTATATATTTAAGATGTATATATGTCTAAGATCGTCATTAGTAATTGGGTAGTATATATGTATGTATGTGCATGTATATGTGTATGTATTTATGTGTATGTATATGTATATATGTGTGTATATATACATGGGTATAAAAGTCTTCTAAATTCAGAAGAAATGAAACAGTGACGGGATAGGGAAGGGGGAGAAGAGAAGGGAGAGATCTCTAGAGAGGAAGGTGAGGGAATAGATTATAGGAGGCTACAGAAGGGTGTTTAGATTTATGGGAATGGGAGGATAGAGGAAGGATCCTTGGAGGGGAGTAGGCTAAGTAATAGAAGGGCAAGGTAGCAGTTAGAAGTAATGTAGAGGAATCAGGAGGGATAGGAAACAAGAGATATGCACAAACATAAAAACAAAGGTCAATTTGTTAGGGAAGGTATATGTCTATATATGTGTATATATGTATATGTGTATTTATATAGTAATATAGCTGTACTTAATTGTAGTCTTCTGGGGTAGGAGGAGGGAGGAAGGGTAGAAAAGAACAAATAAAAAGTGCACAGCAGAGAACAAAAGAAAACTTCCAAGGAAGCAAAGGACAGCTCTCAACACAATGTGT
This sequence comes from Phalanger gymnotis, assembly GCA_028646595.1. NCBI lineage: Eukaryota > Metazoa > Chordata > Mammalia > Diprotodontia > Phalangeridae > Phalanger > Phalanger gymnotis. The sequence continues at coordinate 154,497,962 of CM053622.1, read as the reverse complement.
AGTATTTATCATACAGGCTTTCTTGAAATGAAAATTTATTGTTATATATTTTGAATCCTCTCCTATATTCTGCTATGCACATGACATGCTTTTTTTTCTTTTCTTACTTTGCATTTAAGTTCCAAATATTCACGATTATGATATTTTTTTTCTTTTCTCTATTCTGTATTTGTGTTCTGGTGTTTGAGTCTAAAATAAAATAAAATAAAAAAAACCAAAATCAATCCTAGTTCTCAAAAAGCTCACAGTCTAATGGGGAAGAGAGCATGCAAACAACTATGTACAAACAAGATGCATACAGATCTTGTTTATATACAGAGATTATCTCAGAAGAAAGGCACTAAGATTAAGGAGGACAGGGAAAGACTTCTAGGAATCAAAGTTTAGAAAATCAGTCCCTGCATACTTAATAATTCCTTCATTTACTTCACAAACATTTATTTAGCATCCCTTACATTTAGTTAATCCCTAACATTTACTTAGCTTCCCTATGCATAGCCCTATGGGGAATATTGAGTTTCCACACTCAAATAGCTTATAATATAACAGAAGAGATAAGAAATACATAAATAAGCATGCAGCACTAGAGTGTTGAATGAGCTATATATGGTAAGAAAATCCCAAAAGATCTCAATAGACTGAACTAGTGAAAAAATTAAGAAAAAAGAAATTAATAGGTATGTGTCATCTTACATTTGAGTTCAGAAGTCAATTACAGAAGCCACAGTTGGGGTAGGCATTGCAAGATGCCAGTTAATATGAAAAAGAAATGGGAGGTTTTAGTTGAGTGTAAGCATAATATGAGTTGATGGTATGATGTGGATGCCAAAAAAGCTGATGGAATCTTTGGGTACCATTACCAGAAGTATGGTGGGCAGAAGAGGAAAGTGGTAGTTCCTTTAAATTCTCAAAGAGATCACACAGTATCACGTATTTAGTTCTAATTACAATATTGTGGGAGTGATACTGATAAGTTCCTTGAAAAAGTCTTAGTTGAAAAGGCTTCAAATGCAATACCAACAAAAAAAGTTTGTCTGTTACTTGATGACCAGCTTAGCTAAATACAGAGGTTTGTCTCTAATAAGATTTTATTATTCTGTATGTACCAGGATGTAAAATATTCCAGATGTGACAAGGGCACAGTATAGTGGGATGATCACTACCCTAGTCCCAGGCTCCCCGTAACTGCTAAGATTGCATTAGCATTTTCCACTACAACCCCCATTTTGGGGGGCAGATTAACTTTGGTTCAGCCATACTCCTGGCACTCTGGTCTTGTGAAGTTAACATTTTTAACTGAGATATAAGATTTGACCCTTAACTGCATTTCTTCATCTCATATATAGCCTGTCTAGCCCACTGAAATCTTTTCAGATCCTGAACCTATCATCTAATGTTTTACCTATCTTACCTAAGTTTTGGTCAATTTTAAATTTGATAAATATGCCATGTATGTTTTTATGTCAAGCTATTTCCTGACTTGAAAACTAATTTTTAAAACCAATATCTTTCCAGTGATGTTACTGGCCAAATAATTATACAAAAAAAAATAATCGTAGGTAACTCAAATGGAGAGATACATGTTGTATCTAGTATGCAAGGAACAAATGTGTTACCTTGAAATATACAATCAGAAAAGGATATGGGCTGGTTATGGAGCAAGAACAAGGGATAAGCATGATTCAGATTGAACCAAAAAAAATTTTTTTAGAAGAACCCTCCTAGTTCCCCCAGACCAAGTCCTTAAGAGGAAATACTACACTAAATAACTTTAAGAAATCTATCAGTGTGCCACCTTATGGAAATCTTTGATAAGTATTGCCTTCAGATATATGCTTCCTAATCTCATTGCTTGGTTTCTCAAAAAAAATTACAAAAGAAAATAATGATATATAGTTTCATAGAAACAATGTGATAACTTGAAAGTACCTACATGGGTGGACAGAGTTCTGCTTATTAAAAACTTAAAATAAGCACAGAGATGAACAACAATATAGGATGATACATATATATTTATATATATAATATATGCGCACAATATTCATATGCACACATACGTGTATGTGTGTATATGTATATGTGTATGTATACACAGTATATACATATATATGTATGTATGTATATATATATATATATATATTTGGCAGGGATTTGAAAAACCATCTACTTCACCATCCTCATGTTACATATAAAACAAAAGTTAAAAGGACTGTGGGAAAGTCATTTAAACTCAAACAGAGGTTGATATTTGTGATTTTCTGACATTGCCCCAGGATTGAATAACATAGTTTTCTGATTGCTTAGCCTCAATCCCTTCTACCAGTCAGAAAGGGTATAATTTGCCCAGGAGTCTAAAATGGTGGAAGATAGTCACTATTTTCAGATTTGTCAAAAGGTTTTGTGGCTTTTATATTATGCACTGATGACATTTTCAAATAGTCCTGATTGGGGCAATGTTATATACAAAATATCTACAAAATATACTTTTTGTAGGGAGAGGGGAAAGATAAAACAATATGAATGAAACGGTGTGCTGCTAGCAGCATCTTCTTGAGATTTTGTATCCAGAGGAAATCTTTTTCCTAAAAGTCATTGACCTGTGAGGTCAGTGAAGGTCACCAGATCACATTCACTTATTTTCCAAATCACTACCAACCTGAATTGGATTGGAGTTAATGGGTCAAAATAAAAATGTTTGTACCCTTTTACCACTTCTCTAAGCCACCTATTGTAGCCATAGAGAAATAAAAAAAAGAATAAAATTTCAAAGAAAATCTAACTCACCAGAATTGTGAAAGCTGACTTTCTAACAAAATATTCACAAATGGCTAGAAACAGAGTTGGAATGCTTCTGTCCATCTGAGAAAATGATTGGACAATGCGTTCCAATTTAGGACAATTTTACTAAGAAAGATATGTAGCTTCTCTTTTTAGTTGAGCCTTGCTATTCCCTTGACTCCATTAGGAAGACGGAAAAATAACATTTTGAGATTGAAAAATAATCTTCATTTGGATACTGAACTGTGGAATAAAATTGCAATTGAGGAAAAAATACACAGTTACATGAAACTCAAAAGGCTTTCCAGAACAGATTCATAGTTCAAATAATTGGGGTAACTTCATTATATAGCATTATAGTTGATTTCCCCAATAATATCTTCAGCAGGAAAAGGGCAATCCTTTCCAAGTTAGTTAACTGTTTCTTTTTCTTTTTGAGCTCTACAAATCAAATCCTACATTCTAAATCCAGATTAAAAAAATAAAAGTAACATGTTTTGTTAAATGAAAGTAACATGCATATGATCCTGAAGCATTAGCATGTAAATTAACCTAGATGAATTGTGGCTCCATAATGGTGAATTATAAGATAGATAATAGAGTAGATATGCAATGATATCCTGCTCATCCAGGCTTCAATTTCATCTGGATCACTTTTAAAAGCTGAATCTCAAGGATGAAACTGTAAATAAGTAACCTCTACATGATACCAGGATCAGAAAAATTTCCTCACAGACCTCATGATCCTCAGATTAGTGCTATTCTTCACACAGTCAGCACAGTTCAATTTAATTAAATAAAAAAATTGTTGAATTTATTCAAATGAAGCTACTAACTGCAGAGTACTGTGCTAGAAGCTGTGGAAACTTGAATGGTACACAATGAAGCCTTGTTCCCATGGACTTTACTATCTCTTTGATGGATAAAACTTGTGCACCAATAACATATCAAGTCAGGAAGACAATGCATGCTAGAAAATAACTATAAATGGTGCTTCAAATGATGAAGGAATCAGAGGAGGTTTCAAGAAGGAGAAATAATCTGAGTTATACCTTGAATGCTGGGTAGGATGTCAATGGATGGTAGAGGAAAGACAATTCATATGGAGGAAACATTATGTATGGGGTGTGCGCGCATATGTACACATATCTGTGTACATGTATGTATACACATGTATATACACGTGTGTGTGTGTGTGTGTGTGTGTGTGTGTGTGTAAATATGCTGGGCAGCTGGGTGGTGCAATGGATAGAATGCCAGGCCTGGAAAACTCCTCTTCCTGAGTTCAAATCTGGCCTCAGACACTTACTAGCTGTTTGACCCTGGGCATGTTTAACCTTATTTGCCTCAGTTTCTTCGTCTGTCGAATGAGATGAAGAAGGAAATGGCAAACCAGTCTTTAACAAGAAAACTTCAAATGGAGTCACAAAGAGTCAGACATGATTAAAAATCATCTGGACAACAAAATATAAATGTACACTTAATTTCATTCCACATCCCAGCTGCTTTTTTCCCCAGCTCTCCTCTTTTCCAACCAATTCTTATAATTCACTTTTTTCATCATTGATCTTGTTTTTCTTCTAATTCCTTGAATAGAGGAATTAGACAAAAGGACTCCATGTCCTTTTGTCTTGCCATGGGTTGGTCGTGGTATATCCCTTCTCAGTTCTGAAAAGAACTGTCTGCCAACTTCCATTTGTTTCTCATAGAAAGCAATAATTATCTCACCAAGAACCTTATTTTTGCACAACTTTCATATCCTTTCCCTTTCCCAAGATTATCAAATAGTCTATAAATAAGTGTTGGTAAGTTTTAAGTTCATTAGGTAGTCACTCTGTGAGCTGCTTGTCTGAATCAGAGGTTAGCTTATTCTAACTCCTGCTCACTTCTGAAAGTTTTGCATACAAAGGACACAGGGCTGGATCTATGTTTAATGCTAATTATTTGTTTCAGTGTGCTCCTTTGAGAATGTTTCAGACGACGTCCTTAGCTGTAACAAAGAAAGCTACAAGTTCTCCCTGTCGGGTGCACAGGCCAGGAGCAGCTAAATTATAACTATACATGGTTTATTGCAAAGTGAACATCTGAAAAAAAATGCCTGTCTGCCTGCCACAGTAAAGGACTTCCTCCAGCTAGTATGAAGAAAATGAGTTGAAAATGTGTGACTTACATAAAAATGTCAGTTACTGCCTCCAGCTGCTAGCGAGTTTGGAAAACTCTCCAAATGAGCAAGGCAAGTGCTGAAATCTTCTGAGTGGTGGCAGGAGGATTAATACTGTGATTCTGGAAGGGATGCTACAGTAAATTTTGTTTTCTTCCCAAACACAAAAGCAGCTTCTTTAAGCAGTGCCATGTATAAAAATGTCTTTGGAGAACAAAGCAAAAACAACCTTGCTACAGAGACATAGACAGAGACAAAGGCAGAGAGACAGAGAGAGAAAACAAGATTTAAAACATATCTGCATGAAGTTTTGTGTTTACACTTGTATGTGGATAAGAACTAGAAGGAATAGTTATGTAATTCATTGAAATTCTTGGTCTTGAGAAAAATCAGCAGAAAATTTAGTCTAAACTATGGATTTGGTCTAGTTTATGCTATTTTAAATTTTTTTGAGGAAATGGTCCAATTACAAATTTATCTAAAATATCTATGTGTGGACAAGTTATATATACATACATTAAATATATTTATATCCTTTATAATAAAACATATTGACTTAAATATAATGCATTCAGAATAAGCTTTTCTAGTTAATTTAATTTTCTGGGTAGCTGATATTTAAGCCAAAATCTTTTTGTTTTAACTCTAAAAAGCATAAGGCCAGTTTTCTGCCTTTACAGTATAATATAATAAAGCTAATTAAATCTTTCTTTGATGAAGAAATTCATTTCAGTGTCTCAACCTCTATTTTCCTTGTAAAGGTAATATAAATACTACATAAACGTTTGAAAAAACTATCATTTGTCAGAACAAAAAAATCAATCCAGAAACAAATTATATCTATACTATTTATAGTGATACTAGAGTTTGGGCCCTATTGGCATATTTCAGAAAGAATTTTTCCAATACTGCCTTAATTGTTTTATCATACAGTCCCAACAATTGGATAAACAGAAAATTTCTGTATATGCATTAAACTTCAGGAACAAAATTTCCATTTTTGACGTTAGGTATAGATAGCATCAATACCAGCATTATGTATCAATATTTCACGTAGGTTTTCACCCCCCAAACCCTGACTGCAAGCCTTCTGCACTTCTGTAAATGAAACGTCATATATTTCTATGGCCAAAATAATTCCTCATCTGATAGCAATCCTCTTGTGGTGAGTTTCCTCAAACTTAGTTAGGCTGGTCTTCAGATGATAGACATATGGTCTGTCAGCAGGCTTGTACTGGAAGCCTTTCCAGCTTGTTAAGACCTGCCAGAAACTTGGGCTCCACTGGCATAATCTTCAAGAAACCAGGGTCACCTCCATGTTACCCTGAGGTATCAGAATAGAATGGATAGAGAAGTGTTTTTCTATTTTTGTTTAATTAATTTTGTTTCCTTTCAACAGTCATCTATTAAGTTATACAGTGGTGTGATCTGAGCGAGTAGAAAGTATGTCTATACTGGCAAATCACAGATCCTTGAAATAGTTAAGAAAGTAGTGCTTTTTGCAAATGAATAATATTTCAGTGACAACATGAGGCATTAACAGGATTTTTTTTTAATGTAAGCTGCCTTAGGGAACCTAACTACGACTCATAACATTGCTTCTATAGAGAAATTGGTCTTGAGCTCCAAATAACAGGACTTCAATTGACTTTGTTGAACATGCAGTCATTTAACAAACATTTGTTAAGCAGCAACTAGGTGGGAGGGTCTGTGCTAGCTGCTGCAAAGGATATAAAGTGTAAATATATATAATAGCAATATTACATATATATATATATATGTATAAGCAATTTTAAGGTTTGAAGAGCATTATTTATATTAGTACTTTACAAGGCTAAAGTCTAATGCTACCAAAAGTAAATGCCAATGTTTCAATAGAAGAAAGTATGAAAAGATGTCTCTTATTTTCTTTATTAAAGTCTTTGAAATTCACACCTTCACTTTTGTAAAGGTTTCTCCTGCTTCAATAAGAAAATCAACTAAGTTGAGAGTTTCATGTTTATTTATTATGATCTTAAGAATTCTCAGTTATTTCATTTGATCCTCTCAACAACCCAGGGAGGTAGGTACTATTATTACCATTTACAGATGAGGAAACTAAGGCAGACAGAGGCTAAATGATTTGCTCAGGGTCATATAGCTGGTAAGAGTCTGAGCCAGGCTTTGAATTTAGGTCTTCCTTACTTCAAGTCTAACCACTACGCCACTCTGCTTCTTCAATATACAGTCCCTGCCTTCAATAAGCTTATCACCTTTGTAGGATAATGACTTTTGATATTTTGGGGGGAAATGGCTTCCTTAAAATTTGAAGTATTTTGAAAAGTAGCCTCTGATATTCGTCTTCTGTTTTAATGTGCAATATTTTAAATCAGAAAATAGCAACAGTTGCATGCATGCTTGGTTATAATGACGCATGACAAATGACCATAGAGAGACCCTGATTTCAATTACAAATCAAAATGCAAGGATCTTTGAAACAGAGAACATGTTATACTAAAGCAAAAACTTCAGAAAGCATAGGACGAAAAGTGGTCTTCTTCGTGTGCAACCAGCAAAGAAATCTTAGCTTTGAAGAAATATGTAATAGTAATTTCTCCCTTTGTCTCCTACTGCTGGAATTTTTAACAGAATTCATTTATCTAGGAACAGTACAAGAGAAAACAGCAGTCATATAGTCATTTTGGCTTGATACTTGATAGACAGCAATTGAACTTTGCTAGTCATTTGTTAATCAACAGTACTTGCTCTGTGTTCACTGCCAAATTAAAATTTCTATTGCAATCTGACTTCGCGAAATTTCAGAGTGGGGTAGCATTTTTAATTTAGACAATTTCTATGACCCTGAGTTTTGGAAATCTATGCAGGAAGAGCACAAACTCCATCCAGTAGGTCCTGCCGTGCTGGAAAGACTTCTAGTACAGGCATGAAGACAGATTGTTTATCTGTTGTCTGAAGATTAGACAAACTAGATTTGCCAAGGCTCATCACCAGAGGAATGGCCATGAGGTAATGAGCTTTTGGGGGCCATTATAATTCATGAAACTCTCTAATACAGCATGGATGAGTGCTTATCTGTCAGTGGAGGATTCAATGAAACTATGGATCTTAGAACTTAAAAAATAGAATGCAAAATAGTATTAATCAGGTAAATCTAATAAATATCTGTTCAGTACCCACTAGGTATAAGATGATACAAATTTTTATCTGTCTTGATTATTTATTTGGGAGGAAAGCAGGTTTAAATTTAAAAAGTACATGAAGATTTTATAGAGATTCTTAAGGAAATTTCTTAAAGGGGCTTTAAAAGTTGGTATTGGTTCTAATTTTACATAGAAAAACTTGGATTGCTGTTTTCCCACTATAAGAATGCCATTAGCATTATTTTTGCGCTTACTAGCCACCATTGGCTCAAAAGTAGGGTGAAGGAGAAGAGAGCAAGTAGAAGAGAAAAGGGAGAAGAGAGGAGGAGAGGTAAGTGGATTAGAGTTGGAAAAAAGAGGAAAGAAGGAAGCAGATTAAATAGCATGCATGTGTGTGTGATTACTGGAGTTTGTAAGTGGTAAAAGTCAGAGAGGAAAAGGGAGGATAACATATGCCAGATCATGCTGAAAAAAAAAGAGGTGGTGGGGAAGAGACGACTGGAGAAGAAAAGGTCCACGTATTGACCACTAGGTGGAGTCACTACTCCAAGACACCTAAGATACTGCCTGGACAAAGAGTATGGAGAGGGAAGCTGTAGGAAATCAGCTATTTATTTATTTTCAGCTAAGTCCCAATTAATACAAGCAATGAATATCAGAGCGGTCGCATTATTTGAATTTTGCAGATATATTTCCATTGGGCTAGAACCAGTTATGATATTTTACATAATTATAACTTCAAACAATTTGAATTTGAATATGTATAACCACTTCATGGCATTCATTATTTACACCAATCAGGACCTAGCTGTACTGGATATTCACATCAACAGATTGGGTGCTCTTTTAACTAGGGAGTACTTACAATGGGTTAGCAAGGGAGGCTGTGGAATTTTAAGAGAGTTTAAAATATTATCATTTGACTAGTGTGGTTTGACATGAATGATCAAAGAGATGAAGATGACTAGATAATCTATCAAAGTCCCTGCTACCTTCTGAATTTTATGAGGAAGTAAAAATTTAGCAGCAAATAGATTTCTTCTTTCTTCTTTCTCCTTCTTCTTCTTCTTCTCCTTCCCCTCCTTCTCCTTCCCTTCCTGTTCCTTCTCCATCAATAATAACATTAGCTGGCTTTAATACTGACGTAGACATCAAGAACAATACTTAGAGATTATCAATGTTACAGTGATAAATTCACTAGAAATATCCATGTCGGAAGAAATGTTATTTGATTTGCAGTATAGTCAAATCTATGCTGCAAGGATGAAATTTTTACAAAGGAATTAGGTTGCCTTTTATATAGCCTTTTGCAGGGGGTGGGTGAGGAGGAAAAATTAGAATCTATTTCATCCATATAAGAAACTCTTGATGTGAAAATTCTCCATACCACTGCAGGTCAGGAACTCTAACTCTTTTGCAATTTATATACTTCAAGAGTTACCTGGAATACTGCAAAGTTATTTTCACATGATCAAACAGCTGATATGTGTCTGAAGTCGGACTTGAACCCAGGTCTTTGAAATTCCAAGGCCAACACTGTATCCAATAAACTTTAATGGAACTAAATAAAAGTTTTTCTATTTTATTAGTTTTTTAATCTAGTTTTATTAACTCAGTGTGATTTTGTTTTCAATTTTCATCTCTTTAATTTTCAGTTCCGCTATTGTGTTTACTTTAGGTATTATGATATGTTGCTTTTATAATTTTTTTAGTTGTATGCCCAATTCATTGATCTGTTCTTCCTCTTTTGTTTATGAAAGTACTTAGATATATATTTTTATCCACAAAATATTTAGAATTATATTATTTAGTCTCTAAATTCTAATCTTTTCTTAAAGGATCTTTTCTTTATTATAATTTGTGTTATAGGCAGTAAAGAACATGTTTGATATTTCTGCTTTTCTATATTTGTTGAATTTCTAGGTCTTAGCAAATGGTCAGTTTTTTTAAGATACCATGCAAATATCTGAAATATATATGCATATACATATATTATATATATTTATACTCACCTCTTGATTCCCATTCAATACTTGCCAGATATCTGTCATATTTGACTTTGCTATAATTCTGTTAAGACATTTAACTGCTTCGTTACCTTTTTTGTTAGATTTGTCTAGTTCTAAAAAGTGTACATTGAAGTCACCAACTATTATAGTTTTGCTGTCAGTTTCTCCCTATAGGTCAATTAACTTTTCATTTAAGTATTTAAAGGCTTTACTTCAATTCATAACCATTAAATATTGGTATCATTTAATTAATGTAATTTTAAAGCATAATTTTGCTTCCTTGGTTATCTCTATTATCCTCTGCATATGTCTACTTTTACTGTTGTTTTGAGTAAACTCATGCTTTGATGCTCTGAAATTTTTTTAAATTTTTTTCTGAGGCGTAAACAAATTCTGTCCCAGCCCTTCATTTTAACTTTATGTGAATCTTTGTTTCAAGTGTGTTACTTGTAAAAAATGTATTGTTAGATTCTGCTTTTAAATCTATTTTGCTTTTCTCTTCCATATGTATTATATGCATTATGTGTATGCATGTATTATATATATATGTAATATGTATAGTATTTTCCTCCATTATATTGTGTTATAATTTTTCCTCTTTTGTCCCTTACCCCTTCTTTAGAAAGAAGGAGAAAGTAAAGAAAGAGAAGAAATGGGATTAATCTATGGGCAATTTACAATTGAAATGGTCTGTTTCTACTCCTCAGTTTCTCTTCTCTTCACCTAGTCCAGCCCCCAATCACTGGTTCTTACACTTTGTCCCCTTTCAACTCCTGCTTTATGATCTGCCTTCCATAGTTGACATTTGTCTTGCTTATAATTATTTCTCCCCAAACTCTAACCTTAAACTACTTTTTCCCTGTCACTGATGACATCTATTTTATATTGAGTTCTAAGTCTTTCTACAACAAACTCTTTGTGTATGTAAGGGTAAGGAACATGAGATGTCTACTTCCCTTATCCCCTCTTCCATTTATCAATACTTTTCTGGCAAATCCTAGTTATGAGAACTGGTAAGTTCCTCCCACTTTTTCCTCATTTATTTGGAAGATAACAAACATTTATTTTTAATATTTTTTTACAATTACACGTAAAGACAATTTTAACATTCATTCGTAATAAAATTTTGAGTTCCAAATTCTCTCCCTTCTTTCCTCACTCTCCCCCCATGATGGTAATTTGATATAGTTTATATATGTGCAATCATGTGAAACATATTTCCATATTAATCATCTTGTGAAAGAAGAAACAGAACAAAAGGGAAAAAAGTAGAAAAAATGAAGTAAAAATAGTATGCTTCTATCTCCATTCAGGCACTATCAGTTCTTTCTATGGATATGGATAGAATTTTCCATCATGAGTCTCTTGGAATTGTCTTGGATTGTCAAATTGCTGAGAAGAGCTTAGTCAACCACAGTTGATCATTGCATGATGTTGCTGTAACAAACATTTTATTATGCACTTATTTTGTGCCAGGCTCTGTGCTAATCACTGGTAATACAAAAATAAGCAAAAAGAAAGTCCCTGCCCCCAAGGAGCACTTAGTTTCGATGGGGGAAAACAACACATAAAAGAGATCTGAAAAGCAAGAGTGGGGTAGGAGAAGAGCAAAAGAATCTGCAAGGGGGTATGGTAGTAAAGTCCATTGAGTTAGAAGCACAGCCAAGAGGAGAATGAAGCATGGCCAGCCTGGGTCTGTCCCCAAAGTGGAGGCCCTGAAAGGAACTCACCAATGGGAGAAGGGGGCTGCCATGGCAAGGATATTCCAAGATGAAAATACCCCACGCCTGAGGGATGTTTGAGGATGAGACAGCAAATGAATCGTTGGTGGCAAAGTGCATTTATTCACTAGTGTCTTATTTTCCCCCTTCTTTTTGTTTCCTCTATTAAAGCCAATAAATCAGAACAAAACTACCAGTAGGCCCAATTTTTGTCTTTCTCGACTTCTTTTGTGAGCCTTAAAGACAGCAACATTCTGAAGAGACAGTTGTTTCTTCTCTCCCACTTACAGAGTGAGTATTTGTTCTTAATGTAGACCCTTCCAATTGCTCAAGTGTGTGTACCTGTTCAAGTTTCTCTTTGTCTCTTGTGTGTATTTCAAAGAGGCTACACATCTCTGGCCTTTTCATTAGGAATTTTTGAAAATCCTTTATTCTATTAAAGAACCATTTTTCCTCTATAAAATTATACTCATTTTCCCATGATAAGTTTTTTTTTTGTTCTAAGCCTTTTTTTAACCTCTTGGTATTTATATTCCCAAACCTAGAGTAGTTATAGCATAGTTACGTGTGATCTTGACTATATTTCACTGTATTTGAACCCTTCCTTTCTGTCTGGTTGCAGTATTTTTTCCTTTGACCTGGAACTTTAGATTTTGGCTATTCTATTCTTAAATGTTTTCAACTTGGGATTTCTTTGAGGAGACCAGTGGATTCTTTATCTTTGTCTTTTGGTCACAATACATCTGCATAGTTTTCTTTTATGATTTCTTGGAGTAAGGCATTCAGACTTTTGTTTAGTCATGATTTTCAGGGAATCTGATGATTTTTAAATTCTCTATCTTTGACTTATTTTCCAGGTCACTTGTTTTTGATAGTAAATATTTCATAGAGTTGTCTCATTTTTTCAGCATTTTGTCTTTGGTCTAATATTTTTTCTTGCCTCATTGAATTCTGTTTACTCCATTTTAATTTTCAGGAAGTCACTTCTTGGGTCATATTTTACTGCTTTCTCTTCTAAACTGTTCTCCTTAAATTTCCCCCCTCAAAATCTCTTGTTGTTCTTCAGTTGTTTTCAGCCATATCCTATTCTTTGTGACCCATTTGGGATTTTCTTGACAAAGATACTGGAGTGTTTTGCCATTTCCTTCTCCAGCTCATTCCTCCAGATGAGGAAACTGAGGCAAAGAGGGTTAAATGACTTGCCCAGGGTCACACAGCTATTAAGTGTGTGAGGTTAGATTTGAATTCAGGAAGATGAGTTTTCCTGACTCCAGGCCTGGCACCCTATCAATTGTACCATTTAGCTGCCCCCATTTAGTAAGATATCAAGTATACAAATTAAGATGGCTACAGGAATTAAATCCTAAGGGACAGGCAGATGAAGCTCTCATTTAAGTATTACCAAGAATTAGTATCATTTGTTCTCTGTCTAATGTAGAAAGAAAAGTAAAATTAATGTCTTTCTCAATGCCAATTAAACTCTAAAATGGCATCTGGCATCCAGACCACCATCTACATAAACTGGCAGGTAGTATGTTCTTGAGAAGAAAATGTTCCTTTCTATAAACCTAGCTCTTTATTCCTTAGAACTGAAGGAGCTTGTGGAATTTCATGCCTTGGTGAATTTTTTTTTTAAAAGCAGATACATTGTCTGGAATGATTTCTGTAATAATGACATTTGTTCAGGTTGTAGGATCACCCAGGGCTCTCCTAAAATCCTTTCCTACCTCATAATTCTACCACAAGACAATTCCATTTAAAAATACAAAATATATCGATAGTTTCTCAGCCTTTCTGGCCATGGTGAATGGAAAGAAAAAATACCAACAAATTTGGAAATAATTTGGCTTAAGGGTTCATTTTCTACATGTCTGCCTATACACTAATACAATACTTTGAATATAAGTACTACCCCTCTATCTCGTGAGCATTTGTTAAACAAGGCATTCACTCTCTTATACAAAATTTCCTCATTCTGAGAATCTAAATTCAAAACGAAATATTTTCATCCAATGTAAATTTCTTCTCAACATGTAACTGTGAAACTAATGTATGTAGCCTGTGTGTTGTAGAGGCTATCAGTGGGTAGCATTGGCCATACACAAGAAATTAGAAAGGTTTAACAACAACAACAAAAAGTGTAAGGAAGGCATCAATGTGAATTTCATAAGGAAAAAAAAAAGTTATGCTCAGGACAGTGAAATCGTAAATCAATTAAGCCAGATTATACTCTATGCTGCACACGCAAAACTCATTTATTACAGATCCTTAAGTTCACATTCAAATTCAATAAACACTTATTATGCTGAAACAGCAGAAAATAATAATACAATGAATGAAGGCCCTAATGCAGGGCTATGAGTATACTCATCACACAATATCCCATTAATCCTCATCTTAGTTCTGTTAACTGGTAAATCAGAAACTTCCCACTGAGAAAGCTTCTCCCTGGGGAAAAATAAATTTGCCCTACCATGAGGATCATCACTATGGATACTTGTGGAAGGGCTGACATGGCAACCTGTTGCTAAGACAACAAGATCTCCATGTGTGCCTAAGAACCCTCTTTGACCCTTTCTTCCCAAATACTCTTCCTCTCCACCCCAACCTTTCCCATTACCTTCCCATATACCTCAGACTCTCTCCTACAATACTACCAGGACACCAATTCCCAACTACCAAGTACATTCTTTTCCTTTCTCTTCTACTGGATACTTATGCCTGAGTGTTACAGCCCTACTTTAGGAGGACTTGGAGTCTAGGGGACCTGGGAGCTGCATATGGGATGGAGTTAAGCTATAGTGACCTAGAAGAGTTGCCCTTTTAGACCAGGAGATTATTGTTACAGTAGTAGTATGCACTACATTATTGCTATATCAAGGAACCAATTGCTATCATCACAAAATTTTTACCGTCTCTGAGACTGTTTTATCATGTCTTAGAAGACATTAGCTCTTATGAGAGGTATGCTTATCCTTTCAGGCCATGAAGACATTACTTAGCACTGACCCAGATAAAGACTAGCATTCTTGAAGAATCCAAAACCTTTCCCCAAGTGCCTGTTATATACAGAGTAGCATATTAACTTGGCAGGATTTATTTCTCAAATACTATCCTCTAGTTTTCCACTTGGGAAAAATATGAGGTTTTAAAAGGCTTAGACTAGTGCACAATGCTATAAAGTATGCTGAAGGTAGGGCAAAGATTATGGGTCTAACCTTCTAGTTTATTCACTGTCCTTATTACCATCATAACATATAGTTTATTTTATGTATGTTTATCTTGAGTCTCTAATCACCAACAATCTGGTGTTGGCCTGGGGTCTGCCACGGACCATGCAGAAGCTTGCAAAGGCTTATACTTGACATATTTTGAGAACCTCCTATTTTGGAAACAGATTTTTATTTATACATTTTGTTTTTACATCACCTAGATTTTCACTGTATCCTTCCCCTTACCTCTCATCTCTTATAAAGAATTTTTTAAAAAGAAATAATGCAAAAGAAGTAAATAAAAAAGTCAATAAAACCAATCAATAATAATACCTAGCATTTATATAGTACTTTAAGATCTGCAAAACACCTTACAAATATTATCTCATTTTTTTCTTCACTATAACCCTGGGAGGTAGGTGCTAATTAATGTCCTCATTTTACAGATGAAGAAACCTAGGCAGACAAAGCTTACGTGATTTGGTTAGGGTCACACAGCTAGTACGTGCCTGAGGTTAGATTTGAATTCAAGTCTTCCTAACTCCAGTTACAATGATCTGTTTACTTCACTGCTTAGCTGCTTTTGCAAGCAATGAAAAAACTCTGTTTTTATATGCAGTGTTCCACATCTGTGAACCTTCCATCTTTATAAAGGAGTTGGGAAAGGTATCTTCTCATAGATCTTCTTTGGGATCAAACTTAGAGAAATCTCTTCATTTAAAAATAAATGTCACGTAACATGACACAAGCATTTTTAGTAAAAGTATGGGTATACTAACTACAAAACATTTCTTTATACAAACATCTTTCAAGAAGACTCTTTTTAGTTCCAATCTCAATCCAGAAAGCATTTATTAATCACCTACTATGTATGGGAATACAAAGACAAAAGGTAAAAAGTCCCCGACCTTAAAGAACTTATATTCCATTGGTAGAATATGGAATCCTAAGATAAGATGGAAAAAAATCTTAGAGATAAATGATAGTAGAATAGAAAGAACGCTGGCTCTGTGGTTTGAAGATGTGGTTTCAAATCCTGACCTTGCTAATCGAAAATACTTGTGACTTTAACAAGCTGCTTAACCAATCTTTTTTAAACCAATTTAACAAAATGCATAGGTGACCTTTTAAAGCTTTATGATCTCCAAATTAGAATGTGGGTACAAATATGTAGCAGTGTTCTCAAATTTTGGGGACAATAAAAAATACCAAGTAGCATCACCATGTTCTTGCTTCACAAAAATGTTAAATTAACAGTGAGAAAAACACAATAAAGTGAAACAGATTAGGTGCACAACATACAGAAGCAAACAAACACAGTGTTGGAACATAAAGATCCAAGTTACTGGGGAGAAGACTCACTATTCTACAAAAACTTTTGGGAAAATCAGATAGCAGTTCAGCAAAAATTAGGCTATAAGCTTAAAATGGATACACACCTGAGATATAAAAGCTTACATCATTAAAAAATAGAGAATGAAGGAAAAAATTAGCTTTCAGATGTGTGGCTAAAGGATGGGCTGATGACTTAAGTAATGAAGAGGATCACATAAAAATGGACAATTTTGGTTATATAAAATCAAAAAGTTTTTGCACAAACCAATATAATGCATTAAAAAAAACAGAAAGGAAACAGGTAACTGGGAAAATTCCTTGTAGCAAGTTTCTTTGATAAAGACCTCATTTTCAAAATATGTAAGGAGCTGACTAAAATTCATAAGACCAAAAGCCATTCCCCAATGAATTGTCAAAGGATATGAACAGGATTTTTCAAAGGAAGAAAACCAAGCTATGAACAATCATAAGAAATAACACTCTCAGTCTAAAATGCTCTGATCCAGTGGTGTCAGACCCAAATAGAAATAGATCATTGCTGGCAAGAAAACCACAAATTAACTATCTATATTGTATTATATTTTTACTTCTTATGTGAATCATTTCTTGTTAGCATTTTAATCTTGTTTGACCTCACTTGGGTTTTGCCATTTGAGCTAAGTAGTGAGTTTGACACCTCTGCTCTAATAAACAGAGAAATGCAAATTAAAGCAACTTTGAGGTTCTACCTCACAAAAATCAGACTGAGAAAGATGACATAAAAAGGAATATGACAAATGTTGGAAGGGCTGTAGAAAAACAATCATACTACTGGTGCACTGTTGGTGGCGCTATGAATTGATCCGGTTATTCTAAAAATCAGTTTGGAACTATGCCTAGAAAGCTACCAAATTGTGTATACCCTTTGGCCCAGCTATGGTATAGCTGGGTATATGACACATAGAAATCAAAGAAGAGAAAAAGTATCTATAAGAACAAAAATATTTATAACAGCTTCTTTCATGACAGCCTTGAATTAGAAACTAAGGAGGCATCCTCCTATTGGAAAATAGCTAAACAAACTGAATATTTATGAATGTAATGAGACATTATTGGGCAATTAGACATTATGAAATGGCCAAATCCAAAGCAAAGTGAAAAAATCTTTATGAACTGATGCAAAGAGAAGTGAAAAGAACTAGAATAATTCATGCGATAACACTATAGACAAAAGCAACTGTGAAAGCCTTTAGAACTCTGACCAACACAATGATAAACCATGAGCTCAAAAGAATGAAGGCAAAGCACTCATCTTATGATAGAGAGGTGATGAATTAAAAGCCCATAAGGAAACATGCATTTTTACATGTGGCTAATATGAGAGTTTGTTTTGCTGGACTGTGTATATTTTGAAGGGTTTCTTTTCCTTTTCTAAAATTGCTCATTAGTTTGGAGAGACAAAGTAACAAAATGCTTTTTACTTGAAAAATAAAAATAATAAATTATTAGAAATAAAAATTAATGAGAGATTTTTATCCCCAATTTCTCCTGTTCTCAGTATTCCTGAGTATACTATTATTTCCATTAAATATCACCACCTATTTTTAAAGAAAAGCCATACCTGATTTGGAGACTTGGACATATAAATATGTAAAAATGGCTTCAAATTTTTTGGCTAACAATTCCTTATTTGGAATAGAGAAGACAGGCATTAAATATTTAATCAATGGGTGAATGACTGATCTCTTATTGCAGGTGCAATTTGTGGGGTTGGAAGAGAAGAGATACACCTTTCATAATTAGATTCATTTATCCATCTTTTCTACAAAATGAGCTCCTATTATTTATTTTAATCCCAAAAGACTTCTTAAGCAATTCAAGATGATTAGGCTGTACTGCACATGCTAAATCTCTTTTCCCATCCCCAGCACATATAGACTCTCTGACACTCTCTCTCTCTGACACTCTCTCTCTCTCTCTCTCTCTCTCTCTCTCTCTCTCTCTCTCTCTCTCTCTCTCTCTCTCTCTCTCTTTTTCTCTCTCTGACTCTCTCTCTCTCTCTCTCTCTCTCTCTCTCTCTCTCTCTCTCTCTCTCTCTCTATCCAACTATTCAGCTGCAACAGCTGAAAAAGATAAATAGCCTTGGAGACAACAATTATGTCTTAGCCTACTTTACAGATTCTGAAAATTCCTACTGAATGGTGGGAGGAATGTGGTCAATGGTCAGCAGCATCTCCTGCATTAAATGCTTTCTGGGTAGTCCACAGAGGAGAGGAGCAGTTAGTCTGCATTTAATTTTTAAACCACATCTCATCCTTTTCCGCCTCTATACAACCACACACAGGAAAAAAAAAATCCTACTGTTCATGCTACGCATTCTTTTCCCAATTTTTCTGGGCTGTTCTTCCATTCCTATTTAGAACAGCTAATCTTCCACAAACCTGGAGTGAGTACAAGAGCTGCATCCTTCACATCCCCAATCACACAAACATAAATAAGGTTTAGACACAGTTAACTCTTTGGATAACATTTTCCAGGCTACTGACCCAAGTAAGCACATATGGTATCTATTTCTTCTGGCTCCAATGAGTTTGTTACAGGTTGCAAAACTACTACCAGAAAGTTCCATTTAAATAAGACCAAATTTAAGAAAATTAGAGATTAAAAAACTAACCACTCTATCTTAATCTTTATCAATACTGACATTAAAGAGTATGTGTCCGTGCTATAACCCATTGAAAAGAAAGAGATTCCTTGCCAAAGCACCACATTTTTAAAAATTAGCTCTAAATTTTCATTATGGTCACAAGCTCTCAGGAGTTTGAAGGCACATAAGTGCTAATGGGAAGCGGATGCTACTGGTCACAGTGGTTGAATGTTTGCCCGGTTTGTTCTTTCAAGGTAAATAAAATCTGACAAGCTTGGTGCCTGTTAGGGGAAGAGGAGGAGGAGGAGGCATGTCTTAGGAACAAATATAAGATTTAAAACTGGCAATTTAAAACTTGGAATCTAGAGAAGTTACTTGCAGTACAAAAATTATGTATAATTGATTTGATTTGACAAGTTAGCTCTAGTCTTCCTCCCCCTAGACACTGAAAAATATATAGCAAGTTAAACCTGCATTGTTAGTTATTCTATCTGAGAAGGACCTCAAGTGTTCCCTCAGCAAGTATTCATGCTATACAAACTTTAAGTGTATATATTAGAAATGGACTTCTAGGGTTGGCAGTAAAGTTGTTGGAGGCCTAGCCAAAGCTGGCATTTGTTCCTTTAAGATAAAACCTTTTTATGATATATTATTGGAGCCTTCCTAAAACTTGGTGCTCTGAGTTATTATGTGGTTTTCTCAAGCAGTGGATTACCCTGTTTGACTTTATCATGGAAGCATTCTACCTCTGTGGACAATTTTGGTACCTGTAACATTTAAGTATTTTGAATGAGAAGTTAAAAGAGCTCCCAAGGTGGGAGATTTGGAATGGCGTTTGAGGTGAACGGGAGGGAGGGAGGAGAGAGAGAGAGAGAGAGAGAGAGAGAGAGAGAGAGAGAGAGAGAGAGAGAGAGAGAGAGAGAATCATAGTTCTTCCTTCATTAGCTTTAATTCTGCTCTTTCACTTCAAAGCATGTATAAAAGTCATTCAGTGGGTATATCCATGCCACTTTCCTACATTATCTTTCTCCTGTCACTTTTATCCCCAAGGATCAAAATATTTGTTTTGGTGGTGGAGGGATAGGAATGTGTGAGGAAGATATGTAAGATTTAGGCTTGGTGGGAAGTAACCATTCCATTTCTTGCTCAATGATTTTTCCCTGTAGCTACAAGATCTGCCATCATGGATAAGAAATGCTCTTACATAAAGCTGACCAGATATTCTCTAGCTGGGAAAAAAAGAAATCAACTTAAACTTCAGAATGAGGAATTCAGGTTCAATTCAATTTAACAAACATTTATTAAGCACTTACTAAATGCAAGGCATTATCCCAAGTACTGAGACTATAAAGATGATAATCTCTGCCTTCAAGCAATTTATAATCTAATAGAGATAAGAAATAAGAATCAGAGTAGAATAAGGTAAGAGCAAAGAAAGGATCTCAATTTAACGTTTTGTTTGTTTCATGGACCCCTTAGGCAGTCCTGGCAGAGCCTATGGATACCTTCTCAAAACCATGTTTATTTTTCCACATTTGTGCCAGTAAGGCAAAATGGGCTTAGTTTAACGGGTGCCCTTGAGGAGTCTGGCTTTTGTTTATGGTGAAAGTACTTTCACCTGTTAAACGCTAAGCCCCAGGCCCAAAGCCCTATCAGGTGTGAAACCCCTGTGGGCGTAGATTAAAGACTTAAAAGGGGCCAATTCGGGAACCAATGGGTCTCTGGACTCTGGTCTCTAGTAGTTGAGGCGAGACTTAAGAACGCCAGAGGCTTGGCTGTGAGGAGAGGCGAGAAAACTATAGCTGGAAAAAATCCGAAGCAGAGACGACCCCTGTGTGGACCCAGGAGTTCGAGCGGTGAATATGATTTATGCCATC
>CM053622.1:154444501-154477003 GCA_028646595.1 Phalanger gymnotis | reverse complement strand
TACGTGACCCTGGGCAAGTCACTTAACCCCAATTGCCTCACCAAAAAGGAAGGAAGGAAGGGGAAAAAAAAGAAATTTGTAATTTTTCTTATCCAAGTTTAATGACCCCCCCTGAAATCTATCCTTGGGCATCTATCAACTTCAGATTAAGAACTTCTGATCTAGACAAAATCCTCTTACAAATATAAGGTGATATATGAATTAGATTTCTTGCTAGTGATATAAGTTAAATATCACAGGGATAATTTAATAAAGGTGAGGGATTCCCTTTTTTGAAGGTATTTAGCATATATAGGATTCATTCTTCTCTGTCTGGGATGACTTAAGTACAGGCCTGTCTGAAAACAGAGAAAAGTCCAATGGGCTCTCAAGAATGATTCCAGTCTTAAGTTAGATGAAATCTTCCTTCTGCTACCTATCTAGCTACAATATTCTAACCATTTCTATAAAATGAGAATGATTTAATTCTGAGATATATTTTAACTTACATAACGCCATGGAAAAAGATGAGAGACTGTTTGGCATAGGGAATAGAGAGCTGGTATTGACATCAGGAAGACAGGTTCATGACACATCTCTGATGCATACATACTAGCTCTGTTGCCCTTGACAAGCCACTAAACCTTTGAGTTCAGTACCAGAAACAACTCTCTAAGTTTACAAATTGCAGAATAGTTGTAGATCTCCATTAGAAGAAAGAGTTTCTTCAATAACCTCTCCCTTCACCAACATTATAATAGGTCCCCCAGAACAAAAAATGTAAAACCTAATTAGAAAAATAAATTCATTTATTATTTTTAAAGTTATAATTTATAAAGTTTTAAAATAATCAAACACAAAATTCGGTTAAACTCTCAGAGATGACATATCCATCTCAAAGTCATTTGTACTTATTTTACACAAATGGGGCCCCACAAGTTTTTCTCGGCACATAAAAATGTAACAAATTGGTAAGAAGAAACTTCTACCTCTAGCCTGAATGTTCCCAGATAGAACAATGCTCTTAAGTGTAGTTATAGCCCTTATCTACCTTGTATGAAAAATATTTTTTTTTCTTGGTTCCTACAGGGTTAGTAGAAATATGTATCTTTCAGAATGGTAAATATTAAGAGCCACTAAAGGCTATCCACACATTCCTAAAAACCTTATAAACTTGTGGGTCAACCATGGGAGAAAAATACTAGAACTGGCATTTGAGAAAAATCCTAAGTTCCCATGAAAAAGTAAACAGATTACCATATTTCTGTATATAAAGCAGATCACTTGGTTCTAGGTTCTAGAAACAGGACATATCTCAGGGTTGCTGGATTCAAGCCCAAGAGACTGCCAGTGATAAGAACATAAATATAAAATCTCACACTTAGGTTAGAAAAAAATCAACTTCATAAGTAAAATAGGATATATGTGTATGTGTATATATGTACACACACATGTATACATACATACACATATGTATGTGTGTATGTGTATTTCTAGCCCAATAACCAAGGGCTCTCTAAGGACAGCGGAGTGGCCAAGCTTCTGACTTCAACCTCCTGCTTCCTATTCTGGCAGGTATTAAAGTCAAACTACACAATGGTCTTCCCCAACACACACACATTCTATATGCAAAGGATAGCTCTTATTACATAACAAAGTGTTAATAAAGCACATTAAACTTAGTTGTTAAACATTTGCCAGCATATTCCTATATTGCTCCAAAAATATTGGTTGAGCTCAGCAGGAATGCAGTAGAAGGCTCAGGGGAATGAAATCACTGGAAGCCTGGTAACTGTAGGCTAACAATAATTGATGATTGGTAATAATAATAAATGATAAATATATAGCACTTTAAAGTTTGCAAAGTGCTTTATGTCCATCATCTCATTTGAGCTTCACATCATTTCTGCCTGAAGAGTGTTCAGTTAAGGGCACCATATTGTACAAAAGACATTGTTAAGCTGGAGAATGACTAGAAGAGGGCAACCAGGAAGGTTAAGGGCATTGTATAGTTGAACTAACTGGAGATGCTTAGAATGGAGAAAAGAAAATTTGGGAGAAGACATGATGGCTGTCTTCAAATAGCTGAAGAGAGAAACACATGGAAAAGACTTAGCCCCAGAGGGATGATCATAGTTGCAATGGCTGGAAGATGCAAAGAGGAAGATTTAGGTTAAATGTAAGGAAAAACTTTCTAACAACTGGAACTCTACATAAACAGAATAGACCACCTTGGCAAGTTGTTGCCCACCTCATCCCTCAACTAGAGATCTAGCGAAAGCTAGCTGATCACTTGTCAGGTATGTTGTAAAGGGGATCGTTGTTCAGGAACAGGCTGAATTAGAAGGCCTCTGAGGAGATTCTGTGATATCAGTATTATAGACTGAGATGATTTGTGGTTTCTGTGCCACATGTGGGTTTCCATGATCTGGGATTATAGATTATACTTCCTCATAACAAATTATGATGGAAATGTAGGTGTGAGATATAAATCTAAATGTAGGTGTGAAATATAAATCTAAAGATGCACCTACAACATTTTTACTTTGTTGGTGGATCTCTAAGATACTTTCTCCTATATCCTTGTATACTACAGTCTGTTCCTACTTCGGTGGTATGGTTTAATTTATTTAGCAGGTAGGAAATAAGACACAAGTATTCATAACATTGATACAGAGGAGGGAGACCAGGATGGTGAGAACACTAGAGAACAATCAGTTAGGGAGGACATGATGGATATTTTCAAGTATTTGAAGAGCTGCTAGGTGGAATAGTGATAAGGTTTATTATGCTTGGTCTCAGAGAGTAGAACTAGGGTCACTGATTTAGAAAAGCCATGAATTCTGACCTCCCTCATTTCACAGATAAGGAGACTGAGGCCCAAAGAGGTTAAGTGACTTGCCAAGGATTGGTTGAAGGCATTAGCCTTACTGGTTGGAGGCGTTAGCCCTCTCCAAATTCCTTTCCACACAAAAGTAGGTAAATCTTTACAGTAAGAATCTGAGGTGGAATTTGAATCCAGGTCTTTCTAATTGTAAGTCTAGTGTTCTGTCCAATAACAACACTATCCCACCATAATGAGTTGTAGAGAGTTGTGTTGAAGAGAGGTAGATTTTCGGATTGATATAAAGAAAAACTTGCTAACAAGTAGAGTTGTTCCAAAGTAGGATGAGCTGCCTTGGGAGGTAGTGGTTTATAAACGGAGGTTAGACAACTGACCAGGTATTAGGGATATTGTAGACAGGGATCTCAGTTGAGAACTAAATTACTTCTGAACTCTATGAATACTTTTAGATTCTTTGATCTGTCTTTGCTCTTAAGAAAAAGAAATTTGGTGATGTGGGGGAGAAACATTCTTTAAGGTGTCAAGAATCACTACTGAAGTACTCCCATGTTTACTGAGCAGCTGAACCTCTGACATCTAGTGGTTAATTTTACATGCTTATCAATTGAGTAGAAAGTGTGCTCCATGTTAATCTCCAAAAATGCATCCAGCCATACTGCTGCCCCCACATCTCGGAATATAGCAATCCCAATGTGTGAAAGGGCTGCATTCTTTTTCAAATGGACACTTCACACATCAGCAGTAATGAGACTAAATTTGAAGGTAGTCATTACAAACAGAGATAAACAGATTTAAATTTCCTTTCCATGATGGTCTCCATGAGTGTGGGAAGATTTAGTGGGAAATTTTCCACATAGTAACATATTTAAGATACTGAAGCTCTTGTGACTTCTGGGTTAGAGCCTTTTATGATCTTTCCTGAACTCTAAGATTGCTCTTCATGGGATTTTATTTAGCCTTACATGACTTTGTAAAGGCTTTTCCAAAAATTGAAAGAGCTTTGGAAACAAATATTGACAGTGTTTGTTTTCTCCAGTCATAATGAAATATGTGATAATTGATTTGCATTCATTCCTGTTACATGAAACTTCAACAAAACTGTAATGGAGATAGATCTGGTTTCCTTCCAGAGTATCTGATACATCTGTACAATTAAAATTCCATCCATCTTAAACCCTTAAAATAAGACAGAGAGATAGGCTGTTTAAAAAAAAAAACCAGCTAACAGAGAGGAATGTGAATAGTAGCCTCTAAATGTCTCTACTATAACAGGACACTAGTTAATTTCTGGCTACCTTTTGAGCTAATTGCTACTAAGATAATAATCTTGTATGTGTTGAATAGATACAGGTCACTTCACATACCTGTGTTTCAGTGTATGATTTCATAATCCAAAAGATAACATTATGTATGAACTAAACATTGTTTAAGACACTGACAATGAACTCATTTGTTAGGCTAGTGCTGCCAAAAGTCAGAGTGATTTGACAATTGACAAAGCTCTTTAAACAGTGTGCTGGTACTGGGAAAGAAGTGGAGTACTAGCGAAGGGAATGTATCACAGCTCCTTTCCTTCTTTGTGTACTACATTGAAAAAGAAAATTAAAAGGTAATACATTATTAGACTAAATTGGCAATAGATTTATTTTTTCAAACTGAATTTTGGACAGTAAAAGTAAAACTTTAAAAATTCTTCTATGTATGAGGTAGGAGTAGTAGTAGTAGTAGTATTTTGCATATATGTTGTACTTCAACTCACTGAGCTATTTAGTGCCAAGTATCATTATCCTCATTTTAGAGAGGGGGAAATTAAAACTCATAAAGTGGAAAAGTGACTTACTTATGGGGCCACACTTAGTAAATGTCAGAAATGGGGTTAAAAGTCAGGTATCCTGCCTCCAAGTCTCAATGATTTTTCTACACTGTCTATTATTCCGGAGGCAATCCATTAGGTGTTTATGAATATTTAGTTTGCCTTGTAGGGAACAAATCAACATCTGGGTAGTGGCTATCTTGGTACACCGAATCATAACAAATGTGAACTATTATGTGAAGACATAAAGAATCTGTGACATGATCAATGTAGGCATCTCCTGGTGTGAGGACTCCCTTCAGCAATATGGACTGCAACCCCTTAATAACTTAGTAGATAAGTCCTAAGGAGCTGAACAAGGAAATATTGTGTAAGTTGCTCACCTACAGTCACACAGCTAATAAGTGTCAGAATCAGGCTTTAAACTCCAGTCTTACTTACTTGAAGTCCAGCTCTCAATTTACAATCATGGGCACAAAAATCTTTTATACTATAATACTTCTATAATTACTATCAAATGAAATAATGTGTAAAAAGCACTTTGCAGATTTTAAAGTTCTACATAAATGCTAGCTACTATCAGTGATAATGTCAATCAATTACATTGTCAGTGTTAATGATAAAATTATCTAATAATAATAACGAAAGATTGACTAATCTTATAGATGTTACCTATATTTTAAAATACTTTTCATTTGTATAGCAGTTCACAGTTTGTAGTATATGTTACATGTATCATCTTACTTGAGTCTCAAAAAATATTGTGAAGTAGATAGGGAAGGTATTAATATCACCATTAGAGGTAAAGGAACTGAAGCATAGAAAGATTAATTATTTACTTTTAATATTATTATATATAAATTAATCAGAATTTATAGATTAAAAATAAATTATACAAATATTTTAATAAATATGTAAATCGATAATTAATTAATTAATAATAAGTTAATCCACACTTTTGGGCTCTATCTTTGTACCACCACTTAGATGAAGATTCTAATTCAATATCTCCCACCCCTACACTGCATAAAGAACCTCCTAGCAAGCTCTTTGTGTGACCAGTTGTTAAGGGATGAACACAGACCAGAATATATCAAACATTTGCCTGTCTTCCTAGTCCAGATACCTTTAGCCACAGTGAAGCCCAGACTGAATCTGACATTCTCATCTCTAATAGAGTGCTAAGGGTTCATATATTGCACTTGGCAAACTGTCAGAAAGACTCTTGAATTCTGTCCAGACAGGAATTCTATCTAAGAATGAGGCTTTTTTTTTAGGACAATGAAGTATAACAGGGGTCCTGTGTATGGGTTGAATGCATCAGCTTGCTCCATTGATAGAGCTTCTCCTCCTCCCACCCTACCTATGGAGAAATTGAGGTGATTGCTTCCAGAAGAGTCTTGATGCCTTGGAGAGACTGTGGAGCATAGACATTCTGTAACTGATTCTGGACTGCTAACCTCATGGTGAAAATCTGCTTTTCCTTCATTGACTACACTAAAGCCCTGACTATGTGGATCACAACAAAATGTGGCAAGTTCTCAAAGAGATGGGAATTCCAAATCATTTTACTTATCTCCTGAGAAACCTGTATGCATGCCAAGAAGCAATAGTTAGAACCAAACATAGAACAACTGATTGGTTTAAGACTGGGAAAGGAGTACAACAAAACTTTATATTGTCGCCTTATTTATTTAACTTATATACAGCATACATCATGTGAAATGCAGGGCTGGATGCATCAAAAGCTGGAATTAATGCTACAGGGAGAAATATTAACAATCTCAGATATACAGATGATACCACTCTGATGGCATAAAGTGAAGAAAAATTAAGAAGCCTCTTGATGAGAGTGAAAGAGAAGAGTGTAAAAGATATCTTGAACCTTAACATTAAAAAGAAACCTAGATCTTGGCAACTGGTCCCATCACTTCATGGCAAAGAGAGAGAAGAAATGGAAATAGTGTTAGATTTTATATTCTTAGGCTTAAAGATCACTGCAGATGGCAACTACAGCCATGAAATTAAAAGGCTCTTGCTCCTATTAGCTATAGCTAATCTGCACGGCATACTAAAAAGCAGAGACATCCCCTTGCTGACAAAGGTCCATACAGTCAAAGTTCTGATTTTTCTAGTAGTGATGTATGACTGTGAGGATTGGACTATAAGGAAAGCTGAGCACTGCAGAATTAATGCTTTCAAACTGTATGGTAGAGAAAACTTTTGAGAGTACCTTGGACAGCAAGGAGGTCAAATCAATCAATACTTTAGTTTTTGTGGGTTGAGAAGTCTGGTAAGTGCTGCAGCTCACTGATTCAGGGCACTAGGGCACACTCTGGCTCCTGGTCTGGTTGGTCCACACTGCCCACATTGGGCTCTGCTCCCCTCAGCTCTGCTCCCAGCTCCGTGTGGGATAGACCACACCCAGCAACCATCCAGGCTGTCCTGGGCTGAAGCCCTGCTTCCCTCTGCTATTTTGTGGGTTCTGCAGTTCTAGAATTGGTTCAGAGCCATTTTTATAGGTTTTTGGAAGGACTTGGCAGGGAGCTCACGCTAGTCCCTGCTTTCCAGCTGCCATCTTGGCTCTGCCCCTCAATCAATACTTTAAGATATTAATTCAGATTATTTGTTGGACAGACAAATACTGAGCTGAAGCTTAAATACTTTGGCCACATAATGGGAAAACAAGACCCATTGCAAAAGACCCTGATGTTGAGAAAGACTGAAGGCAAAAGAAAAAGGGGATGACAGTGGATAAGATGGATAGATAGTGTCATGGAAGCAATGAACATGAGCTTGGACAGACTTTCGGAAATAGTGAAGGATAGATGGATCTGGCATGCTATACTCCACAGGGTCATGAAGAGTCAGGCACAACTGAATGAATAAACAGCAAAATACTTCCTCTTTATGCTGTATGTGAGTGTTTTGAAAATTGTAAAGCACATTGCAAATAATACTGTATATTATATTTCACTACATTGTATCACATTGTATCATGTCATAATGCAACATCAGCATACTGTGTCATAAATATCATGTCATATGTTTTATTATATTATTTCCTTTAATTTTCAAGCCAACAACATCACTTCTACTGGTACCTACTAGATAATTTTGGTTCTCATTCACCAGAAGAATATAAGAAAAAAGTAGTTTCTTACCCCAAATAAACTGTTTTTATCAAGTCACTTTGCTACCCAAGTATCTCTCCTGTAGCATCAAATTAAGATTCTTTAGATTGACATTCAAAGCCCTCTAATAATTGATCTACCTTTACCGTATGTTTCATACTCTTCCATTCAGATCCCCTACTACAGCCAAGTTGACTTCCCTGTTTTCCCCTCACATATCTCCCTTATTCCCAAAT
The DNA here is from genome assembly GCA_028646595.1 of Phalanger gymnotis. Lineage (NCBI taxonomy): Eukaryota > Metazoa > Chordata > Mammalia > Diprotodontia > Phalangeridae > Phalanger > Phalanger gymnotis. The sequence continues at coordinate 154,468,996 of CM053622.1, read as the reverse complement.
CATTTATTTGCTCATGTTAATTCCTTTATCTTGACTGCCCTTCCTTATTCCCTTGATAAATCCAAGTCCTTTACTTAGAAATCTTGAGATTCACTTTTTCCACCATCTCCCTTGACTGACTCCATTCCGACAACTCATTTTTTTTGGAGGGGGGAAGGCAGGGTAATTGGGGTTAAGTGACTTACCCAAGGTCACACAGCTAGTAAGTGTGTTAAGTATCTGAGGCTGGATTTGAACTCAGGTCTTCCTGACTCCAGGGCCAATGCTCTACTCACTGAACCACCTAGCTGCCCCCCCCCCACCGACAACTCATTTAATTTGTATTCCTTAACTTTGATGTATCTGTAGAAGGTCCATATCCCATTGGAGAGATTCCAAAGATCTCTAAGAACAGAAGATTCCACATGTAAATTCTTTGGATAGCTACTTATTTTTCTTCGCCAAGTCCTCACTTTTTTAATGTTGTAGCAAATGTTTTCTAAAATAAGTTCTAATTTGTCTTCAACTTATCTCAAAATAAGTCAATAATTATTAAGCAATTGTACAATGCACTTGTACTAAGCATCAAAAATACAAAGAAAGGAGGAAAAAAAGGAGCTCATAATCTAATAAGGGAAACAATTTGCAAACAACTACATACAAACAAGATATGTACAGGATAATATCTCCAACTAAAGAGGATTGCTAAAATTCCTTTAAACAATAAGGAAAATGCTCCAGAATTAAGACTCTAATAAAACTGAGAAGAGAAAAAATATTTTCATAGCTGTAATGAAATAATATTCCTTAAATTTTTCCTGGTGGGTCATATCCAAATTCTGAAATACTGGAAGATTCACAAGTGTATTGGTATGTATTATAAAGCAGACCATATTTCCTCTATAAGCCTCCACCATACCTAATTTCTCTATCACAACGGGAAATGGCAATAAATTAGTGGTCTACTCATTTCTATCAGTGATTGATAGTAGACTCAATAGATAATTGCATTGTTTGGTTGATATCCCAAGTAAAAAACCTCAAAGTAACTTTCAAAAGAGAGGTTCCCTAGTTCTATGAATGAGCAATGAAAAAACTCTTGGTTCAGTGTCAAATTGGAAGGTCTCTAGCAGAGTGCCCAAGGGCTCTGGTGGCATGGAGTTAAACCTGGATTCCCAAAGGCCATTCCATCAGCTGTGTAGCAATGTGCTTTGCACATAGCAAGTGCTTATTAAATGCTTCTTGAATGAAATGGAATGGAATTGGCAGGTCCCACCACTTTGAATACAGGACCAGAATCGAACTGTATGCCTTATGTGAGGATCAATTTAGCTAAGTTCAAAGAGGCTCATTTTGACTGCAAGGTGACAAAATTTACAGCCACAACAATTTGCAAAGACCATCAACCAAGATGGAGAAAGATTGTGATCTGCATCGGTGGAGGGATCCTGCACAATGATAAAAATCATAGGTTCTTCTAATATTCTACAATATTATAAAGAGTTCAGAGGTGGACATTTCATTGTGATGGGTGATCAGGGAAGTCTCTGTGGAGGAAGTGAGCTTTGAAAGTACATTGTATTTAGATAGGCAAGAGAGGAGGGCAAGGTCATTCTAGGCAGAAGATTTGAGCAAAGACTCAGAAACACTAAAAAGTTGTTTCAGGGACAGTGGACATGCAAGTTTGTTTAGAATACTGACACTTTTCATTTGCTCTTTGGTTCACATAGGAGTATAATTGCAGTTAAGATTAGAAAGGTAGGTTGAGATAAGGTTGTAGAGGGCTAGGAAGTTTAAATTGCACTTTATGTGCAGAGGGTAGTCATTACAAATTTGCCATATCAGGAGTTTTCCTTCACATCCTAAATTTGAGACTCTCTCAATTACCATAGCTACAGATTTAGCTCTGGCCTTTATTTTCTCTGTGTGGGTGCTGCCCAGATATCTCTAGATCTAACCCCTCTTCCAAGCACCAAAAGCAGAACCTTAATTTTCTGCCTCCCAGATATCTCCATTTACACGTCTCCCCCAAACCTCAAATTTCACCATGTCTAAAACCAAAACTTATTGCTCCTTCAGTAACTGATCCTTTCCTAACTTTAATCTTTCATATCCATGATGCCACTATTCTCTCAGTCACCATATTCATAACCTTGGCATAGTCTCAATCTCTTCCCTTTCACTGACCATTTACATCCAATCAGCGGCCATGTACCATACATTCTATTTTTGTACTCTTCTGGGGATCTCTACCCTGTTAAGATACTATTAGGAGACACCTTGTTTTCCACAGCGTAAGCCCAGCAAGCAAGTTGGGCCTTGAGCTTGGCATAACAAGAATCCTTTGCCCTCACCCTCTGGATGAACTGATGGTGCCTGAGCTCAGGCAAGCACTGACAGGCCCAGACATGAAGCCCTGTTATGAATGGACTTTTTGTCACTAGACAACCTTGCCTCACGGTTGCTATTGTGCCTTACTATTGTTGCTACACTGCGCTGTTTGACTCTTTGTCTAGCCACAAGTATATAAATCACAGTTCAGCCCCACTGCCTCGGGCGTCCCCACTAGGGTGGGGCCTTGGCATATGTGACCTTGTTGGCGAGCTGTTTCTCTCACTTTGAAATTAAACTTCTATTTGATTCCAGATTCCCCTGTCTCTAGACTGCTCTATTTGGCTCCAGCCATCCATGCTTTAGAGTCCAGTCTGGTCCAGTTGACAATCCCCAGAATTCAAGCTTTTAATGCTTTCACCAGGACTATGTACAAGAACATCTTAAGTGGCCTCAACTCTAGCCTCTCTATCCTATAAACACCACTGCCATATTAATCTGCCTAATGTACAGCACTGGACACATAACTCAATTGCTCAAAACTTTTAATGGTTCCCCATGGCCTATAACACTTGAATTGAACATTCAAAGTCCTTTGCTATCTGGCTCCCACCTATCTCTTTAATATCATCATCCTACACTGTTCCTCATTACATAAATACAGTCCATTCAAACACTATTCCATATTTTCCAATTAGCTTCTCTGCAGTCCTGACGCCATACTTTTGTTTGTACTGTTCTCTATGCCTAGAATTCCTTTTCTATCTTTACTTGATGAAATCCTATCCACCAAATAATAATTAAGGCATCTAAGTGGCACAATGGATAGAGAGTGCTGGGCCTGGAGTCAGGAAGACTTGAGTTCAAAATCTAGTCTCAGATACTTACTAGCTGTGTGATCTTGGGCATAGTTTCCTCAACTTAAAATGGGCATAATAATAGCACTTACATCACAGGATGGTTGTGACGATCCATCATGATAATATAGGTAAAGTGCAGAGTATACTACCTGGCACATAGTAGGCACTATATCGACGCTGTTTTGTTGTTCAGTAGTTTCACTCATGTCTGACGCTTCATGACTCCATTTAGGGTTTTCTTGGCAAAGATACTAGAGTGGTTTGCCTTTCTTTCTCCAGCTCATTTTACAGATGAAGAACTGAGGCAAATAGGATTGAATGACTTACCCAGGATCACTGAGCTAGGAAGTATCTGAGGCCAGATTTGAACTCAGGAAGTTGAGTCTTCCTACCTCAAGACCAGCACTCTATCCACTCTGCCACCTAGCTGCTCCGTATAAATGCTCATTATTATTATTAATCAATAAACAAGCATTCATTAAGCACTTACTGTGTCCTAGGCAATGGGCATACAAATACAAAAAATGAAACTATCCCTACTCTTGAGGAGCATATATCCAACATGTAGGGATGTGTGTGTGTATGTAGGTGTGTATATATATACATATGTATATATATTTGTTTGTTTATATACCAGTTACTTCCCAAAACTTATCCTCTAATACAGCCTTTACTTATAGCAAAGAAAAGTTAAATGAGACCATTTCAGATAGTGAAGAAGGTAGGTAAGGAATGAAAATGCCCATACCAACAGTTCATTAACTCGCTTTTGAGAGAAGCCAATCCGTTCTTTAGACCCTATCTCAAATCCACAAAGGTCCTCCTGAGCCTCCCAGCCAGAAGTGATTTCTTCCTCCCACTGTCTTTGTTACTGGAGAATAATGGAAATCTCATCTCACTGTCCATTACTGTCTGATGCTTTTGTATTCCATTTTGTATTAGAGGCACGAGAAGCAGTAGGGCATGATCGATGTAGAGCTAGATGTGGAGCCAACCTCTGACGAATTCTGGGTATGTAACTCTAGGCAAGTCATTTGACCTCTTTCTACCTGAGACAACTCTCTAAGACTATGATGACCAGCATTGGTAGCTGAAACTTCCTCATTTGGGAATTCCATAAATCAATGAAGTCATAGATCTAGTCCTTAATCCCATCCTTATCAGAGGCCAGTCCAGCCTAAAGCCATTAATTATCCAACGGTAATTAGATCAATTGACTTACATAGCACTTTATGATTTACGAAATGCTTTCTTCACAAGTACTCTGTGATACGGGCAATGCCAGTCATTATTATCACCATTTTTCATGAATCAACTATAGAGAACCCACAGTCATATAGCTTATTGGTTGTCAGAGCCAGGAATAGCATACATATCCTTTGACTCCAAATCCAGTGTTCTTTCCACTTTTTTTCATTTCCACAAAAACATGTGTTTAGACAAAACCACATTGCAGTGGAACTTATATCCATAGGAACAAATCAGAACTGAGCAGATCCAGAGTTGCCTAGGTAAGAAGACTAACAAATTTTTGAGGAAATTTGTGGTGGAGTATGTTTCTTAGCACCCTCTATCCCCTTTCCCATTATTTGCTGCCATAACTATAGAAGCAAAAAGGGACCACACAGGACTAAAGAATGTTTTAAATTTGTCTTTGTTTCATGGGTTGCCATAGCCAAAAAACTATTTCATCACCACATAGACAGCCTATGGGCTATGTCTTTCCTGGAGCTAGCGGATGCTGGTCTCTCAAGAAACAAACTGGGTCCTTTGCTAAAGTCATACTTGAAGCCTTTCCAGCATGGAAAAAACTGCCCAAGCTTACGCTTTGCTGGCATAACTAAATGGAAGGATAGCTCTTAAATACTCTTTGGAGAGATAAAGGAAGGAGTTGGAAGAATAGGTTTTATCATACACTCATTATGTTTTTCAGTGCTGATAAATATTTGCCCAAAGATCACTATAAAAAATAACTACAGCTTGCTCACCAACATTTGTTACGGAGGACAATGTGGTACAGAAATTCTACAAAGAGTTTGGTAATACTCTTCAAATAAAATCAGCACACACACTCACACTTGATGACTTCAATGCAAAGGTGGCAAGAGGTGAGAATGATGAGAAATATGCAGTAAGGTATGATTCAAGAGAAAGAAATAAGAGGGGCCAAAAACTTGTAGATCATATAGAAATCTCTCATTTCAAATTCACCAATTCTTTCCTCAAAAAAGGAACTGGTAGGTGCTGGCCATGACAATTGCAAAACAAACAAACAAAAACAAAAACAAAGCATAAAGAATAAAAGTGACTACATTTTAACAGACAGGAAAAGATCCATTATTAATGTAGAAGTTATCCATCCCTAAGTCAACTCTCTGTGCACAATCAGACCATCAGCTTATCAGAGCCAAGACCAAACATAAACAAATAATAATGGGAAAATGTTTAACAATTTAAATGATTTAAGCCTAAATTGTTATTTAATTAGTCATTAAAAATAAAAATGGGAAAATGGGAAAAAAGAGAAATAACACTGATACTGGAGTAATTTCATCCAGAAATTTAATTCCTTAAATCAATTGTCCCAACAAGTTGACCAGAAGAACTCAGAAGATGCCTTAATTGAAAGGTTTAGAGATTATGAGATCACATTGTGTTTATTATTTTTTGATTACAAAAGAGTATTTTGATTCAGTAGTGAAACTTGGACTTATAAGCTCTTCAAAGATATCTTGGAAAGGTGGTTATTTCCCATTCATAACTCAAGATCATTCAAGATTTGGAAAATGTAACAATAGAAATAACCCTTTTTAATGACACAGATAATAAATATATATATATATATGTAACATAAGACATAAAACAAGAGAGATATGTGCTTGCCATGGGGTGTTTGCCCCTGTATGCAGGCGATTTAGTAAAAAAAAAAAGTTGAAGAAGAATTTCCTATGGATGGTGAGATCCTCCATTTGCAGATGATATTATATAGAAAGTATCAAGTCCCAGAATATCGTGCAGCCTCCTGGAAGATATCTGTAATGACTCTGAAGAGTTTGGCCTTACATATGAATCGTACTGTAATTTGTGCCATAAGGAACCATGAAAGGGATAGTTTCAGAAAAACCTGGAAAGACTTACGTGAATTGATACAGAATGAAGTGAACAGGACCAGTAGAACAAGTTTTACAGGGACTACAATACTATAGAAACCAATTTTGATCACTAATTAGTGAATCACTACAGATGATCAATTAGAAGTAGCCTTATCCAGAGGACTGATGAGGAAGCACGCTATCCATTTTCTGACAGAGAGGTGATAAACCCAAGATGCAGAATGAAACATACATTTTTGGACTCAGGAAAGGCAGGACTTTTTTCTGACTATGTATATTTATTACAAAGGGTCTTTTTTTTCATTTTTAACTTGAATGAAGGTGAAAGTGAGAGAAAATAAATGCTCATTAATTGAGAAGATGAAATTTAAGAAGGAAGGGAGGATTCTATTGGCTGGAGATGATGGGACATTCACTGGGAAATAGGAGCAATGTGAAAGTGAACATCAATAAAAAATTTTTTTAATTAAAAATATTGTATTGCTGGCAGAGCAAGCATTACTTAAAAGTTAGTGTATTGATATTATAAATTATTATTTTATTCACTAATTTATACTCATTAAATGATGGTTTCTAATACAAAAAAAGAAGGGAGATTGAAGATATGATTTACATTGCTAACAAAGAAGAACACCCTCAACTGAAACTTGATTTGTTCCTAAAAAGGGACAGCATTGCCAATTTCCTTTAAATATGACCTAGTGCTTGGAACACATAAAGTTTTATTTGTCTCCAATCTTCATGAGGAACTGAGGGTCAGGCTACAGAGACTGTAGCAAGAGGGAAGATAATTACATTTGACCTTATTAGACCAGGAGTATAGGGAAAGATTGAGGGAAGACACATATGATTCTCCTTCTTTGTGGCATTCTATTTTCTTGTGGCTTTGTCAGCCTTGGGCTCCATGTTAGAGAGAGAGAGTGAGACCTGCAATTCTTTCTTTTCTTTTCTTTCTTTCTTTTCTTTCTTCTTTCCTTCCTTTCTTTCTTTCTTTCTTTCTTTCTTCCTTTCTTTCTTCCTTTCTTTCTTTCTTCCTTTCTTTCTCCTTCCTTCCTTCCTTCCTTCCTTCTTTCCTTCCTTCCTTCCTTCCTTCCTTCCTTCCTTCCCCCCCCTTCCTCCCTCTCCCTCTCCCTCTCTCTGTCTCTCTCTCTGTCTCTCTTTTCTTTCTGCCCCACCCTTCCCTGCTGCCACCCATGTGAATTTATGCTAAATATGCTCAGTAGGGCCCTTCAATAGGTATGGTTCTGTAATCTAATTCCATCTTCTCTGCCAAAATGCTTGTCTGTCTGCATGTTATGGGTTATTATTTGAATTATATCCTCAATTTATAGGAGGCTTTTTATGTTTTTATTGAACTAGAAAACTTCCCCAAGTACATATAGTTTTAAGTCTTTTTTCATCGTTATCAAATTGGTTGTCATGTTTGTTTTATTGAATGAGATTCAGGTTAATACAAGGCTCTCTCTACTGGCCATTTGCAAAAAGCTTATGAGAATTTCTGGCTAAGAAAAGACTCTCTCCCCAAAGCAGTGTTCATAACAGACTGGCAGAGAATGCAGAGCAGTGTTGATTACAGATGTGCTGGGAAGGGGGGAGAGAAGGGGCAAGGGCACAGAGGAGCCATTTGAAACAGTTGGCCAGACTAGAATTTGTCTATTAGAAACACACTTTATTGCCAGGTGACTGTCCAAAGGGAAAGGCTGTAATCATTTCAAGGTGACAGTCTCTTCTCCCACTGCTTAGAAATATGCCTTGAATAAGCTAAGGCTGTACCCTTCCTGCACCTCATATGAGCATTCTCCCCTCTATCTAGGTTAAGATTGGTGGTAAAGTAGAATGTCAGAGTGGGATGCAGAACTGTTCTTCTCCGCTCCACATCCATGGTAGGGTATGACACTCCTGTGCTTATAGAAAGAATATCATTTCAGGACTATAAAAAAGAATCACTTAGGTCCTTGCTTTGTCACAGATTTAAGTGTCAAAGCAAAATAGTGTACCTAATTGGTGGATTTTGAACTCCTCACCAATATTCTTTGAGTTGTCAATATCACAGTCTTCTGAAAAATTATTTTATGAAGGATGCTCCTCAAGATCATTGGATCATAGAATCATGGATATAGACAGATCAGAGACCTCAAATATGCCACCTTACTCTACATTTACAGACAAGGTTCGGGGAGGCTGTCATTGAATCATAGATCTGGAACTGAAAGGGACCTCAGAGACCATCTGATCTCAGCCCCTCACTTGACAGATGAGGCTTAGAAAGGATATGATACTTGACCTAAGATCACAAAGAAAGGTAGGACTTAAACCCAGGTCTTTCAGAACCAGTGCACTTTCCATTGATTTGTCAATGATCTTGTTGTTAATAGGTAAAAATGACAAGATTTGAACCCAGATCCTCAGACTCCAAATCCATTTTTCTATTGTCATATATAATTGTAAATTTTGCTGTAGTATTCTTTTTTTCCTCTAGAGGTTTTACCTCACTTTATTTTTCCTCATAATATTTATTCATTGTATTGAGCTCTTCCTTATCTATGAATTTTTTTTGTCTATTGTTTTGCCTGAAAGTTTTTGTTATTGTTGTTTTGGTACGTGGGCATTATTTTTACTTTACTTTATGTGGTGCATGTGTTGCTTTTCTGAGAGGTTGAAGGGGGGCTAGAGTTATGCATGACCAACCCTCAGACATCTTGTCAGAAGTCCATGAAGGTTTTATTAATGCAGCCTGGCTATCACATAGTAGCTTTTTCGGTTGCTTCGTCTTAAAGTTCTCATACCTGTAAAACCCTCAGATCTTTTTTCATATAAACTATTACCTAATCATATCTCCTCCACCATAGATCATCTAATCCTTCATTTTATATGTGAAGAACCTGAGATCTAGAGAGAAACTACTTGCTCAAGATTCCATAAGCAATTCCATGGAAGAGCCAAGACTAGGAGGCAGACCTCTTTACTCTGACTCCATTGATCATTCCAACGTACCTCAGCTTCTCTTGTTAATTATTGTTTCTTAACAGAAAAAAAAGAACAGTCTTGTATCATCTGTTGAGTAGCACGGAACTTTGTAACAGAACTTTGTAACAACTCTTTGGGTTCGATGACATGATCAAGAAGAGCTTATTCACAAAGAGAACAAAAAGTATCTGGGAGATTTTTAAACAGTGGCGCTCCTTTGGAGTTTTATAGGTTTGTGTAACAAGCTACAACTGGCTCACGTGTCTCTTCTCAAAGCCACAGACAGATCTCCCAGGCAGTCCACCAACATGCGTTCCCAATGGTCTATTGGCAGCTTCTTTGTGTTCATGCAGCCAGTATAGAATTCAATCTCTGGATCTCTCTATGCTTTAGAACATTCTGTGTCTCTACCGCAGCCCTCTACAACTTGCCAAGCAATATGTGTGTATCTCTCTGATCTGGATCAAAATTACTCCCTTCAGTCATCCCACTAACCTCACAATTGTATCTGAAATTGCTACCTGGAATCCAGGCATGCTGCTGCTTCTGTGTCTACCAGGGTCTCTGTAGCTACTAAATCATGAAATCCATCACCTGTTGGAGAAAATCCCCAGTCTTAAGGAGACACAAACAGCAACTGTACATAGATTATATTCTCAAACCCCTTTAAGTTTCCATCTCCTCTGTCTGATGCTCTGGCATAAGCTCACTGGAACAAAGAGGAAAAAGAAGAGAGGGAAAATTGCTACTGTGTCATTTTGACACAGGTCTTCAGTCACATGGACCACTTAAGAACACGGAAGATGCCAAGCCTGTAGGAAAGCATGACTTGGCAACATCCAATTGTGCTAGGCCTCAGTATTTGATCACTCTGGATTAAGATCCAGAATGTTGAATATTGACCAAGTGCTGAATGTTGACCAAGAGGAAATGATTTCCTGTTCACTTGGATTTTCTCTTAAGGATTCTTTCAGATCCAACCTGGCAGAGTCCAGCTCTGAGCGTCAGTCATCACAGGTGTCTCTCTATCGAGTTTCTCAATGCGTCAATGCCCAAAGATGAAGAGCTGGATTAAAGTCTAGTCGCATGGGTCAATGCCAAGAATAAGAGAACTGGGGCCTCAAGAAAACAACAAACAAAGTGGCTTGGTAAATTTGCAAGAAAGATGTGTGAGAAGGTATGATTCAGGTTACTTAAATGCTTTAGATGAAAAAGTTAATGCTAAGCCACCAATTGAATGAAAGAATAACATTTATTTGCATGGGCCTTATCAGTACAGACTTTTCTGTTTCTTCAGCTTTGCCCATGTTACTGCAGTCCAAGACTTAGGCCCACATCTCTTTTTAAGGCAAATGTCCAAAGCAGTCTTGTGTCTGAAAGCATTACGTACTTCCCTCTCCAGTGCACTTCCAGTTGAGGTCCTAATCACTGATATATGTTTGTAACTAGCTAAATTAGCTAATGAGGGCAAGATCATTCCAGATGAGCCAGTTAGCTTTGCTCTGTTCCATAGAACAGCCTGAACTCCTAACCCTAGCCAGCTGGGCTAGTGAGTGTGACTGCATCAAGTCCTATTGACTCTACCTTCACATCTCTTCTGAATACCTGCTTCTCTCCTCTGACACTGCCGCCATCCTGGTGTAGGCCTTCATCACCTCATGCCTTAACTACTGCAATAGCCATCTAATTGTTCTCTTTGCTTTGTGTCCCTTCCTTCCACCCTCTAACCACCGCCTCCCTAGTTCGTCCTCTGTTCAGCCATTAAAAATATCTTAAGGTGCTATTATTATCTCCATTTTGCAGTAAAGGAAACTGAGACAAAAAGAAGTTAAGTGATTTGCCTAACATCGTAAGCACCTACCTCACGGATTTATTGTAAGGATCAAATGAGATAATTGTAAAGTACTTGTAGCACAGTGGCTGCTACATAGTAGATACTACATACATTTGATTTATTTATTATTATCATATTACTCTGAGTTAGGAAGGATGGAGAATTTCTCCATTTTGTAGACTGAGAAACTGAAAATTAACACAGTAGCAGAAATCTGTCACTTTGAGCATTTGGTGTGAGGGTCAGAGAGAAAGAAGCACAATGTGAGTGTGGGCATCACTATATTAAAGCACATGTAGATTCATTCATATCTATAACAGTCAATTTCAACAGAGAACAGATATGCAAATGTAGAACATTGAAAACAACTGGCAAACTCAGTATTACAGAAGAAAATTCTGTGAACTCATGAGAACTAATTCAGAATTACTGATCACTTAGGAAGCATTTGGGATTATCTTCTGCACAAACAGTGGGGATAAGGGATTCTGAAACATGATTAATTAGAGGAGGAGCGAAAACTATAATAGGACTCTTGTATATTGCATCTTGTTGTATTTAAAAGTATAAACTGCTTTGAGCACTTTAGATATTTCCGTTTACATATAAGCAATGCTATTGTGTATTGAACAAAAGCCAGCATGCTTAGCCTGGTGCTTTCATACTATAGCAAGGCTGGCTGGCACAATCGAAAAAGCACAGGACTTGGACTCTGAAGACTTGTTTTTGGGACCTGGATGAGTAGCAAAAAGATGGCAGGGGAAGAATTGAGTTCATATGGATAATTCACAAAACAGATATTCCATACAATGTATATATAATCAAGCATTGAGTGAAGTGATTTTTAATGAATTATGCTAACACCCAGGCTTCAAAATGTTTAAAGCTCACTGAGTGGAATGAGCTGTTCTCTCCCTTCTGCCTCTTATAGAATTCTAGCCAAATTTTGGCATCCAAGTCCTCAGAAGCCAGGGGAACTTAAAGTTCACATGCTTTATGTTGGAAAGTACGAGTAACTGCGTGGATTTATTCAGCATTTAAGATATTGACCAATTAAAACAGTATATGAGAGAGTAAGGGCAATATAGTAATAATCAAAATGATGTAATGAGATGATACAATTTCTCAAAGCCTGCCAGGAGGAAGGTTGATTACTGCATGCTATTAAACCATGGGTTCCTAGTTTCCTGATGGTCTGTATCACATTGGTTTCTAGCCACAGAATCTGTGAAATATTGGATCTTAAAGTCACCACTGGTCCTAGGAACAGTTTCTTTGGGACTGGGCCAGAGCTGAATATAGCACACTCTAGACTTCAGGCCAATGTCCACTCTTAATCCATATGTAGTTCATTTCCCAATCTGATATTCTGTGTGATGTGAAAAAGAAATGCTTAAATTACTTCAGGGTAGTAATAGTACATAAAACAGAGAGATGTCAGGTTCTACAAGTATTCACCACTGTGAGGGAGGACGACCAGTGCAGAGTCCAGGTTGAGGACCTGTGAATGGTGAGGTCTTCCAGATGCTTCTGTTTGGGTATTACTGCATCATGCACCAAGACACTGCAGAGCCTCCTAGAATAAATCTGTAATAATTCAAAGGAATCTGGCCTGTCCATCCACACAGGGAAGACTGAATGAATGAAGAATGCTTATTGCCCAGAATTCAAAATCTATCTGAAATGGACACATTTTAGTCCTTCTCCAACAGTGTATATCTGTGACAGATGATACAGAAGGACAATGAACAGAGCCTAAAGTTGAAAAGGAGAAGGAGAACATACTGAATTATTTTGGGGAAATTGCAAAACACTTTTGCTCACCCCAAGCTTCCCATAACAGCAAAGGCTCATCTTTTCAATACAAACATTTTACCAGCATTGCCTCCCAGCATGACTTGGACTACCATTGCCTTTAAAAGAATCCAAGTGTTACAAAATGCAAAATGGATCATTTTGATTATGTTAAATTCAAAAGTTTTTGTATAAGCAAAGCCAATGCAACAAAGATTAGGAGGGAAGCAGAAAATTAGGAGAAAATCTTTACAACCAGTGTTTCTGATAAAGGCCTCATATCTAAAATAAACAGGGAACTGAGCCAAATTTATAGGAATACAAGTCATTCCCCAAATGAGAAATAGTCAAAGGCAGTTTGAACAGGCAGTTTTCAGAGGAAGAAATTAAAGATATCTATAGTCATATGAAAAAATGCTCTAAATCACTGTTGATTAGAGAAATGCAAATCAAAACAACTCAAGAGAATGGAGACAAGAGTTGCAGGGGTGGGCATGTGTGGATGGGTTGTGATCTACATTAGCAAGAATTCCAAAACTGAATTAGATTATAGCTTCATTTAAAAGTACTCAGTTGGCTACTTTGTGCCTTCAGATTACAAATTAGAACTATGTTAAAACAAGATATATGAGCAAATTTCACTTTAAATAAAAGCAACAGTTTGAATTCATGTATTTGATGAAGTGCTGTAGCAATTTAATTTGCATAGCCAGGACTGTGTGTGCCTATAGTTTCACTCTTTTGTGAAAAACAAAACAAACTATTGGTACCTCTTCCTCATGACTCCTTCAGAACTCAGTGCTTTCATGATATTTCATTTCTTCTTTCTATCAAAATCTGCTCTCTAGAAAAGCAGCCTGACATAGTGGAAAGTGCTATGTGATCTAAACCATCTGGTCCTCAGTTTCCTTATTTGTAAAATTAGAATATTGGTCTAAATATTATTCAATATCCCTTCCAACTCTAAATCTATGATCTCATTCTCTAAATCTATGATCTGATTACATACACACACATGTACACTTGCACACACACTAGTTTACTAGTACATAATATCTCACCAATAGAATGGCTTAACCCAGCTTAACATGTTGTTCATTCCCTGTTAGACTCTACTGCATTCTCCAGGTTGAGTGGTTTCTGAACCAGTCTTTTCTTTTATCTATATATATCTATATATAATTGTTACCCTGAGATGATTCTGTCCTTGAAGCACCTTCACTTTTTCCTGTGCTTCCCAAATTTTCTCAGTGTGCATTCTCAATCCTCTTATGATATGGAAAAAAAAGTAGGCTGCCATAATGCAGAAGGATATGAACCTTGAGTTTTTCTCTTCATTATTGTTTTCCAGTAAAGTGCCTACATTTGGAAAGGGACCTAAGTCTAGTACTGACCCAGGTATTAATTAGTTGTGTGACTTTAGGCAAGTCACTTAACCTATCTGGGCCTTAGATTCCTCATCTGTAAAATGAGAGGTCAGATTAGATTTGCTTCCATGGTAGTTCTTCAACCAGAGGATTGATAAACATTGTCAGCTACGTTGTTCTTGTTCTGTATGGTCCTTTCCAGCTCTAAAATTCCATGTTTCTATTGTCTTCCTCCTGACACAAAGTCTCACTTATCATGGCATGGAAGTGATTCTGAGTTCTCAAAGACTATGCCAAAGGTATGTTCTACCCCTGGATTTTAGAACAGTCAAAATATTTTGGAACAGCCTAAAAAAATAGTCCTGGCAACAGACTGCTTTCTGAGGTCCAGCTTAGTACCTGCAGCAAGGTTCATTACCAATAGGTTTGCCACTCTATGATGCATTCTTTGGCCATGGCAACCCAAGAAACATAGAAAAATACCATTTTTGAAGGGGTGTTAGTTCTATGAGGCTTCCATATGCTTTTGTGGTGATCATGGAAAAGTGACAAAAAGGGAGGCAGAGAGTTCTAAAAATTCTGACAATTTTTAGATCATAAAGTTTAACCTGGTACTCTAAATGGGTGTATTTATCCTTGTTCAATAACCAACAAGTGGACAAACTAGTGGAGTGGAATCACATCAGTCTTAGCAATATCATGATAAACAAGGCCAGTAGAAAGAAAGAAATTGCAGCAAAATGGAAGGATGGCTTATAGATTCTCTGCAGAGAGAAAAATAAAGGATTCGGTGGAGTTCATTTTATCATGTATCCAAACACAAAAAGAAACACTATTCTATGGGCCATTAGGTCATTTCACACTATGTTGCTCATGCAAAATACTTCAAAGAAGAGTACCATGAAAACAATTCCAGATTATGCACCAATATCTAATGCAGATGATGAAGAACTAGTGAAAGACAACAAAGGATTCAATATGACCTTACAAATTAAATCTCAATATACCTTGATACTCGGTAATGTCAATTTAAAGGTTGGAGTAGGTGAGGATGGGAAGAAATATGCTTGAAAATATGGATCAGGTATAATGAATGAGAGAAGCTGAAGACTTACAGACCAAGCAGAAGGTTCATGTTCACATAACATAAATACTTTCTTTGATAAAAGAATCAGAACATACTAGAAATGATGAACATTGAATAACAACAGCAAAATTATATTGAATATTTTTAACATGTAGGAAATATCCCATTACTGAAATGGGAATTGTTCATAGATCAGCTGTCTGTCAGACCACTGACATATTAGAGCAAAGATAAAAACTATGCAATGGTAGAAGAACAAAAATGAGGGAAAATTAGCTGTGCAAATAAACAATTCTATCTTGACCCTTTTTAATGAGTTATTGATGATGAAAATGGGATATGAGTGCAATAAATGACATGGACACAGAGTACAATAATTGCATAAAGAAGTTAATGTGATGTAAATCAATACCATAGCAAGAAGATCAAACAAGCCTAAAATATACCATAGTCAAAAAGCGCTTGACTTATTTGCCAAGCAATTAGATATCATAGCCAGGGGCAACAAAGACTTAGAATATAAACCCTTCTATAAAATCTTAGGAAGAAAGATGATGGAAAATTTTCCATGGTATACCCTTATAAAACATAAACATCAGAAGGTAAAATTGTTTTAAAGAACAATTGTCAAGAGACTCAACTAAGCAGAATCATACAAGGGCATATAAGGAGGAAGACAGAAAAGGGACAAGAAACAGAAAAAAATAGAAAATATCTGCAAAGTTGTTTGTAATATAAGCTTTTTTTTAACCATCAAGCATAGTAGGACCACATTTGAACAAGAATGTCACAGTTCAAGATGTATAGAAGGTAGAAATGACACTAGAGATCAAGGCCAGAAAAATCAACTAGACTAGAACAAGTGTACATAGGGGAGATATACGTGGAAGGTGATGCAATTGTGAGAACACTGAGAGAACAAATCACAAGTATCTGAAGATGGAGAATATGCCAAAAGAATGGTGAGAAAATGTCAGACTTTATTAATACTATTTTTTTAAAAAAAAGACCAAAAGGACATAACTACCAACTTAGATGCGTACTTTCCCATTTATCTAAAATTTTACAATAATGCACACATGCATAAAGGGCATCCTTAATGATTATTTTAGTAGGGCAAAGTAAGGCTTTTACAAACAACATTCCACAAAGGACCACATCTTTGCCCTCATTCAACTGCCTGAAAGATGGAAAGAATATAAGATGTCCCCTGTACTTGTTTATTCATTATTAAAAAAACCACTTGATTCAGTGGGGGCAAAATGACATTTCTCAATATATTTCAACATCAAAATTATTCAAGATTATTTGAAGATGTAACAACAGAGATCGCCTTACTCATTAGGACACCTAGTTGGCACAATGGATAGTGCACCGGGCTTGGAGTCTAGAAGACTCATCTTCCTGAGTTCAAATCTGACCTCAGGCACTTAGTAGCTATGTGACCTGGGGCAACTCCCTTAACCTTGTTTGCCTCAATTTCCTCATCTGTAAAATGAGCTGAAGAAGGAATTGGCAAACCACTCTACTATCTTTGCCAGGAAAACCCCAAATGGGGTCACAAAGAGTTGGGCACAACTGAAAAAGACTGAACAACAATAACAACCAATATTAGAAAAAGGCATAAAACATGGACACATGCTTGTCAAAGGTGTTATTCATTATCAGAAGAACCATCACAGAGTCCAAATTGAAGATGGATTATCTATAGATGGTAAAATCTTTCAGATGCTCCTGCTTGCAGATGACATCACCCTGGTTTCTTTAAGCTCCAGAATACTGCAAGGCCTCCTGGAAGAGATCTGTAGCCACACAAAAGAATATGGGCTAACCACACAAAACAGAAAAACCAAGTATATGATGTGCAATTAGATGGACAACCTACAGAGCACACACACAACAGGACTTGATGACTAATTGGACATGTTTGGCAAGGAAAGTCAGGGATGTCTTCAAATGCTAAAAAGTCTGGGAGACTTGAAAGATCATGCTATTATTAACAGAATTACAGAAGTTAGGAAGAAGTGTACATTTAGGGCAGAAAATACTGAGATTAGATGTATTGAGGTTTGCCTGCCTGTAGACAATCCATGTAGAAACATCTAATATGTACTTGAAAATAAGAGACAACCTCAATGAAGATAATCTACATAAAAATAGTAACTGAAGCTGTGGAAGTAGATGAAAATAGAATATAGACTACATGGAGAAGGGAAGGGAAGAGAAGGCAAGACAAGAGTGAAGAGGAGACTAGGGACAGAACTTTGGAGAATATCCACCTTAGAAGAAGGGCTAGGAAAAGAAACAAAGAAGAAACATTTGAGGAAGTATGAAGAGAACAAGAATTTTTGTCATAGAAACCAAGGAAGGAAAGGTGTATTAAGAAGGACAGAGTGGTCCACAGTGGCAAATGTTTAAGAGGTATCAAGGAAGACAGAAAAACATTAACTGAATTTGACAATAAGGAGATCATTAGAAATAACTATTTCAATAGAATGGTAGAAGGAGAAGCCAGATAATTAAAACAATTGGAAGAAATAATCCTATCCCAGAAGGAGGAGAATGAACAGATTGATATGTTCTTCTTAACTATCTATATTTCTCAAGGTTATTGTGACTGAATAAGTTAGAGGAAGTCATCTAAGTTAAAACATACGCACAGATGAATAACCTGGCTTTGGTAAAAGGCTAGGTGGAATCTAAAATAAATTTTCAAATGACATTGAAACTTCCAGAAGTTTGCCTCAGTCCATCTTTTTATTGCTAATAAAATCCAGATCTAAGATATATGTCAAATAACCTCCTGGTAGAAGATGTATTGCTAGAGTATGAAGTACTCCATAGTGGAGTTTCTCCAAAGCCTTGGAGAAAAAGAACTCCTGGGTGCACTTGTGAACAAGACCTAAGGTAACAGCGGAGTGACAAAATGCCTCCCTCTGTCAGGTGGCAGGGGTGGGGAACCTGCTGCCTTGAGGCCACATGTGGCCCTTTAGGTCCTCAAGAGCAGTCTCTTGAATGAATCCAAGCTTCACAGAATAAATCCACTTTATAAAAAGATTTGTTTTGTAAAACTTGGACTCAGTCAAAAGGCCACACCTGAGGACCAAGAAGGCTACATGTGGCCTCCAGGCCTGGTAACTAACTCTAAGTACCTATTCTGCTTCGCACCTAAAAATACAATTTTACCTGCATATAATTTATAAACATTGAATTGCCGAAGTCCATTGGTAAACTTAATTTAACCTTTTTCATTCAATGACAACTTGGGCCCAAAGGATTAAAATATATCATTATTCAGAAAATTAGCTCCCCAGCTTATTATATGCCAAGAGAAAACTGAAGTAACCATGCACATAGTTGCCTCAGAGTGATACATTCTGAATTCGTAATAGCATATGTTTTGTATGGAGAAGAGCGTGGGGGCTGCCTGCACCAGATTTATTTTCTAGTCTGAAAACTTAGGGACACATTAAATAGAGCATACATTTAAAAACAAGCAACCACCTGAAATTTCCAGTGTGTCATCTCTAGAACGACTATGATGATGTATATTTGTTGTAGTTACTGCAAAGTTTCCAATTGCTTTCCCAAATATTCTACTTTGTGGATTTGTTAGCCTGTATTAAACCATATTTTAATTTTTTATATTTTGTAAACATATTTCTACTCTCTGACAACAAAACGAGCTCTCTTTATCAACAATGGAAGGTTATTTAAAGGATAATCTCAGTACCAAAATCTGATACTTACTATTGGTCAACAGAGTTTCAAAACCTAGGGAAAAAATATTCTATGTGACATTGCCTATGATTCTAAAGTTGCAGCTGCATGGTTTGGTGGAACATTGAGGAAAAGATACAGAACAATTTGAATACCTGAAACTAAGGCAAAAGCACATTGTCAGAGGTTTTTTGCTTGAATTATTTGTATAATTTAGCTAATCTTTCACTTCTTTTTAATACTGTGAACACAGCTTTAGAGCAAACAACCTTTCAGCTTAAATAGTCTATTAATAGGGCCATAAAACAAATTCTTGACAATAAATAATATTGATAATATTGTTAGTCATTGATAATAAATAAATAATAAGTGTTTGTTCAAGTAATTCTTTTAAGAACAAGAGAAAAAAAATAAAAGAAAAAGGGGGGAAAGCCTCATTTGTTATACAAATACTTCCAAATCTAGGGCCCATCACAATTAAGTCATTCAATAGAACCTACACAGACTTGGAAGTGATTCATGTGCTTATCATAACCTGCCCTCTGCCATACCCCTTTCCAGTCTTTTTACACTTTATAGTCCCCCACATACTCTTAGATTTAGTAACACTGGTCTCCTTGATATTTCCCAAAGAAGATACTCTATCTCCCTACTCTAGGCATCTTCACTGGCTGTCCTGATGCCTGGAATACTCTCCCTCCTCATCTCTGCTTGGTGTTTCCCTGACTTGCTTTAAGTCCCAACTAAATCCTACCTTCTACAGAAAGCCTTTCCTGATCCCTGTTAATTCTAATGCCTTCCCTCTCTTAATTATTTTCTATTTTATCTGGTATACAACTTATTTGTACACATTTTCTCCATAAGCTTGTGAGTTCCTCAAAGGCAGAGATTGTCAATTCCTTTTCTTTGTATCCCCTGGTGCTTAGCACAGTGCCTAGCATACAGCAGGCACTTTATAAATGCTTATTGGCAGACTATTACTTCATTGAATATATAATCTCATCACTATGAACACCCTTTAATTGCTCCATATTTCAACCCATCTACACATCCTCTTCTGTTATTCTTGTTCTTGTCCTATTGGTCTTCATAGAAAATGTGCCCAAAGCACTACAAGCTTTATTATAGTTCAATTAATTTTTCATCTCATCTCTGACAAGTACTTGCTATGTGACACTGAAGACATCACTTAACTTTTCAGTGCTGTATGGAACTTCCTAAGACTAAATTGCTAAGAAGCTTCCATCCTAATTAAGATCTCTATGTCTATGAATTTATTGCCTATTTCCTTGTACAGTCATATATGTACTTGCTAATTCTTTTACACTACTTCTTAGCGAACATCTTTCAGTAATATGCTGCAGCCTATATATGCCCACCATACATATTTCCATTGCTCTTTGGATCATCTATGTCTTAATTGTTCTGAGATGACAGCTTTTCATGACCTTTGAGTCACGTAGCATCAGTGGGAGAATATTTGGTGTTTAAAAGATGGGCTTTTGTGGCAGGGAGGAATTTGTAATCATTGAAAGTTCTGCACAATTTCCTGAATGCAAAACATCCCATTTTTATTTCCAAATCAATTCCAGGGCCAACTTTCACAACAATGAGAAATTTCACCTGGAATTATCTAATTAAAATGGTCAGAATATATCCAAAGAACTTTATATTCTACACAAAAATACTAACAGGATTCTAGAGAAAATTGGCCAAGTTCTGTCTTCAAAAATATGGCTAATACTTTTTGTAGTAGCCAAGAACTGTTGGTTCAAGCACTAAAAAGTCCTCATGCTATCTGTCATAAGCCCCTCTCCTTTTCTGACATAGAAATCCCCCCAACATTTTAATTAGAAAATGTCAAATATTTGTAATATGGTAGAATGTTAGCTATATTATGATCTGCTATATTTCTGTTTAAGCTTTACTGATGCATTTTGGTTTTACGTTATATTCATTTACATACATACACACACACACACACACACACACACACACACACACGCGCGATGATCCTTCCCATGAAAGATTTTTTTAAAAGCTCAGCAAAAACAGTGGACACATTAATTGCAACCAACAGCATAGGAAAAATTATGCACTTTTAGTCCCCTAAATCTCCAATAAAAAGGAGCATTTTTCTCTTCTCTAGGGCTGGCCTTGGATATTATAATTATATAGCATTCCATTTTATTTTATTGTTCTTTTGGTTTGCATTGTTGTCCTCACCGTACCTTGTTTTCCTAGCTCTGTTTAGGGCAGCTGGGTGGCACAGTGGATAGAGCACCTGGCCTGGAGCCAGGAAGACTCATCTTCCTCAATTTATATCTGGCCTCAGACATTTACTAGCTGTGTGACCTTGGGTAAGTCACTTAACCCTGTTTGCCTCAGTTTCCTCATCTGCAAAATGAGCTGGAGAAGGAAATGGCAAACCACTCTGGTGTCTCCACCAAGACCCCCCAGTGGGGTCAAGAAGAGTCAAACATGACAGAACAACTACAACAACAAAGCTCTGCTTATTTCATTCTGCGTCAGCTCATAAAAGTCTTCCTCCATTCTCCAAGTTCATTTTATTTGTATTTTCTTAGGGTACAATAATATTCCACTCTGTTCATGTATCACAGTTTGTCCAGCCATTCCCTAGTTGATAAATATCCACTTTGCTTCCAGTTCGTGATTTGTCGTTGTTCTGTCATTTCAGCAGTGTTCGACTCTTCCTAATACTGCTTGGGAGTTTCTTGGCAAAGATCCTGGAGTGGGTTTGCCTTTTCCTTCTTCAGCTCATTTTGCAGATGAGGAAACTGAGGAACAAGGTGACCGAGGTCAAACAGCTAATAAGTGTCTGAAGCCGGATGTTAATTGAGGAAGATCACCTTTCCAGACTCCAGGCCCAGCACACTATCCACTGTGCCACCTTTCTGATGGTTGTTATGTTAAAGTATTAAAACCATTGAAAAAAGGCTAAAATTATTGTTTCCTAAACTAGGATGTCATTTACTTCCATTTAATTCAACAAATGTTTGTCAAGTGTATTATATATGCGAGGTTGGGTGTAAAACAATGAGAAAGGACATTGTCTTTGCCCTTGAGGAACTTATGGAGCATGTGCCAACATCTTAAGGTCCAAGAAATGCCACTGTGGGACTAGGAAATGAACTATTTAATAATATAAGGAAGAATGACACATGGTTTATTTGTCCTTCTACCTTTGTGGCTTATATCCTTTTGATAGATCACAGGATCACCAGTTTAGAGATGCTAAGAGATCTTAGAAGTCATCTAGTTACAACTATTGTTATTGTGCAGATGAGAAGACTTAGAGAAAGTTAAATTATTTGTCTAAGGTCATAAAGGTAGTAAGTGGCAGAGCATGGAATTGAACTCAGATTCCCTTGACTTTCAATCCAGTTCTCCTTCCCCTGCACCACACTGCCTCTAATAATGCCTGCAGCTATAGTCCTATTCTTGTGAGGGTGTTCTTAATCTCTTAGGTGATGCTTAAGCTCCTCTCCCATGGCTTCATTCAGGAAGATACAAGAACTTTGGACAAAGACATTAGCCATGTGGCAATGCAGTGGCTCCAAAGAATGGCTTACAAGCACAAAACATAGAAAAAAATTAAATATTAAGCAACCCTAGCCAACATTAGCAATATTGAGAACAAGTGATGATGAAAGCAAGGGAAAGGAAGTCCAAGATTTGAAGCTTAGCAATCAAAAGTCAGATGAGCCAGTAGAGGAAGGTAGAGTACCAAACTACTCCCAATGCCTCCCTTTATAGTGAGCAGAAACTGGAATTTTGGATTCAGTTCACTTTGCATCTGCTGCTCTGCCTGGTTTCAACTGCATGAAACAGGATGTCCCTAGGCCAGGTACCCCTTGGTGTCTCCTCCCCCTGCCCCCTTTTTGTTTTGTCTCTCCCCAACCCCTATTAGATTGTAAGTTCCTTGAGGCTGAGGGCCATATTTCTTCTTTAATTAAATGTATCATCAGCACTTAGCACAGTGCCTGGCACATAGTAGGTGCTTAATAAATATTTAGTGGATTGGATTCGAGAAAGCTCAACAAAAAAGGTAGTCAAAAGTGTAAAAGGCAATGTGCTCTTCTGCAAAACATGATTGATTTTTGTTGTATGGTTGACTCAATTTGGGGTTTTCTTGGCAGATACTGGAGTGGCTTACCATTTCCTTCTCCAGCTCATTTTACAGGTGAGGATCAGAGGCAAAGAGGGTTAAGTGATTTGTGCAGGGTCAAATAGCTAGTATGTATATGAGGCCAGATTTCAGGCCCTGTGCCCTATCTACTATGCCACATAGCTGCCCACATGATTGATTGGAGCCCTGCAAAAGAGACTTCATTAGCCTTGTGAAAGCTATGCAGGCCATTATATGTATGTATAAATGTATTTGTGCATGTGTTTTGAAAATATTTTATAGTAACCCTAAATATAGCGCAATCATTTCTAAATGTACACCCTTCCCTAAATCAGACTTCTTTATATAATAAAGTAAAACAGTTAAGCAACAATAATCAATAAGGTGGGATGGGCGGAGCCAAGATGGCAGCTGGAAAGCTAGGACTTGCATGAGCTCCCAGCCAGGTCCCTCCAAAAACCTATAAAAAATGGCTCTTAACAAATTCTAGAGTTGCAGAACCCACGAAATAGCAGAGGGAAGCAGGGATCCAGCCCAGGACAGCCTGGATGGTTGCTGGGTGAGGTCTATCACGAATGGAGCTGGGAGCAGAGGGGAGAGGAGGGGAGCTGAGCCCAGTGTGGGCAGCAGCAGGACCAACCAGAATGAGAGCCAGGTGGAACTGAATCAGCGCCCTGAATCAGTGAGCTGTGGCACTTACCAGACTTCTCAACCCACAAACACCAAAGACAACAGAGAAGGTTAGTGGGAAAAGCTGCGAGGACAAAGTGAAAGGTTAGGCCACCGCCCTGGGGGCAGTGGCGGTGGTGCAGCTACAGAAGTGCAGCTGTAGTTGCTTCTGGCCCCAGGCCCATCTGGTGGGAGGAATTAAGTGGCAGATCAGAGAAGGAGTGAAGAGCCGGCTTAAGATCTGAGTCGGGTCCAGGTTGGTGGTTCTTGGGGAAGGAGGAGTGCTGGTGTGGCAGAGCTGGCTGTATAGAAATAGCTCTGAAAACAATGGCTCATCCCCTCAAGCTTGGAACAAAGTACTCTTTACTCAACAGGCAGTCATACCCCAATGAAAAACTCAAGGGTCAAGTAAGTTGGCTGGGAACATGGCCAGGCAGTGAAAATGGACTCAGATTCAGTGTCAGACTTTGGAATCTTTCTTTGGTGACAAAGAAGACCAAAACATCATACAGTCAGAAGAAGTCAACAAAGTCAAAGAGCCTACATCAAAAGCCTCCAAGAAAAACATGAGCTGGTCTCAGGCCATGGAAGAGCTCAAAAAGGATTTGGAAAAGCAAGTTAGAG
>CM053622.1:154428317-154444001 GCA_028646595.1 Phalanger gymnotis | reverse complement strand
TGTTATTTTCTTCCTTATTTTTTGGGTCTCCTTTAGCAAGTCATTGACTTGTTTTTCATGGTTTTCTTGCATCACCTTCATTTCTCTTCCCAATTTTTCTTCTACTTCTCTAACTTGCTTTTCCAAATCCTTTTTGAGCTCTTCCATGGCCTGAGACCAGTTCACGTTTTTCTTGGAGGCTTTTGATGTAGGCTCTTTGACTTTGTTGACCTCTTCCGGCTGTATGTTTTGGTCTTCTTTGTCACCAAAGAAAGATTCCAAAGTCTGAGTCTGAATCTGAGTCCATTTTCACTGCCTGGCCATGTTCCCAGCCAACTACTTGGCCCTTGAGTTTTTTGTCAGGGTATGACTGCTTGTAGAGTAGAGAGTACTTTGTCCCAAGCTTGAGGAGCTGCGCTGTAGTTTTCAAAGGTATTCCTACACAGCAAGCTCTGCCACACCAGCACTCCTCCTCCCCCAAAACCACCAATCTGGACCTGACTCAGATCTAAGCAGGCTCTGCACTCCTGCTCTGATCTGCCACTTAATTTCTTCCACCAGATGGGCCTGGGGCTGGAAGCAACTGCAGCTGTAGCTCTGTAAGCAGCCTCAGAGCTTCACCATCCCTGCTGCTCCAGGGACAGTGGCTGACTGTGAACTCCTTTCACTCAGTCCCTGAAGTTTTTTCCCACTAACCTTCTCTGTTGTCTTTGTTGTTTGTGGGTTGAGAAGTCTGGTAACTGCCACAGCTCACTGATTCAGGTGCTAGTGCCTGTTCTGCCAATCTCCCAGTCTGGCTGTCCTGGGCTGAAGCCCTGCTTCCCTCTGCTGTTCAGTGGGTTCTGCAGTTCTAGAATTTGTTCAGAGCCATTTTTATAGGCGTTTGGAGCATCCTGGGGGAGAGCTTTAAGCAAGTCCCTGCTTTCTAGCCACCATCTTGGCTCTGCCCCCTACCTCCTCCTTTTCAAAAAAAAAAAATTACTCAGCACTCCCCCGCCCAGAAATTTACTCTCTTTAACCCTTTGATTTTTTAAAAAAATTTGTATCATTTCAAAAAATATATGATTTTTTAAAAGTGACACATCTTAAATTTAATAATTTATTGTAGATTTGTGAGGTTTTTCCTGCATAGAAATTTTGATGATGCGTTATTGCATCTGGTAACCATATAGTATCAAATTGTAAACAAGTCATTACATGCACATATTCCTGCTGATGCATACTAGAGTTCCTGACAATGTGTGACATGCTCACCTGCCAACACTTGCTTGTTAAGACCTGTTGGCAAACTTGACCACTGATTGGTTATAACTTGCATTTTGTGTGTTTATTTGGAAAATAATATAATCACTATGACTTTAACTCTGTTACACAACAGATGAAACATGTAAGAATTCTTTTTCAAAATTCTCTTGTCTTCTTTCCTTATGCTTCTGCTACCCCCTTATTTTTATTCAAGGCCCCCCCCAATTGCACCTGAGGCTACTACCATCCTCTTGGATCATTCTGGAATCCCCTAGGAGGGTGGCATCACCCACTTTGGGAATCTATGAAGTAAAGGGGTACTTCTTTGTATTCTCTCAAAATCAAGAAAATACTCCCTCCAATGGAGCACAAAATTTGTCCATAGAATATTTCCTCCTTTCATTATGTAATATTACTAATAATAACAGCTAACATTTACATAGCACTTACCATATGTGCCAGGCACTGTGCTAAGTGCTTTACAATAATTATCTCATTTGATCCTCACACTATATGACCTGCCCACTTTCTTTTTTGATCATATAACCATTTGATGGCATCCTTTACACAAATTCTCCTGGGTGATTCTTTGTTTTTACTATGTTATAGACTGCCCATTCCCACCATGCCCCATCTCCATTGCCCTCAACTTTAGTTCTTCAGATATTGTACTGTTTCATGACTCTTGGCCGCATAACATCCCTGGGAAAACAACGGCATTGAAAAGATGGGCCTTCAGGGGACTTGCATTCTACTGGAAGGATATAATGCATACACAAGTAAGCAGATGCAAAGGAAGACAAAGTAATATTAAGAGGGAGAAAATGTGGACCAATAGATATTAAAACTGAACCACTATTCTAGGTTCTAGGTATTCTTGGTGTTTTGATGAATACAGAGAAGTATAAGATGTGGGTAAGATCAGGATCTTGAGGACTTTACAATTTACCTGGAGAGGTAAGATAGAGAAAAGATAATCAAGACAGTAAGCAATTGCCAAACGTGTGAGACTCTTTCTCCTAATAGTCTTCAGTCTCCTTAGCTACAAAATAGGGATAATTCGACCTCTTGATAATGATGATGATAATGAAAAAAGATTTTCTCTTCTGAATAAAATCACAGAACTGAAGGAAGAAATACCTATTTCTACATGATATATTGGCTATTTCAGAGGATCATGGAGATTCAGAGTTTGAAGAAGTTTCAGAAATCATCTAATCCAATTTCTACCTGAAAAGGAATACCCAACACAGTATACCTGAAGTAAGGTTGGTTTTGGTGGAGAGCACTTGATCAAATTGAAGAGTACTCCAATCAAATTGATAGTGTTACAATATGGGGGCCATTGTTGGTCCATGATAAAATTGACAAGGCTCCCCCCGCCCCCCACGCCCCATCAAACTGATGAGACATGGACAAGGCCAAATTCAATTCATTAATTGAATGAAGAATTTACCTATAAAAGTAAGCTGATCATCTCTTTAGACATTTCAGTTCTTTAGACTTACTCTAAGACTTTTCTACTGAAAGTATGGGAAGGGCTTTCTCTTTCCCTCTATCCTGAATCACCACCAGAAGCAACAACGGCAGAAAAAGCACATGGCAGTGGAAGGCATGAGCTTGCAAATGGACTGAGATGGGGAGTTCAAGCACTCCATTCTAACTTTTACTTGAAGACCCATGAGAGGAAATCCACTACTTCTGAAGTCCACACTGCTTTGTGATACCTCTAATTATTAAGAACTTCTTATTTACATTTAGCCTAAAACTTTAAAACTCTTTAAAACTTCCATCCACTGTTCCTAGTTCTTCCCTCTGGGATCAAACAGAACAAGCCTAATCCCTCTTTCAGGTTACAGTCCTTTAAATATTTGAAAATACCTCTCATGCCCCCTCTACAGTTTTTTCTTCTCCATATGAAGACTTTTACCATGTTTCTAAGAGAAAAATGTTGAAGTGGGGAGGGCAAGAGGAAAGCAATGTTGTCACTTTTTTAAGCTAAAGAAAATATTAATTTATGTAGTTGATTGGCAAGCAAAAGACATGATTGGAGAACTGGGGGAGGGGAACGTATTTTACATAGGCTGAGTAAGTCATTGCTTCCAAATCAACCAAGCAATTAACTTCTGTTAGCAAGGATCATTGGTACTAAATAGTTATCAGTTGAATTTTTCCAACTCTAAATTTCTATGTTTGCATATGTTACTAATTTGGTACTTCTGACTTCTTTATTTAAGTTTATGCCTTTACTTTTAGCCTTCTCTCCTGTGTTTATAAGGAATGAGGAGCACAGAGGGATATAAGAGCTTCTGATTTACGTGTCTGTTTAGTTTTATTTTAATATTAGTTCAAGGGGTCCCTCCTTCTCTCCCCCTACATTCTATAAATGTCAAGACTCTTCTATGGAACAAGGTAGCTCCTTTAACCTCACAAGTCTCACAGGAATAAAGTTTTCTCTACCATCTACTGTACTGCGGTACAGTATACTGTACTGCATTTAGAAACAGGGTAGTGCCTTCCACAAAGAACAGATTGTAGGAGACACCTTTAGCATTTCCTACAGAAAATGTTTTAATTTAGTTATCTCTGAACACCTTGTCTTGCTTGTTGTTTGTTTAGTTGTTTTTCAGTTGTGTTTGACTCTTCATGACCTCATTTGGGGTTTTCATGGCAAAGAAACTGGAGTGGTTTGCCATGTCCTTCTCCAGCTCATTTTATAGTTGAGGAAATTAAGGAAAACAGGGTTAAATGACTTATAGGGTCACACATCTTGTAAGTGTCTGAGGCTAGATTTAAACACAGATAGAGTGGATTCTCATAGACAAATGGACCAGTGATTATTGATATATTCTTAGCTCTCTTTTGAATAGTTAATGCATTATCTGTAAACTTTTCCATTATTATACAAAGCTTTCTTTAAGATATCATGAAAACTGATCTTTGAGTACCTTTAAAATCGTGTCACCCCTAGCACAGATTTCTTTTATTTAGTCAGATTCGTTTTTCTGATTTAATCTTCTTAAATGCCATTACTATTACTTAAATGCCTGTACTGGACGTGGTGGTAGTAGAATCAAAATGTAGTTGGTTCACTACTGTTGCTGATGAAGACAGGTAATGATAGAAATACCAGCAAATCTGATCCATTTCTTATCTATGATCTCCATTTAGGTTCCATCTACCAATGCTCTATGAATGATTTGATTTAGCTGGATCTCACAGCAAGCTCTCTGCAGGCTCATTTTCTCTTCAACTACTTTTCACTATTTTGGGGGGTGATACTGTCCCTTGAACAGGCACTATGCCATAATGTCTCCATGCCCTTGGTCACACTGTTCCCTTCAATGCCCTTTCTCTCCCTTTTTGTTTGTTGAATTATTATCCTAAGGCTAATGTCAAAAGCACCAACTACCTGCACCAAGCCTTATTTCATGCCCATGTCAGTAATAGACAAAAATAGCACTTTGTTTTGAAACTATTGTACTTATCATGTAATTTCATATATTCTGGTTGTCAGTGTTATATCTTATCCCTGTAGGGATTTTTAAGCTCTCTGAGGGCAGCAGCTATATCTTATCTGGACTTTGTATTTACTCCAGCATTTAGCACAGTGCTATTTCTATGATGTTTTGCCACTAAACTTGTATTTTACACTTGTGTTGATTGCCCTGGATTATAATGTCTGTTTGGCAAGAGCTTAAATGTTGTTGGCAGTGGGAAGTTTTGGGGCTCCTTCAATTTCATCCTTGTGACAGCTTTTCTTCATAAGTTCAGTTTCTCTAAAAATGACAATCAGTTAATTTCCTTATTTTTGTTCATTTCCTATTTATAGGAACTAAGACTTTTTAAAAATTGTTTGCAGTAGAACTTCTATGATTGCAAGGAACATCTTCTCATTTTTATCCTTTCTCCTATATCAAGGATGATAAGAAGAATCTCTAATTGTTTGAGTCCTCCAGTCAACTTGATAACCTTGCATGGAATGGAATATGTTTTAAGGGAGCACCTCTCATAGAGCTACACATGAAACCTAACTACTTACTGGTAGTGATCTCCCCTGATTGCTCCCTGGTAAATGGAGCCTCATTCTGATATTTGTTTGACTGAAGTCCAGAAGGAGAGACTTGTTGGAAAGTGCTTAATAAATATCCTGAAGTGCTTAATAAATGCTCTATCTATCCAATCTCTCTTCTTTGAAAATGCACCTCATACATCACCTTCTAAATGAATCCTTTCCTGAGACTCTCAGTTTCTAGTGCTCTCTCTCTCCAAAACTACCTTGTATTGACTACTGTGTATTTGTTCTCTTTATATTTGTTCTGTATATATTTATAGTACATGATATATAGTCCTCTTCAGGACTACTTCTTCAATCCTCTCTAGATAAGGATTAAGGGATAGAAGCCATGTGTAGTCTACTGATAGCCTCTTGATGTCAATGCAAAGTGAGGAAGGTGCCCATTATGTTGGTTGGATACCCTGTGGAGAATCATCAACAAGAGCTGTACAAGATGGGCAGACATTGATGAATTTTAAACTGCATTGGAACATCCACATTGAGCTTACAGATCTATCTGAATATTACACATATTGCATTGAACTCTAGAACACTATAAAACCTCATCGCTGAAATCCATAACACTGAGAATGGAAGAAAAACAGTTTTCCCAGGTCATGGCATGCCACCAAATGAGGTGAATTAGTCTGTAAGCATGTGTGTATGCAAATGTATATGTGTGTGTGGCCTACATATGTATCTTGAATAGGCATACAGATTGACAGAGTAAGAAGTAGAAGGAAATAGGGCTGGATACTTAAGATATTATACAATTGTTTATGATCCCAAACTGTTGATTGCCAAAAACATCCATTTCTTTAACACTAATATCTTTCCACTTATACTATATATCTACTGATTATAGAACACAATGATCTTAAAAGAATCAAATTTTAAGTAGCCCAAAAGACAATAAAAAGACACACAATTATCTACAGAATGTCACATGTTAGCAGTTCAACTCAATGTTTATTGACTGCCTATTATATCCATGACACTATCCTAGGTACTAGTAATACAAAAATAAAATGAAAGAAAATGCAAAACAATTTGATGAGGAAGGAAATAATAACATCTTAATGCTAATGTCTTCCCTCTATCTCTTACCTCCACTTTATATATCTTATTTTTTACCCAGTTGTTTGCCTATTGTCTACCCCCTTAAACTCCTTAAGACTGGGGTTTTTTTTGTTTTTATTATTATTTTGCTTGCCTTTCTTTGTGTCCCTAGCACTTAGCATGGTACCTGGCACAGCGTAGGTGCTTAATAAATGTTTATTGACTGACTGCTTATTGACTGACTGAGTGAGGCTGAGTGGATCTGAAAAGGCTTCTTGCAGAAAGTAACACCTGAAGTGAATCCTGAAGCAAGCTAGATTTACGAGGCAGAGCCAAGGAGGATACATGCTCCATGCATGGGGACAGGCTATGAGAAGATAGGAACACTCGAGATAGAATGTCAGGTTTGGAAATAGCTCGTGGCCTAGTTTAGCTGAACAACAGAGTACATAATAAGGAGTGATATTGGATAACTCAGGAGAGGTAGGCTGGAATCAGACTGTGGAGGGTTTTAAATGCCAGACTGATGATTTTGTACTTCATACTAGAGGCAACAGAGAGTCACTTAATATATTTGATAAGAAAATGATCTGGTCAGATTCCTGCATTAGGAGGGTTGTCTGTGCAGCAATATAGAAAATGAACGAGGAGAGAGAAAAGCAGGGAAATGAATTAGGAAGTTATAATTCAAGCTAGAGGTAATAAGGGCCTGAATTAGGGTATTGGTTGTGTATGAGAAGACAGGCATTGACGAAGAGCGATTTTGGAGAGATAGAAATTGCAAAATCTGCCAATCAAATAGATATGGGGGGAAGGGGTTAATGGAGAGAGAAAAGTCAAAGGTGATTCAGGCAGTAGGCTTGGGTTTCTAAAAGGGTGGTGGTGACTTGCTTCTGAAAATTAGCCTAAAAGACATCATCAAGGATATGCATGACCAGAAAATGAGATGGGCTAGTCATATAGTGAGAGTGAGAAATAACAGATGGACAGCCCAAGTGCTACAGTGGTACTTCCAAGGTATTAAAAGAATGCAAGGAAGTCCTCCAGCACACTGGATGGATCCTCCATGGAGAATTTATGGAAAAACACGGATAAGAATCACACAACATGAGAAGTCATGCAGGGAATACCCACACCCATGTGGATGAAGTCATTGAACCACCGAAGTGTAAATGTCTACAGTTAATCCTCTTATAGTTTAATCTATGCAAATATTATTAAATCTAAGTTGCTGAATTTTTAAAAGTAAGTGTCATTTCCTGAGATTGCTCAACAGAAGTTAGTAATAGACTATATACCATCCAGGTCTCCAAACATTGCTGATTATCTTTATAATTATTATCATGATGGATGCATAATATTTTACTTTACAGAACAGATGGATTCTTGAAAGGTTGCTCTTATGAATTTTTTTTTCAATTCGGTCACACATTTTCCTAATGACTTACCAAATAATTACAAAGATGTTTCATCTGAACTTCTAATTGATCTTCCATTGTTAGAGGGTCCTACCACTCAATCTTAAATTTCTTTGTCTCTCCCTCCCTCTCCTCTAACCCCTCCCCCATCCATAGTTACTAAAGTATAAACAAACAGTGAAATGCTAAGGAAGTTCTCATTTAAAGGAGCCTGTGATTAATTTTTTGGGAAGCAAAAATACTTTCCTAACCCCCAACTTATCCATTGTGTTCCTCTTAAAATTAGGTAAGCCTTTTATTTATTATTATTATTGTTATTATTTGGGAGGGTATATTGACTTGAGTTTCTACAAATTTCTTATCCTAATGGTTCCTTAGGAAAAAAACCCTTGAGGCAAATTTACTCAAAATGTTATAGTAGTTGTGCTTTTACAGTTTTTAGCTTGTATTTTGTCAGTGCTGGATTCTAGTCCCAGCTCTATCCTAAATATGACCTTGAGCAAGTTATATTAACCCTTTTGAGTTTCCATTAACTCCTATGCTAAATGAGGATTTTGAACTAAATGATGGCTAATTTTAGAAGATTAGTCTAAGAGAAGAATTACACCTGCTTTTTAAAGGAGAAATAGGCTGTGTGTGAGTAACTGGGCATGGTTAGTGTTAGCAGAGGATGTGGAATTTCCAGTTACTGCAGATGTCTGCAGTCTCTTAAGCTAGGGGGTGGTGTGCATTTGGGGGAATAATCTTTCACATATGACTGAATTAATACATGAAAACAAAAGTGAACATTTTAATCTAAGTACTATAATTGGTGCAGGTTTTCAGTAGATAGCTAGCTAGCTCTCTAAAAACCACTGAGATCTATGCCTGTGTATGCAATTCAGGCAGCGACTTCAGCCATTAAACCCTGCATTTCTCCTCTAGAATTAGCTTAGTCACAGAGGCAACATCTGAAAAAAAGACAACACCCAAAATAAAGAGGATAAAAATGTTAACAGCTGATTTCTAATCATTACGAAAGATTGTTTTTATTCCTACCCTCAATAACATGACAGGTTAAAAGCTCTGTTCGGGAATTTTAATTGAAGAAAAAGTAGGTTTGCTGATACTTGATTTAAATAATTAGTTCACCCAACCCTGGAACAAATTAATTAATTAATTAAAAATTGAGAAAAAAAAAAATAGAGGCAGTGGGGTGTGTGGATTTGAAGCCAGAGGACCTGAGTTCTATTCTTAGCTCTGCTACTCATTCCCTGTGTGAATTTGGGCTTATCACTTATACTAGCCGGGCTTCATCTGTGAAATAAGAAGAGTTGGATAACATGATGAACACATATTTTTTTCCCAAGCTTTAAATCCTAAAACCTAGACCTCACAGTCAGCCAATAAGAAAAAATGGGAGGACTTTGATTCCTATTACCTCTCTGCACACTTTCAATTTTGTTTGGTGTTCATTTTAACCTTATTTCACTTTTACGGAATTCTTAGTGAAGATGAACACAAGTATAAGGATGAACTGCCTGAGTACTTCACCTCAACTGGTAGCAAGTAAGAGCTGGGATTTGAATTCAAGGTCATTTGTTAAAAATCCGCTTCTATTTCCACTACATTATTCTGCTGGACTTTTTTTGTTTGTTTTATTGATGGCTTTTGATTTCACATCACAGTCACATTTCAGAATATATCTGCTCTATACTTCCGGTGGACCTTCCCCCTCCTAATGAAGGAGAGCAAGAATCCATCCTGGTCAACTCCTTTTCTGCAGATCTTTACCTGTTATTTGATGACAATGATAAGGAATAAATAAGCTCTTAAGCCTAAATTGAATACACATAGGAGGCAAGGGAATTTACAGAGTCTTGCCTTGTGCTGTGGGGCAAAACAGTGGACTTAGGCCAATTTAAACACTTCTAACACTACAGTTTGAACTCAGCAGACTCAGTGGGGACTCTTTTACATGATCAGGCTGTGCTGGTGGTAGAGGGGAGTCAAAACAATCTGAATTCTGCAGACACAGTGGGAACATTCCTTCTATTGTGTGCACGCCATCCACTCTTCAGCCTGCCTGAGGATAAAGCAAGCAACCATATTGAAAGGGATGACTCTCTAGAATTGCATATAAAAAATAGGTTAATGATTTGTAGGTTTGTGATTCATGTCATTTTATGCTGCTGCTCCAATAAAATCATAGAATTTAAGAACCAAACCCCTCCCCCAATTTTGTAGATGAGATAACTGAGACCCAGAGGAAGGAAGTGACTTGCCCAAATTTATACAGCAAGTTAATTGCCAAGCTGAGATTCAGAACTTGGGTCATCTGACTCACAGCATCATTAGCATCATAGATCTAAAACTGGAAAATAACTTAGAAATCATTTACTATATGCCCCTCATTTTATAAATACAGGTAGTGAGGCCCAGAAAGGTTAAATGATTGCCCAAGACCACACACGGAATTAGTGACTAATGGCATGTGCTGGTAAATGTTTAACAACCAGCTCTCAGGAAAAAAAAATGTATGCATGGCACATTTTTAAGTTTAATTTGCATTATTAACATTTTCTTCATCACCTTCTTAAGTCTAGATGATCAACAAAATAAACCAAGCCCTGATCTGTAGTGTTTGCTGGCTTCTGAGGTATAAATATTCGAACTAAAAATTTAACAATTGGATCAGGGCCTGTTTGGTCTGGCTCCAGAACACTCCTGCCTGATTCCCAGATCAGTGAGAGTATGCATGTCCCAAAACAGCACACTGCCTCTATGATATGCCTATCTTGAAGAGATGTTTGTAATTCAGTTGTTAAGCTTTGCCCAACCCAAAACTTGTTACTCGAGCATCTGACAATGAATTTTTTAAAGGCTTAAAAGCATCTGTTTATATATTTTAAATTTTCAAGGTATCCAAAATCAGGGAAAAGGATATGGATATATATCCACCAAGAAAACAGCAACCAAGTGTCTTACTTGTTTTGTTTCTGTGATTTTATTCAAACACCCCATTCTTTAGGGAGCAGATCTGCTATTATCAAACCTTACTATCAATTATATCACTGTCTTCAAGTTCAAGAATTCCAAGTTCACTTACTAGACAGAGCCCTGCAAATGGAAGCTGGGTAAGTGTGCCAGTAGGGCAAAATGGGCTTAGTTTAACGGGTGCCCTTGAGGAGTTTGGCTTTTGTTTATTTTGTTTACTTTGAGTGAAAGGCACTTCAGGAGTTTTGGCTTTTACCTTGAAAGTACTTTCACCCGTTAAGTGCTAAGCCCCAGGCCCAAAGCCCTATCAGGTGTGAAACCTGTGTGGGTGTAGATTAATGACTTAAGAGGGGCCAACTCAGGAACCAATGGTCTCTGGTCTCTGGTCATTGAGGTGGGGCTTGAGAACACCAGAGGCTTGGCTGAGAGGAGAGGCGAGAAACTATAGCTGAAGCCAAAGCAGAGCCTACCTGTGTGTGGACCCAGGAGTTCGAGCGAGGACTAGAGGCCAGTGAATATGATTTATGCCATCTTATTTTTCTATGGCCTCCTGGTTACTCTTGTGAGGCGGGCCTACTGGGCCTGGAGGCTTGTGATCACAATATTGGAATGGGGAGGTTGGT
Organism: Phalanger gymnotis; assembly: GCA_028646595.1. Taxonomy (NCBI): domain Eukaryota; kingdom Metazoa; phylum Chordata; class Mammalia; order Diprotodontia; family Phalangeridae; genus Phalanger; species Phalanger gymnotis. The sequence goes on along the minus strand of CM053622.1, from coordinate 154,432,644 downwards.
TCGTGAATCTGTCACTCTGGGGCCTAAATAAATGTTTTGATGCCATCTACTTAGAGAATTCTATATACCCAATGATTTCGAACCATTCATATATATATATATAATCCTTTTTGAGATCACAAATTCGGCCTTCCTACTACAGTAAGGAAGGGGAAGTGGTGAACACAGTTCTATAACTCCTACCCCTACCTCCCCTGTATGCACGTGATATACAATGGAAACATATTTAATAACAGAACAGTCAGGGTTCCCGGAGTGTATAATTTCTACATGGCATGAATACTGACTGAAATAAATTTAACTGAATTCTCAACATTTTAGGAGAATACCCCTCTTTTGTGAAGGAAGAGTAGAAAGTGAGAAGATGAAATAGGAATTAGTTTTTAAATAAAAATCCCTTAAAACATTCATATACATACTTGAACGTTCCTATAATACCTTCTTTCTAAATGTAGGAAGACAAGTAAGGTTTCTTTCCAAGGCAGAAATGATAAACAAAGATTATATTTTTGTTGGCAGATAGAACAAGTCAATTCAACAAGCATTTATTAAGCACCTACTAGGTACTGTGGTATGTGGTATGCTCTGGAGATACAAAGAAAATAAAAGATATTCCTGCTCTCAAAGAACTCACAAAATAATGGGAGAGATAAACAATTGTGTGCAAACAAGACACATACGGGATGAACTAGAGATGATCTCAAGCTCTATCTAGCATTTTTCTTTCTTGCCCCCAGGTCTATCAATATACCAACTAGAAACACTATAGGAGCTGAAAAGGAAAGGGAAAGACATCAGCTCTACCCCCATATAGTTCCTGCAGAGGGATTTGTTGGATAAAATTACTAAAATTGGGGAGAGGGGTGTCATGCAGACTGACAAGCAAGGATCTGAAAAGAGTTAAAAGGAATGTTTGAACTCTAAATTCCAGAGTGAACATGCAAAAAAGTATGTACAAACAAGATATGTATGTATGTGTGTTTATATAATAAGTGTGTATCTATCCATTTATCTATCTATATTTGGAGATAATCAAAGGCTTCACTTAGCCCTTCTATCTTTCCCCCAGGTTCATCTACAGACCAACCAGAAAACTATGGTAGTAAGGGAAAGGGAGAGACATCACCCATATGGTTCCTATGAGACTTGGGGGAACTTTGGAAGGTCTGAGAATGACAATCAGGGACTTGACAGAAGTTAAAAGGAATATTCTACCTGTTAGTCAGGTAACTTGGCTTAGACAAAGGACCTTAAAGGGACAATCTCAGGGCCATCCTCAACTCAATCTCCCCTATTCCATATATCTAATTCTTTGCCAGATTTTGTCAGTTCCACCTCCACACAGTTTCTACCATGTCATTCCCCTGCTCAATAAATGCAAGAAACACTCAATTAGCACTTACCTCAAAAACAGCCTCTTTTGTTTGACATTTAAAGTCTTTTACATTCTTCTTCCAAACTGCCTTTACAGACTTATTATATATTATTCCTTTCACTGAGCAGTGAGGTCAGTGAATAGTACACTAGACCTAGAGTTCAAATCTGGTCTCATTTACTAGATGTATAACCCTGGGCAAGTCACTTAACTTCTGTTTGTCTGTTTCCTCAACTATAAAATTAGGATAACAGCACCTACTTCCCAGGGTCATTGTAAGGATCAAATGAGATATTTACAAAAGAGCTTAGCCTAGTGCATGGCACAAGTAGTAGGTGCTATAAAATGTTTATTCCCTTCCCCTTTCTATTCCCTTCATGAACACTCTGGTCTAGCCAAACTGGCCTTCTTGCTGTTCCTCACATATAACATTACAGCTCCTATTCCCAAGCCTTTGCACAGGCTCTTCCAACTTGCCTGGAAAGGATTCTTTCTTGACCATCACTTCTTAGAATCCCCAGTTTCCTCTGAGAGAAATGATTATTTCTCTCTTGTATTAATAACTAATTACTGAAATCAGGACCAAGGTTTTCCCTATTTTCTACTTCCTTATCCAGAAATCAACTAGTATGGGAAATCTTGGGCAAAAAACTCACCCACAACCAGGCTGAAAGAATTAGTGAATTCTTGTTCATTGTGTTTGGTCAGACAGGTGTGGAGTAGAACTGGATTCCCTCTCCACTATGTAAATTGGTAAGTCTCTTTGACCAAGACTTGGATGATCCAAGTCATATACTTCCAAGACCCTGTAGTAGGAAGGCCAAATTTATGATCTCAAATATAATCATGTATATGTTTGAATGGTCCGAAATCGCAAGGTATGAGAGATTCTCTAAGGAGAAAACAATAAGAAATTTATTTAGGCCCCACCGCAGCAAAAACTTGAACCAGCCTCCCCATTCCAACATCTTGACAAAAAGACTCCAGGCCCAGAAAGCCGCTGAAGTTGTCTCCCAGCTCACCCCTCCTCGAAGCCGAGCTTCAGGCGTTCTCAAGCCCCGCCTCAATGACCAGAGACCATTGGTTCCCGAGCTGGCCCCTCCTAAGTCACCAATCCACACCCACACAGGTTTCACACCTGACAGGGCCCTGGGCCTGGGGCTTAGGACTTAACAGCTGAAAGTACTTCCACTCAAAAGAAACAAAAGCCATGCTAATGAGACAATTTTGCTTAACAACACAGACCCCCATTAGAATAAGCCTACATCTCATTATAATATTAATATTCTCATTAATTGTTAGCATTCAGAGTTGATTGCCACCCTCAGGAATACCAGCTCTTCTAAAGGCATATAAACTGTGAGCCCACTACCATGAGGGGTCTTTGGCATTAGAGAGTATCATTGACCTCTTTTTATTAATAAACATGCTAGCCTTATTAATAAAAGGATTAAATTACCTATGCCTCCGCACCCCCACATTGCCTTGTATATACTTTGCATATGTTTACATGTGTTTATGTTATCTCCTCCTATAGAATGTAAGCTCCTTAAGGCTAGGGATCATTTCATTTATGTTTATGTATTCCCATCCCTAGCACAGCACCTGGCACATCATAGGTACTTCTTGTTGAATGATCTTAGAGCTTCTGCTGTCTTCTGTTGGATGCCTGGATGGGTGTGACTGCATAGTTTCTTATGCTTTTCTGTTAGTTGAAAGGAGATAGTAACCGAGCACCAGAGAGCCCTGGTGAGACTACGGAGTGGAAAACCAGCAAATGGTGGCAGAGAACAGCTCAACCAATACTGCACTAAAAGCCAGAAAAGATGTCCTAGGGAAACCAGTGAACAATTCATTGGAGATGAGGTGAGATGTGCCACATACAGTGGCATGATGACATCATAAGAGGATTTTAGCCATTCTGCAGCATCACAGGGATGAGTTGCTCCAAGCATTAGTAAGTCCTAGCGTCGCATTTCTCCTCTGTGAGAACAAGAGATTCAACCTCACCCTAATTCCCATTTTAAAGAATGATCAAGTCATATTCAAAACCACAGACCTCCAGAGCCCAAGGGAGAAGAGGTTATTCTGTACCTCTGGGCAAAATAGGTAGCTGGTTACCTGGTATTATTTCAAGAGTGAAAAAGCCTCCCCTACACCACTAAAAATATATCCCCTACCATGTTTCCTCTGTGCACCAAATTCCCATGTCAACATGATTCTTAAACCAGAGGTACTTCATCTTTGTTAAATACTTAACCTTTGTTTATATCACGCATACCTTTGGCAGTCTGATAAACCTATGAATCACTTCTCAGAATAATGTTTTTAAAACAATATCAAAATAAAATATCATTTAGGGGCAGAGCCAAGATGGCGGCTGGAAAGCAGGAACTACCATGAGCTCCCCACCAAGTGCCTCCAAAAACTTATAAAAAATGGTGCTGAACCAATTCTAGAACTGCAGAACCCACAAAATAGCATAGAGAAGCGGGACTCTAGCCCAGGACAGCCTGGATGGTCTCTGGGTAAGGTCTACCCTGCACAGAGCTGGGAGCAGAGGAGAGTGGAGCTGAGTGGGAGTGGAGCCCAGCGTGGGTGGCGCAGACCCACCAGACCGGGAGCCAGACGGAGCATGCCCTAGCGCCCTGAATCAGTGAGCTGTGGCAGTTACCAGACTTCTCAACCCACAAACACCAAGGACAACAGAGTAGGTTAGTGGGAGAAGCTGCTGGGGACTGGGATAGAGTTTGCAGTTCTGCCACGGCCCTGGGGCAGCAGAGGTGGGGCAGCTACAGAGCTACAGCTGCAGTTGCTTCTGGCCCCAGGCCCACCTGGTGGGAGGAATTAAGTGGCAGATCAGAGCAGGAGTGAAGAGCCTGCTGAAGATCTAAGTCCAGTCCAGGTTGGGGGTTCTTGGGGAAGGAGGAGTGCTGGTGTGGCAGAGCTGGT
>CM053622.1:154343092-154427817 GCA_028646595.1 Phalanger gymnotis | reverse complement strand
ATGATACACGTGGCCCATGTTGAATTGCTTGACTTCTTAGGGAGGGTGGGTGGGAAGGGAAGAAGGGAGAGAATTTGGAACTCAAAGTTTTAAAAAATAGATGTTCAAAAACAAAAAAAAAGTTTTTGCATGCAACTAGTAAATAAGATACACAGGCAATGGGGCATAGAAATTTATCTTGCCCTACAAGAAAGAAAGGGAAAAGGGGATGGGAGGGGAGTGGGTTGACAGAAGGGAGGGCTGATTGGGGAACAGGACAACCAGAATATACGCCATCTTGGAGTGGGGGGGGGGAGAGTAGAAACAGGGTGAAAATTTGTAATTCAAACTCCTGTGAAAATCAACACTGAAAACTAAATATATTAAGTAATAAAAAAATAAAATATCATTTAAAATGTATATACCTCAGGTTAAGAACCCTTGTCTTAGGTCTATTTTCATGCATTTTTATTTTGAAAAGCACAGGACTCTAAGAGAATGTGATGTTGTCATTAGAGAGTACTGGCGTTGGGAGAAGAACAAGATCTCCAGGCCTGGAAAAGGGGAGATTTGGGGAGAAGAGTCATTAGGAAAGATAAGCCTTCCTTTGTTTTATTCAGTTTTATTTTATCTTTAGTTCCAGATTGTCTCTCTCTCCCCTCCTCCTCCCCCACCCATTGAGAAGGCAAGAAACAATCAACTGGGAAAGACTTTGTAACTCTGGTCACCACAATGACCCACAACAATCCCAAAGGACTCTTGATGAAGAATGCTACCTACCTCCAGATAGAGAACTGATGGGCTCAGAGAACAGATTGAAACACAAGTCTTCTGTATTGTAGTTATCACCTTTCATTGCTGCCTCTCTGGATAACTTCCTTCCAACAATCTTCCATTTGTTTTTTAAAGTCCTTCACTCCCCTTCATATCTTAGATCTTTCCACATACTCTATAATCCAGTGACCCTGGTCTCCTGGGTGTTCCTCACACAAGACATCTCTGGGCATTTTCACTAGTTGTCCCCTATTCCTGAAATTCTCTTCCTCCTCATTGCCATCTCCTGATTTCTCTGGCTTCCTTCCAGCCTCAGCTAAAATCTCATCTTCTTCAAGAAGCTTTTCCAGTTTCCCCTTAGTGGAAGTGTCTTCTCTCTGAGATTATCACTTATTTGCCCTGTATGTATTTTGTTTAAGATAAAAAAAAAAACCTAGCCCCTAATCATGAAGAGCCTATATTTTATATTTGTCTAGTCCTGGCCTTGTCCCCAGATTTGTATAGAGTATTTCTTTCTAATTCACACAGGATCTTTGCGTTGGAGTGAGTGTCCTGAGTTCACAGCTAGTAAGACTCTCAGACTTCATGCCCACTTAGCATCAAAAATTCCTCCAGTATTTCATCCCAGACTTCCAGTTCACTGCATTTCTCTGGCTTAGATACAATAAATAATTTTCATGTTTAAGCATAAGAAGAAGCTAGATGATTCAGTGGATCTAGCCCTATACCTGGAGTCAGGAAGACCTGAGTTCAAGTCCAGCCTCAGACACTAGTTGTGTGACTCTGGGCAAATCGCTTAACTTCTGTCTGCCTTAATCCACTGGAGAAGGAAATGGCAAACCACCCCTGTATTTTTGCCAAGAAAACTCCATGGACAGTATTGGCAAGCTACGGTCAATGGGATCACGAAGAGTAGGACACAACTGATCAACAACATCTTGTTTGTACATAGCAGTTTGCACGTTGTCTCTCTCGTTAGACTGGCAGCTTCTTGAGGGCAAGGGCTATCTTTTACTTTTCTTTGTATCCCCAGCACTTAGCACAATGTCTGGCACATAGCATGTGCTTAACCAATGTTTGCTGATTTGTCTTTGCTTAAGACAGTTTTACCTGGCGTAGGACTGATAACTAAGACAGGTAATTGATAGCTTTGGGTTATTTGAATAATCTTAGTGCTAAGGGAGAGTAAATGGGGAGGGAGGTGGTAACTGAGGTCCCCGACAAGTATGGAGAAATCCCTTGGAAAAAGAGTGTCCTAGTCCTAATGTTAAGTGGTAGGAAGGACACCAGCTTCCCTGTGTATCAGCAGAAGGGGGTGGGGGTGTCATTCTTCACATGCTCTGCATTCCAGCCAGACTAACTTGATCTTCTCAATGCACACCATCACATTTACCATCTCTGTGACTTTGCATAGCCTTTCCCCTAAGAAAGGAATACTCTTCCTCCTCAGCTCTGCCTCAGAGAATCTGTAGCTTCCCTCAAAGCTAAGTTTATCTGGAGCCACTCAGTTGTTAGTGTTTTCCTCTCTCAAGTATCTCCTATGTACTTTGAAAATGTTTTGAGTAAACTTATCTATCTATGTACATTTTGTTTCCTCTAATATAACCTAAACTCTTTGAGGGGAGGGATTTTTTTTTTGTCACTAGCACCTAATAGTGCCTGGCACATATACTGTAGGTGCTCAATAAATGCTTACTGGGTTAATTTGAATTGAACCAGGGCCGGAGAGAGCTTTTAATCCTACCTTAACAGACAAGGTCAGTCCCACTGGTTATCATTTAGTTTGGAGAGAATTTAGGACTTAAGTTCTATAGGACAGAGGATTTGCTGCACAAAGGTGACACTGAGACAATGTTGAATGCATCCACAGAGCATGCAAAGGCCAATGAGAGGTAAACAATTCAGATGAGCCTCAAAAAAAAGAAATAACTTCTCAGGCTGACACTTCCCAAAATACAGCCACAGATGGCCTTGTTAAAAGGCTTACATGACAGGTCATCTTTCCTTTGTCCCCATCATATTCCATCTTGTGTTATATTTCTTTGTGCATTTCTATTTTCTGAACTCAAGTATAAGCTCCTTGAAGGCAGGAGCTGCATTGTTTTTCATCTTTATATCCCAAATGGTCTAGCACAGTATATGACGCATAATAGAAGTTTAATAAATGTTTTGAATTGTGTGGAATTGAGTCAAATTACATACACAGCCTCATGTTTTTCAGTTAGTATAGAATGGTTTCTTAAAGCACTGAAGCTAGTTTTCATTTTTTCTTTCTGGTCAATTGGTTTTTCTTGCCCAGAATCTCAGGGTTACTGTCCTTCCTTTCTAGCCCAGGCCAAGGTGGGGTTATTTCTTTGTTCCCATGTTCCCTGAAGACATAGATCACTGTGAAGTAAGGGCAGCATCAATGTATCTTTCCATATCAGTTCAGAGGTTCTTCTAAAAATATAAACTTGCAAGAAAGTAAAGTGAGCAGAACTAGGAGAACATTGTACACAGTAACAGCAATATTGTATGATGATCAGTTGTGAATGACTTACCTATTTTCAGCAATTCAATGATCCATGATTAAAAATGCTATCTACCTCCAGAGAAAGAATTGATGGAGTTTGAATGCAGACTAAAGCATACTATTTTTCATTTTCTATATTTTTTCATGTTTTTTATCTTTGAATTTGTGTCTTCCTTCACAACATGACTAATATGGTAATATGTTTTGCATGATTGGACATATACGACCTATATCAATTTGCTTACTGTCTCAGGGAGAGGGGAAGTGAGGAAGGCAGAGAGAAAATTTGGAGCTCAATTTTTTAAAATAAATGTTAAAAATTGTCTTTCCATATAACTGAGGGGAGAATAAAATATTATTTTAAAAATAAAAATTAAAGTTTTTAAAAGGGAAAAAATCTTGCATACCAATGAAGATTTTAAAAATTGGCACCGTGGGTTCTAAACACAGGTTAAGTACCAATTTATTTAGCCACTTCTGAGAAATTTTCATAGTCCTGTTTTGTTCTGGTCCAATTGCAGAAAATGCTTGTCTTAGAAAAATCTAGAAACTTAATCTCAGAAATGTTATATGTATGAATACAACTAAAGCTGCAATCTTGTATGTTTATCTAATTCTCTCATACTCTTTGGCCTTATACTTTTTAAAAAACCAGACCACTAATTGAGACTTTCTCAAAATATAGATTCTGATTAGTGGCAAGATATTCATTATACATATTCAATTTTTATATAAATACCTTTTATGTACACTCTAAGCCTATGCTTATACTATAGGATTATGGCAAAGTTAGGCTTACCTATGATTTTTCTTTTCCTTATACAATCTGAAGGACCCTCCCTACAATGACCTCTGATTTCTTGGGTGGGGACTAGAACTTCTGAGCTGTTACTCCCTAGAACCCTGCCCAACAACATCCACTGGGGAAATTTATTGTGATGAATGGACCCTATTAATACCAGATGTTCCATACTCTCCCTTTCCCTCCCTAACACCCTACGGACTATGGAAACTAAATGGGAACTCTTCAGGCTTTGCCTGTGATGCCATAAGCAGAAACAAATCCTCTTAGAGTTATATTGTGCTATGCCCCTGAGTGTAAATAAACAGAGAAGAAAATATAGCACCAGGATTGGATATGAACCATTTGGCAGAGTTCGGAATATGTCAGATTTTGAAAAAAGTATCACACAATCAATGGGAAATATTCTGTGAATGAAAGTCTTAATCTTGTCCTTGGCTACAGTTTAACTTGATACACCAATTGTTTTTCAAGTTACATTCACCAAAATATAGGGAGATGAATATAAAATAATAAAATGGATATTTTCTTATATATTGTATATTTTACACACACATATGTATACATGTATACTTATACATACACATGTAGATATAGCTATAGATAGATCTAGATATTCTGAGTCTCACCTTTGCTATATTTAGCTACCTTGGTTTGCAGCTGTTGGGTGTCTTCTATTATCTCTAGCTTCACTCCCTAAATATTCATTTTAATTTACTATAAAAAAACAAATATGTGCCACATTTAAGGAGGGATATGCTGATATTACAAAACCAACCAATATAATATGACACCAAAATTTAAAAAAAAACCCTAGCATCTTGGGAATCACTGTTTAGGTATGGCCATTTTATTCTGTTGATAAAGCATCTTCCTCTTTGGGACATTGTGCTAACATTAAGCTTATAGTTGGGATATAAATAACAAGGAAGTAAAGAACACATATCCCCTTCCCTCTCCACAACCATACTTTAAATCAGTATTCCACAAAATCTGGAGAGAGCACACCCAGTTGCAATTTGTGGTTTAAATTAATCCTCAAGATCATTCTTGCTTTATTCTTGTTTTTGTTGGTGTTAGAACTAAAAGAAATGGAAAAGAGCATCTAATGATGATGTAATAAACACATGTTTTAATCTTGCAGTAAGTTTTTAAATGCTGAGATAATTAAAAGATTTGGTTTCTTCAAAATGGGTTTATCATTGTTGATGAAACACACTACCAACCATAGGGGAAGGTTGCTATAGTTGCTGTATCTGCTGATTTTGCTGATCTTCTTTGTTAACCCGTGAGGGTTTAGTGAGAGTGTTGGTGAGAACTACTGTGGCATAAACAACAAAAAGCATTACTAAAACTTTTAAAAATAAAATATATAGTGCTTTGCTGTTCAGTCATATCCTATTCTTCGTGACCCTTTTGTGATTTTCTTGGCAAAAATACTGGACTGGTTTGCCATTTCCTTCCCCAGCTCATCTTACAGATGAAGAAACTGAGGCAAACAGGATTAAGTGATTTGTCCAGGGTCACACAGCTAGCAAGTGTCTGAGGACGGATTTATTACTCATAAAGATGAGTCTTCCTGACTCCAGGACTTTAAGATAATTCAATCTATGTAGACTTAATAAAGAGTGGATTACAGAACTTGCAGGACCGTGGATACCATGTGTTCCATATGCTATTAGACACGGACACTATATTGGAGGGACAGCTGGGCAGCATAGTGGATAGAGTTCTGAGCCTGGAGTCAGGAAGACTCATCTTCCTGAGTTCAAATTTGGTCTTAGATACTTCCTAGCTGTGCGACCCTGGGTAAGTCACTTAACCCTGTTTGCCTCAGTTTCCTCATCTGTAAAATGACCTGGAGAAGGAAATGGCAAACCACTCTAGTACCTTTGCCAAGAAACCCCCAAATGGGGTCATAAAGAGTCTGACGTGACTGAAAAATGACTGAATAACAAAAACTATGTTGGTTACTGCAGAAGTGGAAGAACAACTTTCAAAGACTGAAATTACTACGATTAAAAAATAAAAAGTCATCAGTAATTTTTTTTAAAAAAATAGGCAGGTGATGCCAGTCTAGTGTAGCAGAAAGAGTATTGGCTCTAGAGTCAAACAATGTGGGTACAAATACCAATTCTGTTACCAACTACCTATGTGACCCAATACAACTCATTTAATCTCTCTAGACCTCAGTTTCCTCATCTGTAGAGTGAAAGGGTTTGACTGGAGGATTTTTAAGGTCCCTTTCAGTTCTAAATTTATTATTTTATGAATAAGGGGGGAAACAGGCTTATCATAAGGAATCAGAAAAAGTGGTTTCATATACAGCCCTCTTTTTTGTTCTTTGTCTATTGAAATGTTCTTGTTTGTTGATTCTTATTGAGTTAATAATAAAAAGAAAAATTTTGAAAGAGATTTAAAACCAGGACATAAGGAGGAGGAATTGAGTTATCTTTTTAAAAAATAAATGTTAATGCAATGCCAAGGCACTTTATAGGAAATACTGCAAGTGTTTCCTCATGCTTGATTTATACCAGGTGTCTGGACCAGATAAGTCTTTCGGATTTCAATCCAGAGGTCAGAAAACAAAACAAAAATGTTAAAACCTTACAAATGTGATGTTAACAGGGGCATACAAATTGAACACACCTGTGCTTAAGATGACCACAGCTCAATAAATTTCAGATTGAAGATACTCTCAGTTTATTCCTCATTTCGGCACTCATAGGGTTAAGGAGAATTAATGGAGCATTAGCTCACCTGTCCTTCCCATCAGGCTAGTCCCTCTACCATCGTCCAGACTCCTTTCCAGTTCAAGAATCATATGGGATATTTGGGTGGATTTTTGTTTTGCTTTGTGTTTATTTTCTCCTGTCCTGCATTGCTACACTAATTTAATTCATTACACACTTCCTGAATGAATTTAGTAAAAATTGACTGTATTCTCCTTAGAACATGTTAAATAAGTTATATAAATGGCAACAACAAGCAGTAAATTGTTCAATCCATTCATTGGATATAGAGACAGGAGAGATCTTAGACAACATCTAGTTCAGAGGTTCCTGACCTGGGTGTGTGTGGGTGGGGGTGTGTGTGTGTGTGTGAGAGAGAGAAAGAGAGAGAGAGAGAGAAAGAGAGAGAGAGAGAGAGATGGACCTCTTTGGCACTCTGGTAAAGCCTATGGACCCCCTCAAAATAATGGTTTTAATTGCTTAGCTAGGATTTATATAGCACTTAAAAATTTGCAAAACACTGTACACACATCTCATTTTATCCTCCCAACAACTCTGGAAAGTAGATGCTATTATTTTCCGCATCTTAAAGATGAAGAAACAGGCAGAGTGACTTGCCCAGGTTAAACAGGTGGTGTCTGAAACCGAATTTGTACTCAGGGCTTCCTGATTCCAGGTCTAGTTTTTATTTGTTGTGCTACCTAGTTACCCCTAGAATTACAAAGGAAACCAATTATATTGAAATAGTTACAAAATCTTTTTTTTTTAAGTTCATGGACCCCAGAGAAAGGATCTCTGATCTAGTCCAACTCTCTTATTTTACAGATGAGGAAACTAATACTCAAATCCAACAAACGCATAAAGAACCCCCTATGAACAGGGTATCATACTGGTCATTGGGATAAAGACAAAAGTGAAACAGTTCCAGACCTCAAGAAGTTACATTCTCTAAGGTGATACATTTACATACATGTAAAAAAGGAAGGGGGGCGGGGCTGGCCAATGAGTACTCAGTATGTAGAGCACGTCTGGAGAAATATTCAGCAGTCCTCACAGGACCCAACCATCAGTGCTAATGGGAATTGGGGCAGCGGCCCAAAGGGAATGCTACATGTACATGGATTATGAATACAAAGTATAAACAAAGTAATTTCAAGAGAGAAAGAGACTGCTGATCACAATGAATCAGGATATAAAATGTGCTTTGAAGGAAGCTAGAGACTCTAGACACATTCGCTTCCATTCCCTGTATCTAATCTGCTGCACTGATTGAGCTCTCTTCTTCTGTAACCAAATTATTTTGAGTAAAGTTTGAAATCTGGCCCTGCTTGGCTCCCTTCATTCCCATTTTTATCATTATTTCCCTTAATATTCTTAACCCTTTTATTTTTGCCTCCATATGATTTTGTTGTTCATTTTTTCTTGTCTATTAAAATAATCCTTTAGTCGCTTGATTGCTATGGCATGGAATAAATAAATTAATTTAAGTAGTGTTGTCCTTTTTATTATATTGATTTGATCTAACGAGAAATTAATATTTTTTTTAATTAGGTTTATTTTTATTTCTTTAAAGTGGCTTATAGTTGTATTTATACAATCCTTGTGTTTAGATAGACTCCCAAGTATTTTATATATTCCATGGTTATTTTAAAGGGAATTTCTCTTTCTATCTCTTCCTACCAGGTTTTATTGGTATTATATAGAAATGCTGATGATTTGTGTAGAATTATTTTATATCCTACAAGGTTGCTGAAGATAGTGTTTTAATTAAACTTTAGTTGGCTCTTTAGGGTTCTTTATAGGTGCATCATCATATCACCTCCATAAACCAATAGTTTTATTTCTTCTTTACCTATGTTTATTTCCTTGATCTCTTTTTCTTGTCATTTCCATAGCCAATGCTTCTAGTACTATGTCCAACAGAAGTGTTAACAACAGACACCCTTTTTTTTGCCCCTAGTTTTAATAGAAAGGATTTTAATTTATTTCTTTTCTACATAATTGTACATTTTGGTGTTAGATATATATTATCTATCATCTTATGGAAAGAACCATTTATTTCTATGTTTCCTAATGTTAACAGAGAGAACTGTATTTTGTCAAAAGCTTTTTCTGAATATATTGATGAAATAACATGATTTATGGTGATTTTGTTTTTAATATGCTTAATTAAGTTTATTTTCCTAATATTAAACCAACCCTACATTCCTGGTATAAAACAAACTTGGTCTTAGTGTATAATAATGTGACATATTGTTTTAGTTTCTTCTAACATTTTTTTTAAAAATTTTTGTATCAATGTTCATTGGAGATACTGGATTGAAGCTTTCTTTTTCTGTTTTGACTCTCCCTGGTTTATGTATAAAGACAATATCATTAGGCAAGATCTCATTTGCTATTTTTGTAAAGTTTATGCAATATTGAAATTAACTGTTCTTTGAATATTTCTTAGGATTCACTTGTGAATCATCCATCTGGTCCTAGAGTTCTTTTCCTTTGGAAATTCATTTATGACTTGTTTGGTTTTATCCTTTGAAATTAGTTTGTTTAAATTCTCTGTTTCTTATTCTGTTATCCTGAGTATTTCATGTTTTGTAAATTTTCATTTATTTCAATTAAGTTGGTCTTATTGGCATATAATTGGGCAAAACAGTTCGTAATAATATCCTTTACTTCTTCATTATTTGTTGGGAATTTTTCTTGATTACTTTTCTTACTGGTAATTTGATTTTCTTCTTTCTTCTTTTTAATCAAATTAGCAACTGGTTCATCTCCATTTTTTTAAAACTAGCTCCTTATTTTATTTATTAATTCAATAGGTGAAAAACCCATTTTCCAACTTTTTATCTCTTCCTTGATATTAAGAGATTTCTATTTTGGTGTTTAATTGAGTTTTTAACTTGTTGGTTTTCTAATACTTTTAGTTGTATATCCACTTCAGTGATCTGTTTCGCATTTGTTTATGTTTTGTATCCTAAGACAGAGTTGATTTTGTAAACGTGCCTTGCCAGATGAGAAATATGTATGGTCCTTTCTATTTCCATTTAATAATAGCCAGAGGTCTATCATAGCTGATATTACTAAAATTCTATTCAGGTCCTTAACTTTTTTCTGGTTTATTTTTTTGGTTAAATTTATCCAGGAATGATGGGGATAAGTTGAATTCCCCCTACAATATTTTTACAATTTCTCCTTTTAACTTATATAGTTTTTCCTTTAAATATTTATATGCTGTGCTATCACACACATACACACACACACAAAGTATTAAAATTAATCACCTATCTTACCTTTAGTAAAATATAATCCTCCCCCTTATCTCTTTTAATTATCTATTTCCGTTATTTCCTTGACTGAAATAATAACTGGTATGCCTACTTTTTTATTGTCCAGCTGATGAATAATAAATTTTGCTCTAACCCTTTATTTTAATTTGCTATGAATTTTTATGTTAGGCAGCTAGGTGGTAAAGTGGATAGATTACTGATCCTGTAATCAGGACAACCTGAGTCCAAATCCAGCCTAAACATTTACTATCTCTGTGATCATAGGCAAGTCACTTCACCCCTATATGCCTTAATTTCTTGTACTGTAAAATGGGTATAAAAACAGCAATTGTAAATATTTGTAAAACATTTAGCACAATGCCTGGCACATACTAAACTCTGAATAAATGTTTGTTTACTGTCTTTATGTTTTAAGTATAAGCCTTGTAAACCATAGATTGTTAGGTTTTGCTTTCTATTCCATTCTGCTAGCCTCTTCCATTTATGGGTGACTTCATCCTATTCACATTCATAATTAACAATAGTTGGTTGTTTGTGTCCATCTGGCCTATTTTCTAATACTTTTTCTTCTTTGTATTCTTCACCTCCAGCTTACTTCAAGTTTTCACCCATTTTCTTTCCCTTTTGATCTTCCAAGCTCAGGGTTTGTTTTGCTTATGACTAATCCCTCCCTGAATATACCTTCTCCCTCATACATCCTTCTTCCTCTTATTTCTATCTGTATCCCTGTTGAGTTTAATGTATTCCTATACCAAATTCTCTCTCTCTCTCTCTCTCTCTCTCTCTCTCTCTCTCTCTCTCTCTCTCTCTCTCTCCTCTCTCTCTTTCTCTCTCTCTCTCTCTCTCTCTGTGTGTGTGTGTGTGTGTGTGTGTGTGTGTGTGTGTGTGTGTGAAATTCAAGCAAGGCCTGCTCCTTGCAATCCTTCCATTTTTGTGTATGGTTCTATTTGCATGCCCAATATATGTTAACAAATTTCTCATCTTTCCTTCCATTTTCCCTAATATATCCTTTCCAATATTTCCTTTTCTTTTTTTGTATATTTCCAAAACATAACAAAACAATGGGTCTTCTATCTCAATTCCACCTCTATAACCCCTTATAACACTAAAATTCTGAAAGAACTCTCAAAATCCTGGCCCATTTGAATGTAAATGGCTCATCCTTATAAAGTCCCTTCTTATTGTTCACTTGAATTTAACTTTTTTAAATTTTCCCTTAACTCCTGTATTTGTATTTCAAAGCTCATTTTCAGCTCCATTTTTTTTTAAATTAGGAATGCTTAAAAGTTCTCCATTTCATTGAAAATCTTTTTTTCTCTTCAGAATTATCCTCTATTATTCTAGGTAAGTTATTCTTGGTTTTAAACATTTATCTTTTTTCTTTTGGAATATCACCTGTATTCTCTGCTTCATCATACCGATAGCTTTTAAGCATTATTTAATAATTGTATTTAATAAATCCTGATTGAGGTTCCTTGGTATTTAAATTCTTTCTGACTGTTCCAGCAAATTTTTCTTTTATTTCAAAACTCTAGATTTAAGCAATGACATTCCTAGGAGTTTTCATTTTGTTTTGTTTATTTTTCAGGAGATGGCTAGTGGATTTTTCCCCTATTTTGTAACACCCTCTTTTTCTAATATGTTTGGGCAATTTTCTTTAATAATTTTCTTTAAAATATGATATCCAGGTTCTTTATTGGGGGGGGGGTCATATATGTCAGTCATTTATGATTCTTAAGCTCTCTCTCCTTGATCTATTTTTAAAGGTCAGGCATTTTTTTTGATAAGCTATCTTCTCATTATTTTGCCTTTCAAGAATTTTTGTTGTCTCTTGGAGTCATTAATTTCTATTTGGTCCATCCTGATTTTTAGAGTGTTTGTTACTAGGATAGAGTTCTGTACCCCTTCTGTTAGGTTACCGAATATTTTTCAAGTATTTCTTCCACAGCTCTCATTTCTTTTATACTATCTTTCTAAAAGTCTTACTTCATTTCTTCAAAGAATTCTAATATGCATTGCTTTCTTCTTCTGAGTTAGTGTCTTGGTCATTCTTGTCTTTTTTGTTTTTTGTTTGTCTGTTAACTCTTCTTTGTTGCTGAAGCCTTAGCAGTAAGTTATAGATCTCCCTTACTCAGGAAATCAAATCACCTTTCCTTTACCTCCAGGGTCTTTCTTTAGGCAAGACTCTCCCTTTCCTCTGGTTAGTGTTTTGACCTATGCCTTATCCTTCAGCACAGACACTGACTCTCCTATGATCTGCTTTAACAGCCCTTTCCCTTGGATGAAGAAAGAGAGGATTTTGTTTTATTTTGTTTTTAATATCTGGTCAAATTCAAGCTTACCTTTCTCTACTGGAAAAGATATAGTTGAGGGGTAGGGGGAAAGAGGAAGGATTTTCTATTTTTATTTAATTCACTATGTTGAGGTCCATTGCTTCCACAATCAACTATGGCCCACCTACTCCTCCCCCTTTTTTTTTTCCTTCTAAAAGAAAAGGGCAGCTAGATGGGAGGCTTTTTTCTTCATATGGAGTTTTTTTCTATTGTTTCCTTCTGCTCTTCCACACTACCTCTTAAGACTAGAGCTTTATAGGATGTAGGTTGTTAGTTAACATTTGTCAGTTTTGTTGCCCTTTTCATATAAAGGTGACCTTTGTTGTTGTTGTGTTGTTTTTTAATAGTGGCAACAGGTGATATTAATCCAGCTTTCACCTTATCTCTCCAATGACTAAGGCATACACTTGTGACATTGTTACTCTGGGTTGATGGTATATAACATGGCTTTTTCTCTACAGGAAGATAAATGGACCCATTCAAGGATTAGATCTACAGCTTTGGCTTCATTAAAATCATCGGCTAACTGATCCTAATTAATTGGGGAGGCTCCAGGGAATAAAAGCAAAACCTTAAAAAAAAAACCAAACCCTGCAAGTCTCAATTTAGATTGGTGCAGCAGATTTGGAGTACCTTAGACATTGGTTCAAATCTCTGCCCTCGGACTAATCTCTGTGTGACCTTGGACAAATAATAACTTCTCTAGTCTGAATTTCCTCATTTATAAAATGAGGTAGGGATTGCTAGATGGCCCCTAAGGTCCCTTCCAAGTATAATCCTATGAATAGAATCTTCTCATGATATATTGTTGACTTTCTTGTACTAAAAGGGGAAATGAGGCTTTATGTGGAAAGAGAATGGGACACATCCCACTGACATTTGAAAATACATTTTATATGTATTAGACAGAAGTCTTCTTTAAGGACGGTAGAAAGACCAGGTGAGAGATATTAGTCACTATGGTGAAGTAAGTCATCGGTTAATCCTCAAAAGGCAGAATAGCCTCAATTTCTAACCTGGTGACACAAAATGGGTATTGGGGGCTCCTTAGTCCATTTGATCATTGGTGTGTGTTTTCAGCTTGTCAACTTTAGCAAAAGCAACTTCAGCTATACAAAATTGTGCAGTCAGACTAAGAGACTTTCTCCACTGTAATGTACAGTATAAAAGTAAGACTAGATTTAATCCTTGAAGTGAATCTCCTAATTTACACAAGTTACTCAAGGTCTACAAGCCTGGACTCCAACCCGTATTCCAAACCAGGAACTGAGAGAACAGGGATGTGCAGTAAAGGAGAGACAGAAGCCTAGAATAGGTCTTACGGACTAATCCACAGTAACAGAAGATTTTTGTCATGGCTACTAATAACTGTGGCAACTGGTTCTGGAACCTCTTTACTGACCAGTTACAATAATGACAATATCTCCATGTCAAGGATGGAGTCCTCTCCAAGCCTTCTAACAATCACGGAAATTCATGGCCACCTGACCACTTGAGACCCTTGAGGCCACCTGTTCCCATAGTCCTCTCCTCTTTGTCTCAGGGGAGGAGGCTGGCTGCAAGTTCCAGAATTTGTGGGGAAGCTAAAAATTGGCAGATCACCTTGATGGTGAAATCTGGCCTCCATATTAAGTAGTGAAAGGAAACCACTGACATGGTTTTAAAAAAAGTTTGTCACATCAGAGTGACAGGTTCTCTGTAATGGAAACCATCTTTAGCCCTTTCAAGTCAATTGGCAGAAGATATCATAACACAAATCTAAATTACAAGGAGGGAGAAGGGGAGTCCAAGACTCAGCATTTGCCAGAAATCTAGGATACTTGGCCCATAGATAGCTAATGTCTTTTGCTCAAAGTCATGCACTACTGAGACAAAAGCATAAGGTGAAATGACAGACAAAATTTGTGCCTCCTACCCCATCTCATCCAAAAGGCAGCTAAGAGCCTATTTGTGAAATAATGGTTAAATCTGGTAAAACAGCAGATTAAATTTCAGATTTCTTTTCTTCCCTCAAATTTTCCCATGCTGACCATTCTGAACACTCAATTATATTAGCTGAAAACACAAAGAGTTCACTTTGCTCACACCCAAGTTATCTTGGAATACACAGATGAAGATATACAGTCCAAACCCAGCTGAGGACAGCCCTCTCCTCCTGGAGCCTTATAACGTAACTTTTTTCCCCCTGCTGTGATCTCACTCCCAATGCATCACTGTTTTTTCACCACATCTGAGCACTGATCACTCAACAGCTGTGTTTGTTTACAGGGCTAGAAATGAATACAGGACAAATGGACTTCATCCAGCAGATTTTTTCTTTTGGCATTTCCCACTACACTCGACAATATATTAGTCCTTGTAGTCCAATTATTTGCCATCAGCATGAGCCAAGAGGGTGGGTGAAAAGCCCACTGGTCACCATCACCATGAAGGGAAACCTTTTTTATTAGTTGCTCAAAATTCAGACTTATAGAAAAGCAGATCTAGCCCCTCCCTGTCAACAGGGCAAGGAGGTCACACCTGTACATCTGCCTGTACCTGACGTTTTTTCCACAACACAGGAAATGTGTCCCCACCTCTTCATTCCCTCAGTGACAAGCCCCAGTAAAAAGGATGATGAACTCCAGCAGTATTTTTGCAGTTGCAGAATCTGCCAGGGCTCTGCACAAATAGAGTTCAGCTTTCAAAATCCAAATCTGTAACACTATAAACTAAACTTTTATATCTGGCAATTCACCCTCCATAGAAAACCATTCTTTGTGTGAATTCCACTAGATTCTTTTTCATCGAGGCTATGTTTTTAAAGAGAAAGCACTGGTAGGGGATGATGGAGTATTAATGTACAGAGCAAAGAGGTAAAGTTTGTAGAGAACTTTTGTGCTTTGAAAAATATTATTTTTTAAATTGAAGGTAAAGAGCCATTTTTGATGCTTTTATTTATTTGAAAATTTTTTAAGTATCCCTCTTGGAGAAGCTAGAACATTAGAATTAATTGCTGAGTTCTAAGTTTATATCTGAAACATACCTATAGTTGTATATAGCCACACCTCAGAAACACAGATTGCTAAAATATCATCCCATTTACCAAAGACTTACAAATCTATTTATATGTGCAAATCAGAGCTTGGGGAAATAAACACACATGCAGGTTTCGAGGTCACTTACAAAACTTGGCCTATAGTACACTGTCACATTTTACGGGCTGTCTCTACGTCTTGCCAGTTGTTAGAAGGTTTCTGGTTCCCGACTCTACACTCCCAGTGTACAGTAATTACAAAACTGACTTCAGCACAGCTGGACGTCTCCATCGTCAGGCAGCTTTTACATCAAAAATATTACTAAGATTCTCTGTGTCAGCTTATTGCTTAAACCCTGAAGGAGAAATGTGAGAATATGGATCCATGAACAATGTTTTGATACAAGATATTCTAAACCTAATGGGAGCCATTAAAAATGTGT
The DNA here is from genome assembly GCA_028646595.1 of Phalanger gymnotis. Taxonomy (NCBI): domain Eukaryota; kingdom Metazoa; phylum Chordata; class Mammalia; order Diprotodontia; family Phalangeridae; genus Phalanger; species Phalanger gymnotis. The sequence goes on along the minus strand of CM053622.1, from coordinate 154,411,939 downwards.
GGCATTACATTTATGTAACTGTTTTGTAAAGTAAGTGGCAAATTATCCTATGTCAGGATGTCAGCATTGTTATTTAGACAATGCCTAAAGTTTACAGCAAAAAGGGACAGTTAGCAAACTTGTGAATTAGGGTTCCACTTGCATGCTACAATACATATGGTTTCTAGCACTTATGTAACACTTAACATGTACTTCTTTCTATCTCACACCACTGCCCTTCACATACTCAGCAGTCCTGCCGAACTGACATTCACCATCCACTAAACTTGTTCTGATCTTTCCTGTTTGCACACATTCTCTTTCCAGTTTCTACCTGCTGAAATCCTACTAGTTCTTTAAGATCTAGCTCAAATGTCACTTACTCCATGAAACCTTCCTTGAGGCATGCCCTTGATACACCATTACCAATCTCTTATAGCACTCTATACTACTCACGTATACTTTATTCTATTTTGTATTAGTTACTTGAGTATATGTCTTTTCTTTCCTGCTAGATTATAAGCTCTTTGAGAGGACTGTACTGTCTTCATCTTAGTATCCTCCAGACCAACCGCATTGTCCTATGTATCGGTATCTTATCTGTTTCTCACTATTTCTTTATATCTATACCTGGGGGAAAGTCCAAACCTGTGATTTTATTGGTATAGGGAACTATCAATATAAGAACTCTCTTGAATAGGCAAACAGGAAAGCCATGTTTTAGATAGCTTGTGCAATATTGCACAGTGTCTTGCACTATCATAGGATTGAAGCTGGAAGAGATTTTGGAAATCATTTAGTTCTATTGCTTTATTTTGCAGATGAGGAACTGAGGCTGAGAGGTTAATTTGGTGACTAAGGCCCCATAGATAGAAGAAAGTGATGGGAGTCAGGATTTGACTAGCTCCTTTATCAATAAAACAACAGAGGTCAATGCTTTGTTTGAAATGGGAGAGGGGAGTGAAAGGAGGGTGGGTTCCTTTTGTTCAGAAGCAAACACCATAACCATTACACTATGGAAACTGCTTGACACATTAAATATTTGTTGAATGAACAAATGCTGTGAAGGATAATCATTTGTTAAACTGTGTCCTTTTGCTTTTATGGCAGATGCTAATACATGAAAGTGTTGACTGAGCCTAGAACAATGCTCTGGAATACAAAATATACTTTGAGCCTATGAAACAGATTTCCTTTACTTGGGGCTATTTATATCCTAGTTAATAAGGGGATACTTAAATTCTAATAAAAGAAGATGGGTTTACAACCACAACCAAAATTTTTTGTTTAATAATAAATATAAGCAGACCTAATAGATGATCTCAGGTATTTGGGGCTTAAAAGAAACATCTATATTCCAAGCTAATCCTTCACCACCCCAGGGTATAGTGGTGTTTTTTTCCTCTCATCACTAGATGGCAGGAATAATAAGGGCAAAGCTTAATAGGAGGCTAATGAATATTTTACCTGAGAGAAGCAATTGATGTAATGGGAAACACTATTTTACTGGGAGTCAGAGGTTCTAGTCCTGGCTCAATAAGATATATGGCCTCACTCAGAATCACGTACTCGTGTAAGCCTCAGACCTAGCTATTAAACAACAATGAGGACTACCCATCCTAAGGTAAAGAGTAATCAGAGAAGGAAAAAGGAATCAAAAAAAATACAGAGTGGATCTTGAAAGTCTTCTCTAGTTAAATTCTGGAGAGGACAGAAAGAAAACTGAAAGAGTGACAGAGGGAGGGAAGAAAGGTAAGAAAGCTCAATAATTTGTGTGTGTGTGTGTGTGTGTGTGTGTGTGTGTGTGTGTGTGTGTGTGTGTGAAAGAGAGAGATAGAGAGAGAGACAGAGACAGAGAGACAGAGACAGAGACAAAGAGAGGTGGGGGTGGGGAAAGAGCACAGAATCAGGAGTCAGGAGGCCAGGGTACTAATTTCAGTCTGGCAAAAACTATGTAACCTTATGCAACTCACTTAATGGTTAGGCCTTAGTTTCCTCATTTATAAATGGGAGGGAAGGGGTTGAATTCAGTGATCTCTCAGATTACTCCCAGTTCTTATGTTACAACATTCTATGAAAGACAAAATCAGGGCTGGTATTTATGCCCACAAATATATACATACAAATATACATCTATGCATCAATACCATGATAGACTAAAGTAATACCTGCTCATGGCTTGGTTTTTGTGTAACAACAATGCTACTTGCTGCTACTGTGGCTGTGTAAAGCCAATAACACTAGCAGATAGGAGGGCTGCTAGCATAGGTTCTCCGAGCTGCCTTTCTGAATGAAAGCAACTTTAAGGGGTTTACAATATCACTTTAATTAAACATACATATATCATTCACTTAGTTCAGTGGGAAAAGCCAGCACCCTGAAATTCAGAGAAAACACAAACAGACATTACAAGCAGAAATTATATAAAAAGAGCAAATAACATAAATCAACAGACAGGCTTCCAGCTGTCTAACCAAAGCTATACATACATAGTAACCAGAGAGAAAAGCACTAACATCTGGGTTTTCAAAGTCGGAGCGTTCCTTAATGGCTACCCAGAGTCTCCACACCAACACTCTTCCAATGAGTGAGCCCCAAACAAAATGCTAACCTCAGAGTATATACACACTTCTTAAGGGTCAGAGAGCTTCACACCTTTCAGGGCTTCACACCTCTCATGACCTAATTAACAAAAGGGTATGGGCCTTCCTACAAACAAAGGCAAGACTCAATCAAAGGCATTTGATTGCCTTAGTGCTGAGAAGAACTCCAAAACAAAAGACAACAAAAAGTCCCACTTTACTAACCCTTACACTGTGCACTATTTTCACTCTTTTCCAGAGCTATTTCCATCAGTGATGGCACTGTCAAAGAGCAGACCAGTCTCTCTAAGGCTTGAATTCCCCTTCCATGTGCCCCTGTCCCAAACTATCCTGTTCACAGAGTATATTGGAAGGCTCCTCAACATTAACTGATTCCAGTGCAAAATAGTACTGTATCTCTCAATTTATAAAAAGAGGCTTCAGATTGAACTTCTATCAGCTTAGACACATGGAATTCTATACTAAAGCAATATACTGCTTTTTTTTTTCTGTCCACTACCCAATTATGTTAAGTTGGAGCACACTCCTGGAAAATTTACTATAATTACTAGCTAAGTGCTGAAGGCCATAATGTTTTGATTGTCAAACAGGTTGTACATGATGCAAATATATGACTTAAGAAGTGATTTCACAAACATTTTGGTAACAGTAATCTGACTCATAAAATCCAACATAGTCTCATAGCACACAGCTGTGTGTTATAAGTAATCTGAAGATAGTCCTTAAGCAATATCAAATAGCAAAACCCATAGGATTACTGAATAAAGTTGTATCCTGAAAAGGACATTGTTTTTCATTGTATTTTTACTATCCACCCTCCAATTTTGTATTCCTGTATGTGTATGTGCATAAAAAGAAAGATATTCTCTCATCTTCAAATTGATAGCCTTAAACTGATTTGACAAAATCAAGTATCATGAACTAATTTCTTATAAATCACTTTAGTTATTGGAAATGAGTCCCTTCCTCACTCCTCTTATTTAAGAATATTCTGGCATTATGAATGATAACTGGGTATAATTTATTTTCCACCTAGATAAATCTGTAATATTTATTCTAGATCATTCATCCATTAGACGTTCATTAAGCAACAACTGTGACCACTGCCCTATGCTAAGCATTACAGCTGCTAGAGTACCTTGCAACTCTAACATTCTATGATTCTCCTCCTCTTTCTATTCATTAAAGATGCTGACTGATAAAGGAGTAGTGTATTTAAACAAACAAAAGAGGAAATTTTCCTTTAATCACTTGATTAAGTAACAGGTGCTTCATGCTGTGACTTGCTTTGATAACCAATATGTAAAATGTTCTGAAGCTTTCCTTTAAACAACTAAAATTATTTTGGTAACATATCAGAACTCTTTAAAAAATATCACCAAAGATGGTACCAGGCACAAAATAAAATCCTAAGAGTGAAGTTGGCTCTTTGCTTAATATTCTCTGCTGCTATGTGAGATACACTCTGACCCCTGGCTGACACAGTCTCTTATACCCCAAGCTAATATAATATTTTATTACACCCTCCTAATAAAATTATGAAGCTACTCAGGCCCTGAGGCAGAGCCAGTTAGAAAAAAAAGGAAGTAAAGAGGACAAGGGGTAGAAAGAAAACATCTATGAAATAATCTACTCAGTTATTCTGGGCAAATATCTTAAATATAAACTGCATTTCTGAGCTGGTGGCTACTTTCAGAGCCATGAGAACATATGACAAACCTAGAGCAAGAGATTGGTACACTTTGTCCTTCCAAAACCATTTCCCGCTAAGCCATTCTTCCTGAAGGAATCTTTAAAATATCTCCTGTATCTCTCTAATGTACCTATCATGGAATATTGTATATTCTGGTTATCTGTAGTTTTGTGTTTTCCCTCTACTAGATTGTAAATTCCATGAAGTCAGGAATGGTGTCTTATCCAAGTTTAATAAGTCTACCTCCCCACTAGTGCCTAGCACACTTTTCTACATAGTGTAGACGTTCTCTTATTTTTGTTGAAATCCTTAGCTTTTACATCATATTTACTTCTGAATGTACCCATCCCTCTTCCCCCACCACTCAACTATTTCTTGTAACAAAGATTAAAAAGAAAGAGGAAAAAGGAAGTTCATCAAAACAACCATTACATTAATCACACGTGACAGCATATACAATAGTAGATGTATACTTAATGTTTATATAATGAGAAATGAATAAATGTTATTTTTGCTATTCTTGCTTTCTGATATGCACTATTGATTAGTATGGAACATAATTAATAAAGTAAAATTACATTCAGCTTCTGATTGTTTTTTGGTTTTGGTTTTGGTTTGCTTTTTTTGCAAATGGAAGGGAGAAATGGTACAAATGGCACAAATAATTCAAAGAAGCAAATGATCCCAAGTAGATTTTCTATCCTGTTTGATTTTGGAATATCTACATAGCTCAGAATCATAAATTACTTTCTAGTTTATAGAATACTGTCCTCATAACAGCTCAATGAGACAGTAAAAATATTACTGTGCCCATTTTGTACATGAATAAACTGAAATTCAGACAGACTAAATAATTTGTCTACGACCATACATCTGGTGAAGGTATAAGGTAGGACTCAAACTCAGGTCTTCTTGCTCTACCACCTATCACAATGACTCCATCTGCATCAGATAATGCCTTCCTATATCTGAGTTGCTTAAGCTCTTGTAGCAAAATTATGCTTGATTTTCTTGAGCAGAAGCTTAATGAAAAGTAGGAGCCAGATGAATGCTTTGTAAGGATTAAAAGTTTTCTGTAAATAATGCAAACTCAGAAAATAGAAAATTGGTTCTACAAAACATTATGGCTGTTTCCGAGTTAATACAGAATGCTACCTATTTCACAATGGTCTCAATTAGTCCTGTAATAAATAACCTTACTTGCTCAGTTTAATTGGAATCCTTTACATTTATCTAGGAAATCATTTACCCTGAAAAAATGATATCTGATAGTGGCCAGCTCATATATGAAATCTTGTTGAAGTAACCTCCCAAACAGCCTCCATGTCTAAAGCTACAGCTATCAATAGACATTTATTAAGCACTTTGCTAGGTGGCAGGCATTGAGCTAAGCTATCATAACTCACACTGTGTGTGATTATTCCATAGAGCTTTGTAAATTTAACTCAGTGATTTCACCTCATAATGCAAATTGCCAGATCTTTCTATAGTCTCACCCTTAAACAAAAATGGGTATTTCAATCCAACTACTCATTTTAAAGAACCTAGTTGCTTTCTTCTATTGGGATACTAATGATTACTGGGGTCCTGTATCACAATATTAGGGTCTGTTGCCTGGAAATTCTATTGGGTAGGCTGAAGAAAATATGTAGTAATGTTTCTATGGAGTTCAAGGAAACATCATCACCTCTTATTTTAAAAACCAAAACTAGTCCTGAAACATAGTAAGTTAAGCACCGCCTTGTTGAGAAGCTTCCAGTTAGGGAGGTTGATGTCTCCACTTTATTTCAGTTGGCAAGAAGCCCCATGAGGCTGATGTAGGATCCATTCCTCTGCCAAAAGAATATACTTTGCATTTCTCAACGCAACTCTTTCTGTTCCCAATTTGGCAGAATAATTGGCAAAACCTGGAGGTAACACAGCAAGTACTGTAGGTCTGATGGTACTTGCTGGTACCAGAGAGCAAATGGACACCAGAGAGAAGAACTTCCAAGCAGAGCCTTCAGGAAAGATGGCACACTAATAATAGAAAGTGCCTGAATATAAGCTTTGCATCAGGTATATTTTGAATCTTACTTCATTATATGTAATTTAATGGATGTTGTATAATAAGAAAGAATGTGGTATAGTAGAGAGATTCCCCAGAAACCAAGAAGAACTAGAGTTAAGCCTTGCCTCTGACACATAATGGCTATGTCACTTTAAGTTACTTAAATTCTGTGTTCTAGGCAAGTCTCTAAGACTGTAAGTTGCAAAGAGGTGCCTACTTCCCTTGGTATAAGATATTTTGAAACAAGCCCCTATCTCTGTATAATGGGGACTTACAAACCATACTTATACATTCAGAATAATTTGTGGGACTGAATATTATCTAGCTGGTAGAGGGGTGAGTACAGAAGACAAAAAGGCTGAAGAAGTTTCTTTCACTTTCCTATGCAAGACAGAAAGGAGCCAGAAGCCTGTGTGCAATGAGAAGATGAAGAAGTCATGAGGAATGTGAAGCTGGCTGGAGGAAATAACAATACTTCTAGAGAAATGCCAAGAAGTTCCAGGCCAAGCAGTGAGCAATGAGAAACACTATAATTGGTGGTCCCATCCAGGGTGCCACTGGATTTGAGCCACACTGAGAGATGGTGGGGATATAGAGAAAGCTTTAGGGAGGACTATCAATGCAAAAGCAAGGAAGTTTACACACCCATATTGAAGGAAGAGTAGTTGACAAGGAATTGGCCTTAGGACCCACAATAGCAGTGAATGAAGCAGCAACTTTACTAATGGGGCTCTGAGTTTGTGAGGAGTAGGAACTGTGACTGATTTCTATGGGAAAGGGAACCAGACAAAACTCACCAGAAAAGAGGACTATAACTATTGCTTTGCTAAAGGGATCTATTAGATGCTGCCTTGGGCAGAAAAAAAAAAGCATTCTGTTGTCACTGGTTTTTAGCCTTGGTGTTTTCTGAGATCTAGAAGTTTTGATGATCCAAAGGAGAAACCTGAGTGAAGGCTTAATCTTAAGGCTGTTAGTGACCCTCTGAAGTAGACTAAGTAAAAAGTAGTCAAGTCAAGCAAAGCCAATCTTTTTTTGAAATAACAACATCCTCCAGTGTGTTTTTAAATAGTTTTAACTAAGGAGATTCATAGTAATGAAAAAAATTAAGTGTTTCCCTCCTAGGCTTTGAGTGAAAAAAATCAGTAGTTTACATTTATATAATCATAGAGCTTGAAGAGACCTGAGAATTCAAACGATCAGGTCCCTTGCCTTTAGGCAGATGAATATTTAAGCTATCCAGAACACATTTTCTTTAAGATCCACAGCTATGAAATGTTATGGTTTTTGTCCACTGAATAAAACCAGCTTCAGGGAAGGAATTTATAAGCTTTGTTGCACAGCAGACAGGGAAAGGTTGGGCATTGGTCTAAGTCAATGGCTATTTCTCATAACCCAATTGGTTATGTAGAAACTGCCACACTAATTGTTTAGGTAGGTATTGGCAAGCACAGAAAGGATAGATGAATCTGATCTTCAGAATTCGATGTAATTATCTCATTTGGACAGAGCATGGTGTGAACTGAGTGATCTTCGAATACAGAAAAATTTTGTCCACATATTTAAGGCATCATAAGACCACAAATTTAGAGGAAAGTAAACTAGACACCATCCAGTTCAACCCTCTCCATTTTACAGATGATGAAACTGAGGCCCAAAGTGGGGAAAAGCCTTGGACAAGGTCATATAAAAGGCAATTCAGGCAGAATCTGAATCAATGTTCTCCAATTCCAAATCCAGGACACTTTTCCCTTATCCACAAACTATATGCCACTAATATGCCACCTCATAAATGGCATCTGTTGGTTACGAAATGAGCTGGGTGAAAAGTTATGGATTCTAGAAAGAACTAACTAAAAATATTTTAAAATTTATCTAAGCTATTATAAATTATCTTATTTTAATCCTAGTAAGTAGTGGGAAGATAGTAGGCAGAAGGCTGACTACAGAACATGATAGAATTGGGCTCCAGTTCTGCCACTGACCCAAACTAGTCATATGACTTTGTATGTATCATTTAAACTCTTGGTGGCCCCAGGTCTCTAAGACTATACAGAGAGTTGCTTTTCTGTATCCATGAAGGGATTTTCCATACCAAGAGTCACCCACACAGATGAAACCACAGATCCACACCAAAAACAAATACAACATAAACTAGCATTATCCTCACAGGTCATTATTTTCAAAGGTGCAGCTCTTCCTCATTAGAGTAATCACATTATGCTCTTAAATAAGAGGAAGGATAGAAAAGCATATGCTTTATACTTTAGCTATTCATTTTTAATGACCACATTCCAAACAAAGTTGCAATTCCATTTTGATATCGTAGCTTAAGTAGATGCATAGTCAATCATGACTAGTGTATTGAAAGATACTTCCTGAATTTAGGTCAGCTTGCTTTAGTGTTCATGAATGACCAAATGCTCAGAGGCCAGGATGCCAGAGAACCATTGTCACTGAAACTTCTAGAATGTAAAATGTACTGGCAGGACGCACATGTTTATCTTTTCCATGTGCTGTTTAAATTATTCTTATGAATAGATCTTTATCTAGATAGCCACTGCTTTTGTCCTTCTTCATGAAAAAAAATTATGTTAAAACAATTAACAGATGATTTACAACTTGGAATTTGCTTCCTCAAGGCTTGGGAATACAAATTACAATATTTGCAGAAGTAAATACAAAAGCTAGACATCCAAAATGGAAAGCCCATAGGGAAGAGTTTAGTATGGAAAATCACCTTGCTTAGAAGAGAAAAGGTCACTCTTAGAAATCACTAAATTGCTAATATCATGAAATATATTGTCAGCAGGCTTACCCTTCTAGAGCCTCCTCTCCTCTCTATCCTCTACCTTATCCCTTCTATACAAATTCTCTCTCTCTCTCTCTCTCTCTCTCTCTCTCTCTCTCTCTCTCTCTCTCTCTCTCTCTCTTTCTCCCTCCCACCCCCTGTCCCCTGTCCCTTTTACCTCTCAGGAAAGGATGAACTATACAAATAGCCTTTGTAGTTAGTGGTGGTCTTCATTGGCCTTTGAGAAAATATTTTAGTCCAGCTGTTTATTTCTCTGGCCAAAGAGTTCTGTGGAAAGAATACCATCACACTATCTGGTGAGGGCCTTGGTCTGCCAACCAAAAGGGACAAGGACTAGATGACTTCTAAGTTTCCTTCCAACTCTAAATCCTATGATTTGATGACTCCCACCTAACATTAAGTGATTCCATAAAACTAAGACTTTAGGCAAAGCACAACTGTTAGAGGGGGGAGGTAGTTCCCTAAGAACTATGTAATAAACAAGCAATAAATTCCTGGAGATGAGAGATGGATGGGAGTTGGCAGATGGCTGAGCATAGTAGCTACGGTACGGGACAACTAGAGAGAAGAAAAGGGCATAGAGCTGAGCAGGGCAGAGAAGGAGACAAGGAATGTTCTGGTCTCCCAAGACTGAACTAGTGTCTTAGTAGGGTCAGACAATATTAAGGCAGATGTCTGGTCACAATGTATTAAGAAAGCTATGGGAAAATGTTCCTAATAAAGGCAATTTTATATAAGGTATGCTCCATCAGAGAGAGCAAAGGTTTTACTTCATCCTCCCCCAAAAACAACTTCTTTTTGTTTGGGTTTTTTTGGAGGGGGGAAGGTAGGACAATTGAGGTTAGATGACTTGCCAAAGGTCACACAGCTAGTAAGTGAGTCAAGTATCTGAGGTCACATTTGAACTCAGGTCCTCCTGACTCCAGGACCGGTACTCTACTAACTGCATCACCTAGCTGCCCCTGAAAAAAAGTTTCTATGGTAACTAGGAGGTATACTAAATAGAATGGTAGGCCTGGAGTCAGGAAGGCCTGAGTTCAAATCCAACCTCAGGCACTTACTAGTTGTATGACCCTGAATGAGTCACTTAACTTTTGTCTGCCTCAGTTTCCTCAACTATAAAATGAGGATAACAATAGCACCTACCTCACAGGGTTGTTGTAAGAATCAAATGAGATAATATTTGTAAGGTCCTGAGCACAGTGCCTAGTAAATAGTAGGTGCTTAATAAATGCTTGTTTCTTTCCTTCCATCTTATAGCTGAGAGAGAAATCAAAGGATTCTGAATGCTATCCATCTTAGGAAAGAGATTTGCTTGGGGAAAATTTTTGGTATAGGATATAAAATATATAAAAATTCTGAAAATTGGTGTGCCTTCATCTGCTAGCCAGCAGCACTCAGCTTCCATCAATCCACCAGCTAACTCTCTTAACTGCTCAACACGGTGCTGTTGCGTTCCTGTCACCTGCTTTCTGGAGCTACTGTTATCACCAGAGAGATGGACCCTCCTGATCCTATCATGGGGGTTACAGAGGCATCTAAGAGAGACACTGATAGCAAAAAGATGAATCTAGGAGTTGGTATCTACTTTATATTCTTCTTAGTGTTCTTAAGGAAGATGCTCAGATTGCCAGAAAGAATATGGGCAGAGTACCTGCCTATTGCAGTACTGGCTGAATTTTGCAAGGCATCTTCAGAACTGCTGCTGGGCAAAAATAACGAGGAGTTGAAAAGTGGCCAATATGTCTCTGTACAGACTATTTCTGGAACCAGATCATTGGGAATTGGGGCCCATTTTCTGCAAACATTCTTTAAGTTGAGCTGTCTATCTTCCCAAACCATCCTGAGAAAATCACAGCCCCAACCTTCAGGGATGCTGGCATGCAATACTGGCGACCACTGCTATGACCCCAAGAGTTGTGGCTTTGACTTCACTGGAGCCATGGAAGACATATTGAAAATCTCAAAGCAGAGTGTTATGCTCCTGACTGGCTGTGCTCACAACCCCACAGGACACAATCCTTGTCCTGAGCAATGTAAAGAAATAGTATCCCTATTAAGCAAAAGAAACTGCCTTTTTTGAAACATGGTGTGCCAGGTGGAGATAGCAACAATGTGGCCCTGGTTGAGTGCCACTTCATTAAACATTCTGTCATATGCCAAGAACTTGGGTCTATATGTTGAACATGTGGGAGCCTTTATCATGTTGTACAAGATGCTGATAAAGCCCAAAGAGTGGAATCCCAGATGAAAATCCTAAGTCATTCCATAAATTCCAGCACCCCTCTCAATGGGGCCTGAATTGCTCCCACTATCCTGAATAGCACTGATCTGAGGAGTCAATGATTGCCAGAGGTAAAATGACAGATCATATTAGTATGTGACCCCAATTGGTTTCCAAACTTAATAAAGAGGGCTCCCCTCACAAATGGCAGAACATAACTGACCAGATTGACATGTTTTGTTTCACAGGTCTAAAAGCTGAGCAGGTAGAATGGTTGACCAATATATTCTCCATATATGGCTGCATTTCCTACAGCAGCGGTCACATTAGGCAATGTAAACTATCCATGCCATACACTAAGTAACCAAAGAACTCTCCCTGGTAAGATGAAGCAGAGACAACCTTCCCATCTCCAGACTTTGCTAGTTAAGATTCAAGGAGAGGATTGGGCTGGAGAGGATGGGAATGGTGGTGATAATTTCTTCAAGGCATAGTGCTTAGTGCTCAGCTATTGAATATATCTCAGTGAAAGATATGTAAATAGAATAAAGGCATCTGAAACTGGTGTTTGGAGCTTTGCGAATCTAACACAAACTCCTCAAACCCATTCTTTACAACTTTTCCAAAACATTTTACATTTACAGTAACTCAACCAAAAATCCCACCCTAAAACCAGAATTCCTCAACTTCTCCCCTTCCCCCAGGCTTTGACTGTCCTGGCGTTATAATGTTCAAGAGCTTTAATCAAGATATCAAATACCATTTACCCCACATAACAAAAACCATATCATATGGTGCTAAAAGCTTCAGAAGGCCTGCTTAGTAGTTCTAATGCCTGCCTCTTATTGGCCTTCCATGACTGATGGAGGCAGCTTGAATTGCAAGGGTTTGTTTTATGAAAATCATGAATGCTGCTACTGCTGTCAGGGAGAATAAATCCTTTTTCTTGGTTTAAACAAAGAAAGAAAAAATGGCTCTTGCCCTTTGAACATCTAAAAAGTTTTTAACTTTCCCATCCTCCCCCATTTTTATTGCTGGTTTCCCCCCTTTATTCCAAAGATCCAAATCTGCCCTCGTTTCTCTCCCTATCTCTACTCTTAAATGAACTTTCAAACCTTCCTGTCAGGATACAAATGCTTTGAGAATTAAGTAGAACATCATTTAAGGAATGAGCATGTTCTCCCCTCACCTTTCTCAGCAAAAGACAGAAGGAGAAGCAGATAAAATGGCTACGCTTTAATATCAGCATCATTGTAAAATTTTGAATTGTCCCCTCTCTGCCACTACTCAACTAGACCACTTAATCACAGTTGTCCAAAGCCTGTCTCCTGATAAGTCTGAATGGGGCAGTCCCAGGAGATGAGTATTTGGAGCTGTGATATCAGCGTCTCTGTGTCACTAGCCAATCCTAAAAAGATCACCCTCCAATGCAATCATGTAGGTCTTTATGCATCCTGGTTTTTGTACACTGAGAAGAAATATATATATATATATATATATATATATATATATATATATATATGAATTCTGAAAACTAGGAAGTAGAAAAAATAGTAATATTGCAATATCCTGGACAAATTAACTCAAAGTGAAGTGACAGGGTTAGCTGGCCATGAGTATCACAGGGTTAAGTTTGTTAAAACATGTTAGAAAAATTTCCTCAATGAATTTTGAATCTAGTTCCACCACCAATTCATTGTCTTTCCTCGGCAAGGCACTAAATTTCTCTTTGCCATCTGTAGACAGCAGTTATGATTTGGAAAGGAGTTAAACTAGATGACCACTGGAACAAGTAGGTGGCAAAGTGGATAGATTCCTGGGCCTGGAGTTAGGACAGACCTGAGTTCAAATCCAGCCTCAAATGCTTAGTAGTTCTATAACCCTGGGCAAGTCACTTAACCTCTGTCTGTCGGGTTCTTCGACTGGTAGGTGAGCCTTTCCTCATAAGGTTGTTGGGAAGATCAAATGAGGTAATACTTGTATAGAACTTAGCACACAGGAAGCACTTAATAAATGCTTGTGCCTTTTCCTCTCCTATTATTCTTTCTTGATATGATGCAATCCCAACTTCTGTGACACCATGCTTGTAAACTTTGTTAAAATATCGATGTTGACTACCAGGCTGTAAGCATCATCAGGACAGGGGACCCTGTCTTCTCTAAAATTTTTAGCATGCCCCCCACTCATGACTCACAGTCTCTTAAACAGAGTAGGTACTTAATAAACATTGGATGAATTGACTTGAGTACTCTATACTCAGCCTACCCTATCAAATGAAATGAGTAATAAGTTTATGAATTTTGTGCTTCTACTGTCTGTACCAACTCCACCTTTTCCCTTTCTCCACCCCTAGTCCTCTGTAGTCTGGCATACACGGAAAAACAAAATGCTCTTCAAGACTACTAAGGAGGGCAAATTTATAATAAAGTCCAGAACAGCAATTTGTTCTTAATTCTAAAACTGGAGCATCCTTTTGTAGGATAATCTATGTACTAAAGGGGGAAGAGATATTTAACCTTATTTGACTTTAAGCAGCACTTTTTGTAACAGTCTGTAAATATAGGCATTAGACTCATGTTTCACATCTTGTATGTGCTTGCTACAATTTGACATTTTTTCCAACCCATTTGGACGTTATTTTATTCCCACTTAAGTAGTCTCCTTGGATTGGCTGCTCACAGTTTAATTCTCCCTGATTCATCTCCCCAATGGTCTGGAAAGTTGAGGGAATAAAGTTCTGGAGAGACAGTGATGCAATAATGCACGTCTGTTTTAGGCAACCAACCAAGAGACCAAGCAACGGAGAGACCACCCTTCCCTACCTCAGCAACACCTCCTTGGCTCCTGGATAGGAGTATCACGAACCTGGCTAATAGCTTTGATCTGTTCTCAGTTTTTAAATGCTCCCGGTTGCCTAGTGGGGAGCTAAGTGACTTTGCTTCAATAGACATTATGTCACCCCTTAGCCCTTATGTAAACAGAATGTCTAACACCTTCGTAACTGAAGCCAAGCAAGTCTAAGGCAGAAACTGACAAGATAAGTGCTTTTTGCATCTACACCTGCAGGAAGAGTCTTGTTTACTAACATATACACTTTCTCCAGTGTATAAAGCTGGAAGCAAAATTTTCAGACACAGTAGAAGTATGACACGGTTCTGATTAATGATATCTGATGCTTAATAGCGTGCAAAAGTGGGGAAATAATATTTCTTCATGCTCAGAACTTTTCACCACTCTAGAAAGCCACAGCATGTGACTCTAATGTAAGCTCTGAGAGGGTGAAGTGATGTATCATTCACATGCTCTAACGGGATTATCCACATTAAATGGTTATAGGGATGACAATAACAAGAGCATAGTAAAGATAGAGAATCTTGCTTTCAAAATTCTCAAAGGAAAATTACACCTATCATTCAATTAATATACCATTTTGTTTGTTTTGGGTTTTATTATTTGAGGGTAGGGTCGAGAGGTATTTTTTCATTAATGTGAAGGAACTCCTGATGTGGAAACTATTTTCATCAATGTATATATGCAACTGTTCTCTAATTTTTAGTCTTAGGAGAGTGCCTGGTACACTGAGAGATTGTCACTTACCCATGGCCGTGTAGCCAGTATGTAACAGAGGCAATATTTGAACCCAGGTCTTCATGACTCCAGGACCCACTGCCTATCCACTACACATTGCAACAACTCTTTGTGCTATTTCAATACATTTAGGTTACTCTATATAATTTCCCCAAAATCCACAATGCCATATTGAGCACCATTGTTTGAAAAGAACATGAACAGTTTGAATAGAATGGAGTCTAGTTGTTCTTGCTATAAATATAAAATAATAACCAACTGTTCTTTGAGGTAAAATGTCATAAGGAAGTATTGTACTTACCTTTCTTTATAAATAACATCTGTCAAGTCTTGGTCCTTGTCTCTGAAAACAAGTTATTACTTAAGCTTATAAAACAGTTGGAGAAGGATGCATTGAAAGAAAAAGCTGGGAGTGAAATGGGGTCTACCTCCTTAGAGATCTTGGCTGTCTGCCCTAACCAAATTTCCAGAGTTTAAAACACAGCAAAGGATTTTTACACTGTTTTCTAGAAAGATCAAGTCTTTTTCATTTGAATATAGAAAAGCAGCAAGATGACAGGGGAACTGACAAGCTAAAACTGCTGTGGATGCTTTATCTAGATAGCACTAAGGCACAGAGCCATCTGCTTTTACTGTCAGGATGGCCTCTAAAACAAATCTGATCATAAGGTGAGTCATGGGGCAAATACATATTAAAACTAAGAGTAGGCTGGATATAATTTAAAAAAAAGAAAAAGAATATATGTATGACCATACACAAAGGTGCTCTGACCAAGAGGAATTCCTCTAATTGGTCAGAAAATGAACTTCATCAAATTCAATTGGTAGGAGTGTCCAAAGTCTGTAAGATTGGGCATCAAAAGCAGCAGCATGGTAATAAAGACAAATTTTACACCTTCTAATGTGCACTTGGATCAACTATTTCATGCCAAAACTGAGGTGGAAGGGGACAGTGCTTTAAAAAAAAAATCAAAGAAGCTTGAAAGGGTAGAATAAAAATGTTAGACTTGGAAGGGCCCTTGTACATCTTCTACTCCAAGTTCTACATTTTCCAGTTGAGGAAACTAAGGTGCAGAGCAGTTAAGGGATTTATCCAAGGTCACCAAAATAATGTGGTGGAATTGGGACTAGAACCCCTATTGCCTGTATTTCTGCTATAATTTGACAGTGTCCCATACTATCTGAAACCATGTCCTAAGTAGTCACTTTCATAAAATAACATAATCCAAATTCTGCTCTACATGTCAACCCCAAAGGCATTCATAGCCTTCATAGAAGCTACATAGCATTCACAGAAAAGTTCACTTTAGATAGAGAGGGAAAGAATGCAATGGGAGTGGTAGCTTTGGGTCTGAAAAAGTATGGGATTAATACTTCCTAACCAGCAAGAGGACCTCTCCCCCACCAAACAGCCAACATTTATTTACAATGGTAACTGGAAAAGATAAGAGTTAACCATCTGAAAATATCTCTCTCAGAATTATTTTAAACCAAGATGCCAACAAAAATACCTATCAGTTTTTACTTGATGTAAGACCTCTAAAAGCAATGACTTCCAACCATCTATATGTTTCCTGGGACTAGAAAAGAAATTTAGGTTTATGGAAAACTTGGAAACAATGAAGATTTCTGGCAAAAATCACAAGCATGTATCTGAGGTCACACTCCCTTCAGGATGCCGACAAGTTCCCAAGATGCCAGATTACTAAGAGCTATCAGAGGTAGGAGTGAGGTGATTGTCTCTACTGCCATTCCAGGAAATTAGGAAGGGATATCGCTTGATTGTTAAAAGTCCAATTTTCCCACAGGCCACTAGGGAACTGCCCAGTTTCACTCTGAGAATAAAAGAAGAAATTTAGCAGAAAACTCTGTAACGCAACTTTCTTTTAATTATTGTAATAATTTTCTCCTCAGCCCTCGAGGATTATTGTCATTTTGTTCTTTTTATGTCTAAATGTATATTCCTTCATTCTCACTTGGTGAGATATGTTAGGAAACAAATCTCAGTTTCAAGGAGTCATTTGTTTGCCATTTTTGCTTACTTCTGTGAGAGATTTAACCTATGTAAACGAATAAAAAGGATGGACAATATGGCTAATATTCAATACAGCCAAACCTTACTAGTTTGGATCAATTAGAGGAAAGGTTGTCAAAATTATTAAAGAAGGCAGAATTTCAAATTTGCTTAGAGTAACAAATAAATGGCTAACAAATTGTTGCCACGTATACTACCTTTCATTAAAGAGTCTCTAAGAATCTTTTGTATTGTAGATAGAATGTTGGACTCGGAGTCAGGAAGACGTGAATTCTAATCTTTCCCAGACATTTGGTTGTTGTCCTTTGTCCTTGAAGATGACCAAAATGGACCCTAGGTAGGTCACTTAACCCCTGTCTACCTCAGTTTCCTCAGATGTAAAATAGGGATAGTGATCACGGCCATCTCACAAAGTTCTTTTCGAGAATCAAAAAGGATAATAAATGTAAAGCACTTTGCAAACCGATACAATATAAATGCTGGCTATTAGCTATTATTAACAATTTCTTGAGTAGTGGACTAGGGCATTAGATGAGGTACTAGACTTGTAACAAAGAAAGCCTAGGTTTGAATCTCACCTCAGGCATTTCCTAGCTATGTGACACTGTGCAAGTGGCTTAACTTCTTGGAGCTCAGGGTTTGTTTTTTCTCCTGAAAAATAGTTCGGGTTAAATCTATGATCCTATGATTCTCCTAAATAATTTAAATATTTTCCTAGTATTAGTTACCTATCCTGTTAACTTGCTTAGTAAATAACTTTCTTACAGAGAGCTTAAACAGAAATCAATCCAAGCCTTATCTGAGATACCCGACTTCTGATTGAGACTTCCCATTAGGTTTTACTCTGCAATATGTACTATCTTTGGCATTCTTTACTCGAAGAGACCCGAAAGAATCCCAGACATTGCCTCTAGTGACAGTAAGATCTTTGTTTGAATTCTCCTAACTTAAAAGTTAAAGTTTACAAAAAGTCCATTCTCACAGCAGTTCTCCAAAGTAAGTAGCCCACATTGTCATTATACTTTTTTTTTAACAGATAAGGCAACTAAAGCTCAGAAGAGGTTGAGTGACTTGCCCAATTGTCAAGACTTGAATCCAGATCCATTGCTTTTTCTCTCCAATAGACCATGCTATGTAATTATGTCCATTTGACTTTTTGGAAAGCTAATGAAAATATTCTTGTCCCCCTCATGCCCCTGCCACAAAAATTCTAATAGTTTTACAAAGTCAGGATTCCTACAATTCTTGCCCATTCTTTAGCTTTTCTTTTTATTCTGCTCCCTGAAATCCTGCAGAGCATGGATCAAGTAGAGCGCCGGCTAGAGAGAAATTTAATCACTCATATCTCTGCCTGACTGATTGTCTAGGTACTATGGTGACAGACACCTCAGAGAAAGCATGTAGAGGAAAAGAGATTTTAAAATTCCTAGACTTTAAAAGCCCAAGGAAACTTCTGATGGATTTGGTGTCAGCACAGAGAAACGCAGGGCATAAATATATGCACGTAAATTAAAAATTACATATTTGCACACCAACAAGGCATCAAACATAATAAAATGTTTTTAAATTTCAATGGTTAAAACTGACATTTTACTACCTTCCAAAACTGCGCATTTTAAATTTAAATGTCTTCTTGTGGTTTCTTCCCAATAAAACATTACAGATGCTCTAACATGATCTGCTAATATCTGAATATCTTTTCATTTAAAAATGGTAAAAGAAAAATCCTAAAGAAAAATAGAAATCCTAAGCTTATTGCTAAACATTTTAAACAACCAAAAATACTATCCAGCTAGAATGTAGAGATGAAAGAGGCCTTTAAGTCAGTCATCGAGGATGTTCATATAAGATTCATGGAAAGAAAGAGGAGGGAAAATATTTAACCTCAAAGATTAAGGAAAACCATTTCCAGGATCTCTTTCTTCCCTGAACAGGACAGCTCAGTCCATTAAGACCGAGTTAGTTCATGCTTTGCTGATACACAAACCAGCATTTAAAAAAAAATGTTCATGTACAGGAAACTAACAAGACTGAAAATACAGGAACAACAGTCAACAAAGGCAGATGTTTAAGGCTAGAAGTCACATTCTGCACAAGGTGAAAAGGGTAAATGGTAGCTACAGGAAAGTCATCATAATGAACACAGCAGTTATTAAAGTTCACTTGTTGGGGGAGTGGTGGGGGAGTTTCACTGAGCAAATGCTTAGCAAAGCTTAATCTGTGCCACAGCTTTATGCTTGACATAGCTGACTGATGATGCAAAAAACAATAGAAAAGTAAAGTCAGTGTACTGGACATGGGACGATACAGTCCTCAGACAATCTCAACCTATCTGACAGAATCCATAGTCAAGGGCTTATTCCTGTCAAACAGAGTCAGGAAGTCTCTCCCACCTAAAAGAGAATGGCATCCTGAAAAAAAATGAATTAAGCAAAGTCCTGCACTCAGCCAGCAGTATCTACATTTTCAGTAAGAGGACCACAGGGACACATAATGAAATTACCTGATGTAATTCAGATATTGGCTCTACCGTATTCCAAATCTATTTAATAAAGGGTGATGGAAGGGGAAGAAGAGATACTACACTGACAGGATGGCAGATTAAATATCATTTCAGGCAAAGTATTACATACAATTCACTTTATAGGGGAAAAGTTCATTTGGAACAATAGTTCAAAGTACAAAACATACATATACATACATACATACATAGATACATACATACATACGTTCATACATACATATATATGGCTTTGCAAGTATCTGTGTGTTTTTGGTAAAATCACTTTCTCCTTCTGGTCTGTAAAATTCCTCATCTGTAAAGTGAAGGATTGGACAAGATGACTTCTAAATCCCTTCCTCTAATTCTCTTGACAGAAAGGTGGGAGATGACAAATGTAGAAAGTCACATACACTATCAGATGTGGTCACTGTGCGCATTTAGTTTTGTTTAACTCTTTTTTCATTATTATGAGGGAAAGTTGAATGCTGGAGTTGGGGGACCTATAATCAGAAGTGACTCTGATATAAAAACAAAAGACATCAATAAAACTTAATTAAAAATAAAGATCATGAAAAGTCCAACAGTAACATATATCCTCAGGAGGGATTGAGATGCACCCTTTGCAAGACTGCATTGATTCAATTGGTTTTATAATAATGGAATTAGCACTTTATAACCCAGGCTCATCATAACGTAGCAAAGCTACACTGTATTGACGACCAAACCCCAGAGACACAGATATGTTTGGAAATGGAGAGTGAAGAGAAGCTGGCCTAGGAGTCTTAATCTCTAATTAATCAGAAAATGATTGCTAGTTAGGCCCAATAGGGTGCCAGTAAATAATGGGAAACTTAAGAAAGTGGCCCTAACCTCCATATTCGTGAAAGCTTCTGGGACACATGTTGAGACCCATGCATCAACAAACTAGTCTCCTCCTTTCTTTGGCCACCCTACCCCTATAACACTGGGGACCATGGAATTATGCACGGACATGGAGGGGGCAGGTTTCCTTGTCTTCACCTAATTCAGCACACAAGATCATTTTGGAAGGAGAGGATAGAGAAAGTCACTATTGTGAGGAAGAAAAATTGATATTACCATAATCAAGATTAGATGTTTTCAAATCTCTGAAAGACCTAATTTGATTATATAGTATAAATGCTCTTTTTTTTTCCCTCGAGAATTGTCCCCTGCAATACAATTTGTCTAACATTGGGTGAGGTATAAAGTGTAAGACACTTTTGTTCTTGTTTGGTTGTTTTGGTCATGTCTAACTCTTCACCAGCCCATATGGGGTTTCCTCAGCAAAGATACTGGAGTGGTTTTCCATTTCCTTCTCCAACTCATGTTTACAGATAAAGAAACTGAGGCAAGCAGAGTTAAGTGACTTGCCCAGGGTCACACAGCTAGTAAGTGACTTAGGCCAGATTCAAACTCAGGAAGATGTCTTCCCAACTTCAGGCCCAGCGCTGTATCCACTGCCCTATCTACCTGCCGCATAAGACACTTTAGGGATGTGAATTTGATCACTCTTTTGCCTTGATGTCTTATTTTGCTATTATTTGATATCTTTTGGTATCAACAAATTTTTCATTTCCTCTTCTAAGCCTTAAAGAGGTTTCACAGTGGATAGAGTACTGGACCTAGATTCAGGAAGTTCAAATCAAGTCTAAGAGATTTACTAGCTATATGACTCTAGGCAAGTCATTTAACCTGTCTGCTCTGTTTCCTCACCTGTAAAATGGGGATGATAATCATATCTACCTCCTAGCATAGCTGGGGATAAAATGAGATATTTGTAAAGAGCTTTGCAAACCTCAAAGTGTGATATAAATTCAAGTTGGTCCTGTCCTTGTTGTTTTTATCATCACAATTGTTGTTATCATCATCATTATTATTACTTCACTTATGCATGAAAAATGGTATGAAAGTAGATTCTTGGGACCCTGCCCAATCCCCACAGATTCCCCAGGAGGGCAGTCATAGGGGAAGAGGGGATAATGAAGAGGCATCTTCTTCCAAAGTATATTTCCCAATGCCTTAAGAGGCTAGAGGAAAGAGGGATGCTCTGAGAAAGCATTAAGTTAGGTCATTTTTCAGATCAGGACTCTAGCTACTCTTTATACCCTCAGAGCTCAGCCCAATGCCTAAAACATAGTTAAATAAATGCTCATTGTATGATTAGCTGAAGAACTAACAATAGCATGGGATCCTTTAACCTCTGACTTATTCTGTACCCATTTAGTCACTATATTTATCATGTTATGTTATGTTTGTTGTGGTATTATATTACATTATAGTATATAATATCATATTATATTATGTCATATCATATCATACTATATTATATTATACTATACTATGCTATATTATACTATATATTATAATTAGCCCAAACTGTCCTATACTCTGAGTTATCTCACTACCCTCCCTGTACTAGACCAAGGGTCCTTAACCTTCTGTACTTGAGCTTGGTTTTTAAAAACATTTTGATAACTACATTTCATCATTATTGGGTTTTTTTTTTGTAATCCTGTGTATTTTATCTTATGCATATAAAAACATGATTCTGAGAAGGGATCCGTGAGCTTCAACAAACTGCCAAAGAAGAGAGGGTATCCATGACACACAAAAAAATTAAGAACCCTTAGACTAGATGAATGCATAAACTTAAATATTTGGTACTTTAAAATTCTCTAGAAAGTATTTTTTTTTATATCAGGAGGAGAAGTCCCTTAAATACTTAACAAATTAAGCTACAGGAAACTCAGTGAAACTATTTGCCAATTATAGCAAATGTATTTTCTCCTAATATAATGTTTTCTTTGTTCGAGACCCACTGATAAACTCTTTTGACAGTCATTTTCCTTCTGCTCCTTTCCCATGGTTTTCCTCAACATCTGAGCTATAAATATAGGGCCTGGATCTGTGACTTCATTAATATAGAGAATTTGCAAATGAGGAAACTCCCTCTACCTACATAGAAAGCAACCCCTAGTCTTAAAGAGTTGCCTAGAGCACTGCGGGATGATGTTGCTTGCCCAGGGTAGTCAGGATGTGTCAGAGGTGAGACTAGAACTAAAGCAGGCATGATTCTCAAGGCAGCCCTATTACCTTGCTTTTTAGGAGAACAGTAAGAAAACATTGCCTAAAAGAATGATTTTGGATGTGAGTTCAAATACAACCTCACACTTACTAGCTGTGTGACCTTGGTCAAGTCGCTTAACCCCATTGCCTCAAAAAAAAAAAAGAATGATTTCAAATAAATATTTATGCTGTAGAAATCCTTGCAGAGTAATAAATACCTAAGCTGTTGCACCTCTACAAGTAAAATGTTTCCTTACATTAACTTGGGCACAGGCTCTGATGCTTATTTCCTTAGGGTCTCCAGTCAAGTCACTTACCCTCCCTGGCTCTCAGTTTCTTCATCTAGAAAAATAATAAGGTTGTCCTAGACAGTCTCTGAGGTCCCTCTGGTTCTAACTGTAGCTCTAAGATTTGTTGACCAGAGCTCCAACATCTGCTGAAGCAAATGCTTTATGTGGAAAATGCTTGTGGAACATTGCTTGAGGAGTAGGTTTAGAGGAGCATAAGAATATAGGAAGCACTCTGTGAGGCTTTAAAGGCTGATGGCACTATTTTTAAAAACTGAATCTACACTTCAAAATTAGTGGCTTTCCTCTCATACAAATACATCACTATTCCAGACATAAGGAGACTACGGTTGATTTCCCATTGAAAAAAAAGAGAAAGGAATTTCTTCACACACACACACACACACACACACACACACACACACACAGCATAAAAAGGGATTTGATCAAGAGATCCTCTTAAGCTATTCTTATGTTTATTGACTATGACTAGGGCTCTTTGGGAACTTAAAATGGAACAAAGAAAGAAAGAGGGAGGGAAAAAACTGTTTTTTTTTTTTCCTGAAGAAGAGAAAGGAAGATATTTGAAAAAGAATTAATTGACCTAAAGGAATAAAAATAATTAAGCATAATAGCTGCACAGAAATTTCCCAGAAGCAGAAAATTGTATTCGATAAAAACTTATTAAGCCCCTGAAATACATAAGGCACTGTGCTAGACCCTGAGGGTCCAATAACAAAAACAAAACAGTTTTTGCCCTCTGGAAGTTTATATTCTACTGGAAAAGGTGGCCTCTACTAAATAACAGGTGATACCATTGTCTGGGCTGTTGTCTAGGCTGTAGTCTAGACAGGTTATAAATACTTGGGGAGATCAGATTGAGTTTTGAGAAAGAGACATAGAGTGATCCATTCTAGTCTTTGCAACCTTAGAGAAGGCTGGTATTAGTTTCTATTCCCTCCCAACAGATAAGACTTTTTCTTATCTTTTGGCGATGGCCATCACTGATAGCTAGAATTATTTCTTTTTCCATTCTCAAGTGAGGGGAGGGTTTCTTTATCTGTGTCTCACGAACTCCTCCCATGCTCTGGCAAAGTCTATGGACTCCTCCAAATAAAGTTTTTAAGTGCAGAAAATGCATAGGATTACAAAAGAAACCAAGATTAGTTAAAGTATGTAATTTTTTTTCCCATCCAAGTATGTAGAACCCATGGAAGATTCCTTGGACTCCAGGTTAAGAACCACTGTTTTAGAAGCTCCTTCTTTTCTCCAATCTCTGCTGTCCATTCTCCACACGACTGCTAAATTGATATACCTAAAATACTCCACCACTACCAT
The DNA here is from genome assembly GCA_028646595.1 of Phalanger gymnotis. Taxonomy (NCBI): domain Eukaryota; kingdom Metazoa; phylum Chordata; class Mammalia; order Diprotodontia; family Phalangeridae; genus Phalanger; species Phalanger gymnotis. Next base: position 154,387,743 of record CM053622.1, on the reverse strand, counting down.
CCACCCACTCTGTCATCCTCCCTGCCCCCTTTTAAGAGAGTGATTCCTCATCTCTAGAATAAAACATAAATTCCTCTCTTTGACTCATAAAGCTCTTCACAATCTGATTCTAGTCTACATTTCCTAGTTTAAAATACTTAGCCCCTTCTTACTTACACCTTACTCTACTTACTTACTCTACATCCTAGTTCCAGGTAAACTGGCCTGCTTAATGGTCCTTGTACCTGACATCCCATTGCCTATCTCTTGCCTTTGCATGGGCTGTTTCCCATGCTTGGAATGAACTCTCTTTTCATCTCTTAGAATCTCTACTTTCCTTTAAAATTCAACTCAAGTGCCACTTTCTCCAGGAAACTTATCTTCATCCTTCCCCATCCTCGTTAGCACCTTTACCCTGAAATAACTCTGTATGTATATTTTATGTTAAATTCTTAATTTAATTTAATTTTCTTTCCTTTTTTTTAGAGCAAATCAAGATTAAATGACTTGCCCAGGGTCACACATCTAGTAAGTGTCAAGTATCTGAGGCTAAATTTGAACTCAAGTTCTCTTGACTCCAGGGCCAGCACTCTATCCACTGTGCCACCTAGCTGCCCCTATATTTAATTTTCAATATACATGTTGTTTCCCCTCAAAAGAAAGTAAGTTCCTTGAGGACCATGACTTTCATTTTTGCCTTTGCATCTCAAGCCCTTAGCACAATATTGAGCACATAGTAGGCTTTAATATTTATTGGACTGAATTGAATTTAGAGCAGAAGGAACTTTGACTTCACTGAGGTTATACCCCAGGGTTAGCCCTTGAGTTGGAGGACATGACTGTGACTCAGCAAGTCTTAAAGGGATTTTTCCCTATTACATTTTCATTCTTAAAAGGACAACCAAAGGAAACACCTTCTGTGATCTGAACAATGCTATCTGCTTGCCCTTTGATCTCAGTTTAAGAACATTTTGTACATCTGTGTTTGGTTTTTTTCTTTTTTAATGCCACTGACTTTTGCAGTTAGCATTTAGGAGAGTAGAAGGTATTTAGGAAAGTGTTTTACACCACATTTCAAACCACATTCTCATAAGCAAATTCTCCATTTTAGCAGTAAGTGACATATAAATCTAATTTGATTCTCTGTGCCTGGACAAAGGCTATGTATGCCTTCTTGGAATGCATTCGCTTCTCAAGTCTGCTTCTTACAATATCTAACCATCTTCAAAACTCAATTCAAGTCTCCTCCTCCATGAAGCCTTTCCTAATTCCTTCAACTGCTATTGCTTCTGTCTTCTCTCTGATGACTCCAATACCACCTTCCATCACCTTATATTTATTTTGTTTATGTTTATACATGTTTATTACATATCGTCTCCCCATAGAGCATGTAAGTTCTTTCAGGGCAAGAACTATTTTCTTTTTGTCTTTGAGGCTCCAGTGCCTACCATACTTCCTTACACATAGTAGGTCATTAATAAATGTTTGTTCACATAAACATTGGTAACTAAACTTCCCTAAATTGAAGCAATTTAGATGAAAAGATGGGGATTCTGATCATGTGTTTAAAAAGCAAAGTCTGTACAAAAATTGTGTTTGGCTATAAACACGAATGGTGAAAATTCTGGTTCCATTTTTCTTCTACTTTATATTTGCTGAGTGATTATGTCCAGAAGATTGCCAGTATTTATAGTACAATGAGTTTCTTACTGCTTTTCCGGAGACAGAGAAGACATTGACTTTTTCACTTCTTTGCTAATATCTGTTCATATACATTAACACCTCATTAATTCAAATTGAGGAAATGGAAGAATCAGTTCAAATGAAGGATGCCTGAACTTTTATTACTTTCATATGTAGTTTATCCACTGAAATCCTACTCTGACATGTTATCGTAATGAAGCATGATGGTTACTCCTCACTGGAAAGGTGTACCAGTATAGCATAAGCTATGTCTTACTAAATCTGGAAAAGCTTCAAGTATCCAATATATTCCAATTCAATCTAAGCACTTATGTATAAGACGCTCTGCTGAAGATTGAAGATATAAAGAGAAAATGAAAAATAGCGCCTGTCCTTGAAGAACTTCTGTGCTACTGAGACTCAGGATAATTGTCAAAAGACTATTCTAGTATGTTTTGGATACACTCATTACCAGGAAATAAGCCACAGAGTGACAACTTTATTTTTTTTGTCCATGACAACTAATTAAATACTCTGCTAAACCATGGAGAGGTTGCCATTTCCATGCTTGAGAGAGTATTCATACTAATAAAAATGTAGATGTTTTAAAATAAGTTAAGGAAAGCATACATTATATTATAAACTAAGAGAAATATAGATACTAATAAGTAAAATGATTCATTATGTATGCAAATCTTAACTGACATATAACAGTATACTATAAGTATATATCAATCAATAAGCATCTATTAAGCATATGCCAGATATTGTGAATGGTGCTAAAGTTACAAGGCCCTGAATTTCTTCATTTGCTTTGAAACTTTCACATAGTAAAAATAGCAAGTCTCATGTATTTTATAAAAAAAATTAAATCAACAGTAAATGAAATAGTAAACATTTTACTATAGCTCCAGACCGGCATTTGCCCATACTTTGATAAGGTCAACTCAAATCACAGAGGGCAAAAAACAGTCTGTTTTCCCTGTTAAAGAGCAAATTCTAGAGAACCAAGGACTGGAAGGCAGGTTATTCCGACTGCCAAAAAGATTCTTAGCATAGAAAACAAATGGAAAAGAGCACTGATTGAATTCATGCTCGCGTACATGCGAGCATGGGCATACAACTTATACAGACATCAGTAGCAACAGCAGACAACATCAGGGGCCAAGTTGCTGTAAGTACTTGAGTCATTATAAATGTTCATTCTGTTCATTCATGAAGAATTTGAAACAATCAACATAAATAACAATGAGCTGGCTTTAATGACCGGTAGTTCAGATGTGAGAGAAAGTTTCTCTTGTTGATTCATACTTCCTGATGGTCACCCTAGATGAAAGGCCTCAGTGTTACTTAAATGCATTTCATGAGTAAATCCTCTGTTTTACATAAGATTCATGTCTATAGCTATGTAATCACTTTCCTTTGTGCTTTTCCTTCTCCAGTGCCAGACACACAGCATAAACCTAACAAGTGCTTGTTGACTGACTCTTAATAAAATGTTTAACCCCATGAGTGCTATGTATGTGCAACATTATAGGATCTGATCTTCCTGTGGTTTTGATGAGAGATGAGTCATTTAACTACAGCCATCAACATACCACTGATATAGATTAGGAAATCAGGGAAATGATCCCTAGAACCTTATTCTGAAAATACAAATAATAAAAATCATCATATAATAACAAATAACAGCTAGCAGGTTTCAAAGTACTTTAAGAGTTATCTCATTTGAACTTCACAGCAATACTGGGAGGTAGGGGCTAGTATTGTCCCTACTTTACAGGTGAGGAAACTAAGACTAAAGTACTTGGGGTTACACAGCTGGTATCTGAAATAGGATTGGACTCTAAGTTTTCCTGTGTCCAATTCTGGCAACCTATGCACTGCGGCACCTTTCCTATACTAAGGTCAAAGGATCACAGGTTTAGGGTTGGGGGGGGACCTCAGAGATTATCTAATGTGATCCGCTTTAAAGCTGAGGAAACTGAAGCTTGGCAAGGTGACAAAATTTGCTTGCAGTCACATGGGTAATAAGGGAGTAGAGCTGGGATTTAAACTGAGTCCCTATGTCCCTTTGACTTCAAATCCATCACTCTTCCCACGGTAACCTCCCTTCTTTATGTCCATGAGGACCACAGTTAACTACTTTACCTCTTGGAATAAAATCTTTTCAGTACTTCAAGACTTTATCAGTTTGGGGACACCTACCACCACTGCCTATCATTCGATCGTCATAGGTTGTTGTAACTGAAAAAAAAATACTACCTTGTGCTCAACTCTCTGGGGATGAGCCTTTCCTTGGACTTAATAAACACACTTTTTTAAACCAGGTTCCTGCTAGAAATTTTTCCAGCTTCATAGGACTTGACAACCTAGGGCTCTGCAAGTATAATAAAATGTAAGTCATCTCTGTGACACAAGTAAGACTCTATTGGAGGCCTTTATCATCATTCTTATGTTAAGGTTGATTTCCGAAGCTTGGTTGAAAACCAGAATAGTACTTAGAAATCTGTATTACACTTACCTAACAAGCAATTCTATTCTATCTCCATGTGTGTTGAATAAAAGGAATGCCTAGTGGCTTGATTTGAAGGGTTGCAGTCAGAACTCCTTACCTTAGTATCTCCCCCCTGTGCCCTGTAAACCTATTATCACCATCAAAGACTGAGAGTCATTCCTCTGAATTTCTTTTTGTTGTTGTTGTTGTTGTTTTTTGAGGGGGGAGGCAGGGCAATTGGGGTTAAGTGACTTGTCCAAGGTCACACAGCTAGTAAGTGTATCAAGTGTCTGAGGCCTATTTGAACTCAGGTCCTCCTGACTCCTGGGCCGGTGTTCTACTCACTGCGCCACCTAGCTGCCCCAATTCCTCTGGATTTCTAAAAGTCCTCTCTGAAACTGCAAATATTTCTCCAAGTTGTAAACCTTAGCAGATGGCAAGGATAACCTCACCGTCCCATTCGATCTTCACAGCAATGTAGGGAGGCAGGGGCTAGTGTATGGAAATGTGTGGAAATGGGACATTGGATAAATTCTTAAAAAACAAAAGAGGGGAGCCTCCTTTGAGATAGCTTCACACACACACACACACACACATAACTATTAGAGTTCCTTCTTCCCTCCTCAAACTATCTTGTCTTTACCTACCTGTGCACATGGTGTAATCCCAGCAGAATGTAAAGTATTTTAAGAGTAGTCTATTTAGTAGTAGTTTCTATTGTTTCTTTCTGTTGTCTTTATACTCCTAGTACCTAGCACAGGGCCTTGGCCAGAGTGTACTCTGAATAAGTGTTTGTGATTGAACCTGAGCAAAGAGTTTGTAGGAAACCATAAAACAAGATAAAAGTAAAAAAGTTTGTCCTCTTCACAGTCTTGCCTAGGGCTAGCCTAGTCTGAGCTTATAGCAAATCAACGTAGTGGATAGAGAGCAGTTTTTCCTTAGGTAATGCAGTTTCTAAGTAGCCCTTGGATGAACATTACTGGGACATCCTAATGACCACATATCTTCAGAAATTCTGGTTTTATTAGTATCATTATTGACAGAGAAGGAATCTAGGACTTTCTCTATTCTAATTAGAAATGGGATTACCCCCCAAAAGCAACTGGACATTTTTCCCAGCGACCAACTTGTACTTTTTGGATGTGCCCAGGGCGGAAGGGGGTGTTAAGTAAGGGAGAGGAAGCAGGGCAAGCAGGACAAGGAACAGCATTGGCCTAATGCCCCTGGAACCATTGCTTAGTGGCCTGGAATCATGAGAATTTGTCCAGCCTGCTTCATGGAGATAGTCCAACCCTGGTTTTGGCTGCCATCATTTGTGAAAATTCCTGCCCAATCAAAATCCCTGGATACAAAAGTTGCAAGGCAGACCCTGAAGTATTCCACATTGGCAGGGTTGGCAGTCTCCAAGGCTGCACCTGCTATGAGATTTTGTTTTGTAAGCTATTAAGAAACCCTACCTTGCCATCTCTGGATCTATCCTCTCCTCCCCCCAACAAAAACGACCACCAGCAGCAGCAGCAACCTAAAGACATGTTTGTGAATCACTTTTAGATTCACTTGTGAAGAAGTAGCTATTTCATTTGAGGAGTGCTACAAATCAGCAATGCCCTTAAAGTGACTGGATTTTTGTTTTGTTTTGCTTTGTGTTTGGATGGCTTTTCTGTGTGGCATTTGAGGAAGCTATCTATTCTCTGCATTATTTATTCTACCTACCACATCTTGGAACCTAGAAGGCACCAGTTCTAGCACTTTTCTTTAAAATGTGTGAATACTAGACTCTGTAGTCACTAAAAACAACCACATTTTCTCTTGAAGTGACTTAGTACCAAACCATCCTGACAAAGTAGCACATTCCACACAGGGAAAAGAGAGGAGAAGACATGAATGAGTCAATGGCATATATTAGGAATATTCATTCAGAAAAAAAAACCTTAATCTCATCTTCATTTATAGATGTGAACAGTTTAAGAGAGAAGTTGAATGGCCTATCCCGGTTTACAGAATAAATTAATAGAACTAGATTTTAAATCTCATTGTCTTCCTTAAGCAACCTTGTGAGATTTCTGAAGCCCTCCTCATTTTCTTCCTAACTTTCTTTTATTTTTTTCAATCTTTAGGAATGAATTGGATCCACCAAACATTGATTTCAGAGCTATGGCTAAAAATATGCAGCATTCTCTATGAATGCTACCACAACAATTCTCCCTAACAGCAAAATTCCCATTCACTACTATTACCCTATGGAAGTGTTCCCAACAGTTCTCAACAAGGTCTCACCTTTATCCATCCTTTCTTTTCTTCCTTTCTAACACCCACCACCACCACCACCAACACACACTGCTTTTGTTAGGCTTTAGAAATTTGAAGATTTAATAGTAAAAGAGTTAAGAGCCATTGGTTAGCTGGCAAGGTAACAAAATAATTCGGATGTTAAAGGCTGCTCTAATTTTCTTTCTACAGGCTTGGTAAGCTCTAGGTTTTGCATTTCTCCACGAGCAGGTTTAACCTCTTCCCAAGAAAAAGGATGATGTTCAAATGAGGACACTGGATATACCCTGGCCACTTGGGGATACTTGACCACTTAGTTCTCAATCACTGACTGAAAGAAGCACCAAGATGCTTTGCATTAAGTAAGGCCAGGCACTTCTAACCACTTAGCTATCAATGAAAAAGGGGAAGGGTAGGAAAAAGGACCTCCAGGAGCTAGTCTAACTATGTCTGCTGCAACCTATAACCAAAAGCACAGAACTACTTGGCTGCTCCCTGTCCTCCCGGGAGTTTGCACAACCCGGCCAGTCAGGAAAGTACAGGTGGTAGCCTAGCCAAGACACCTGACTGAGCCAGCTCCCCGGACAGAACCTCTAAAGGCAGTAATGAAGAGTCCAAATTTAGAGACTAGAATTCTAGAGATCTTAGAGAGTCCACAGCCCCTCATCTTACAGAGAGAGAAAGTGATTTGTCCAATTCCTACAGCTAGTTAGTGGCAGAGCTGGGAGTAGAACCGCTGGTCGTGGCTACCAGACCGGTGCTCTTTTCCCGGGAGCCCACCCTTCATCAGCCTAGGAGCCTAGCACCCCTGTCACCTGGCGGCAGGGAATGAAAGGTACCTATCTACGTATCTGTTGAATGTAGATTCTTACCCAGGTTCACAAAGCTCATGACCATGTCGGCATCGTTGAGAAAGGCGCTGTCTTGCGCGCTGGCTAGCGGGGAAGCTCCACCGCCGCCGCCAGGACCCGGGGCAAGGAGACTTTTGCGATGCAGGGCATGCGCCGCCGCGCTCGGAGCCAAGGGCCGGCTGGCCGGCAGCCGCTGCTGAGACCAACCCCTCCGGTCGCCCCCTCCTTGGGGCGGGGGCTGTTGCTTCTCCTCCTCCTCTCCCCTCTCTTCACCCTCGTCGGCGGACAGGGCATTGTACAGATCCAGCATGAAGAGGGGAGCCGACTTCAGTCTCCCTGGCGGGGGCGGGGGCGGAGGGGACGGTAGCGCCCCGCGACGCTCGGGCTGCGGAGGTGGTGGCGGCTGTTGCTGCTGTAATCCATGGAGAGGCCGGGGCCGGTGGGGCAGCCCCAGGACAGACAAAATCTCCTTCTGCATCTCTCGTTTCTCATGTGTCTTGAGCCTCCGGTAGAGGAAACCAGAGGAGGAGGAAGAAGAGGAGGGCAGCTGCGGCGTCGGCTGCTGCAGTGGTTGTTGCTGCTCCCCAGGGCTATTGCTCTTCCCGCTGCTGTTCCCAAGAAGTGCCCCTCCAGTGGCGGCTGCAGCCGCGGCGGGCAGGAGGGGCAGAACTGGCGGGGGGCAGCAGCAGCCGCACAGGAGCCCCCACCACCAACATAGCCACTGCACTCTCCTCCCCAGCAGCGGCATCCCCCGCCTGCCCGCCCGGGGCCCCCTTTGCTAGGCTGCTCCCGCTGCCCCCCCCCTCCCCGTTGGATTCCCACTTGGGAAATGGAACCAAGTAGGACGAGGAGAACGAGGAGAACGAGGAGGAGGAGGAAGAAGAAGAAGTGGAAGAGGAGGAGGGGGGAGCCGCTCGTGACACTTTCTGTGATTATCCCCCCTCCACCCTCCCCTCTGCTACCGGCTCTCTTCCCCTTCCTGGACCTCAGTCTTTATCTCGCATGGTCCTCCTAGGCTCCCCCAGTTGCCCAGGTTGGAGGGGTGGGGGAGAAACGAAGGGACAGAAAGAGTGAGGGTCTAGGAGGAAGATCCAAAACCAACTTGTGCAGAAGTACGAAGAGATTGTTGAAAGTTCCAGGTAAGCCGCTTCTAGTCCAATGTTGCACCCAAGCCCGGCTTCCTCCCGACCTCTGCGGGCCACTGTGGTGTCACCTTCGCCCCCCTTGCCAGCCCAGAGCACACACACAAACACATCCACGTGCGTTTGCCCCGCTTGGCCTTCCAGGGTGCGCGCTGGTAAGTCTGCCTTTCTGCCTGTCTGTCCTTCTCTCTCACTGTGGGGCGGGATGGACGAAGGGATCAGTCGGGACGCCAGGAGCTGCTCACGAGAGCGGGGAAGCACCCCGCATCCTGGACGCGAGCCCCCACAGCAAAAAGGGCAGCGACAGAGGTACCGCAGCGCACTCTGGGTTGAGTTTCGGGATTTGTTTAGAAAAAAAAAAAAGACTGGGAGGGGGGAGCCAACTTTCTCCAGAAGACCAAACTTTTTTTTTCCTTCACAAATTCCTTTCCCCTGGTCTTCCCACCACCGTCGCTCCCCTCTAAGAAATCTCTGCACTCTGTTGATGAAGTCCCGGAGTGAAGCCGGCAAGGTTCTTGTTTTCCGTACTGTTCTCAAGGAGCTGAGCTGAAATCCCCGCACGTACCAGGGGTGGGAGAGAAGGGAGTAGAAGCTTGTGTCATGGGAAGAAAAGTCACCGATATTTCCCGATCGGCTAGTGCGTCTCTCTCCTCGCCTCTTCGTTCCCCTCTACGCGCAGTATTGACTCTCAGATGCGAGGCTCTCTCAGGTACCACACTCCAACCCCCAGATGGCCCCGCCTTCCTTGATGATGGACAAGAACTGCAGCCAATAGAACGATCCAGCTACCCTATATTTAAATAGGCGCTCCCCCTAGCCTTCTCTCCCACAAGAGAGGCGTTGCCTCATTCGCACAACTAGCTCCCGGACTACAAACTTACAAGCAATGCTCTGAGACCCGCAAGGTACTAAAGAAGGAGAGGTTTTCTGGAGCGCTCTCTTGGTCGTAGACACTATCTGAAATCTCTTCTCACTCAATGTTGTTGTCCTAACTCGAAACCGTTTGGTTTAAAGACCAGTTAAAAAGTATGATGAACTCATAAACTAAGCAGAAAAAACATCTAAGTTCTGTATCAAATATTATTATAGGAAGAGCAGAAAGGGGTGGATTTCTTTTTTGGTGCTTCTCCTAGTTTGTCTTTTTTGATGTAAACTAGGCGTTTAGCTGACACGTGGCTTTTAAAAGACAGCTGGACGTGAAGACACACCCTTTGAGGAAGCTGCTTACAGCCTTGTTACAGAAAGGGATAAATGTAAACCAGACCCTGCATTTCCAGGGTTTGGGGCCTATTGTTTTGATTTTGCTTTTCACTGACCTTCCCTCTCCACCTCCCCAACCCCCACTGCTGTCAAGGAACCAGGGAAAAAGCTGCCCTGGTCCTTTAGATCGTTACCACCCTGGAGGACTCCGGGGTATTTTTAGACAATTCTTCAGGTTAAGTTTATGAGTGTAGATACTATTTATCTGAGTGCCCATGACAACCCTCCTACTCCCGAGCAGATTAATTTCTAGAGTTGGGCTATCAGAAAGCCCTTATCATTTCAAGATGATGATATTATCATGATGATAATTATCATCTTCAGAAAGTGAAACCTCTCTGAATTTAGCTAAGGTGATCCTCAAACAAAGTTGTGAATTACCTAAAACTTTTTCAGCTTGGTAGGAAATATAAGAGCTCATAGGAAATCTTCTAGTCTAGCTCCCTCATTTTATAGATGAGAAAACTGAGGCAAATAGGTTAAGAGACTTGTCCAGGGTCATACAGCTAGTGTGTGGCAGGATTCTGAGGCAGGATTCAAACCCAGCTATTTCTGATTCCAAAATGAATATTCTACCATGCTGCCATGCTGTTGTTGTTGTTCAGTTGTTGCTGACTCTTCATGACCCCTTTTGGGATTTTCTTGGTAAAAGATACTGGAGTGGTTTGCCATTTCCTTCTCTAGCTCATTTTACAGATGAGGAACTGAGGCAAAAAGGGTTGGGTGACTTGCCCAGGATCACACAGCTGGTAAGTGTCTGAGGCCAGATTTGAACTCAGGAAGATGGGTCTCCCTGACTGGAGGCCCAGAACTCCATCCATTGTGCCACCTAGGTGCTCTCATCCATGTTGCCATAGTCTTTGAGAATGCAAGTTTTCTGTGCCACACTGGGGTATTAGAGTAGAACATTAGTAGAAAATTGAGAATTACTTGTGTTTTTTAAAAGAATCATAATCCATTTTTTGAGAGATGCTTACACACTTTCTACATGGGAAATCCATATTCCAGAAAAGTCACAAATTCTATCCATACCGAAGTAGGTCCCTATTTCTTCGTAAGACCACTAAACGTGAAATCAAAGCAAGAATATAATTATGAGAGGGAGTGTGGTGTAGTAGAAAGTATGTGGGGTCCAGAGTTAGGAAATTTGAGTTTTAGTCCATGATTATATGACCAAAGGTAAGTCACTTATCCACAGTTTCTTTATCTGTAAAACGGGGGTAATGGTATTTGTATTATATATTTCACCTATTTCTTGTAAATAAAGTGCTTTGCAAGTTTTACAGTACCATATCACCATGCCTAGAATCTTACTCTCTAAAAGATGACAGAACAGAATCACTCCAAAAGTATAAAGTACTTTACTGTTTGTATCTGGGGTACAATTACCTTGCTAATTGAAGTGGAATGGGTAAATGAAACTGACTCAAAATCTACCTGAACATACACCTCACCTATAGGTGTATTTTCTTATATCACGGCTATCAAACTTTTAAAAAAAATCACTGTATTTGAACACGAAATTTTCAGTGTGTGGCCAGGACTACTTAAGTTTGGTAAATATGGGCACACAGTCTTAGTTCAGGTCATCTGAGGAATAGTGATGAGGCACCTGTTTAGTATAACTCTCTACTCCTTCAGCAATAGCTTCTCCATCCTATCATGATTCTTCCTCCATACGAAATCTTGCTAAGTTTCTTGACCAACCACAAAGTGCCTTGAGTGACAGGTCATAAATGTTTGGCAGAGGAGAATGAGTCGTGGTTCTTCATTCTAGACGCTAGAACTTCCCACCTGAAATGTTGTCTCCAGTGGAAGCTACAGCTATATCCCAGGCCAGACTCTGCACTTGGGATATCAGAATAGTTATTATGATAATCTCTAACTCTTTTGAATATCCTATAACCATTTGTCTTGTTCCAGGCCAAAGCAGTCAGCCACAATGGAGAGTGGTCCCTCATCACTAAAGTGATAATTCATAAAAGTTAGGATCACTTCTAAATTTTTAAAATAAAACCCAATTCTGTCCACTATAGACTCCCTCTCCACACTAAGCCAAGATTCCCCTCAGCTGTTGGCTCAATAAATATGGAATAATGACCAAAAAAGCAATAAAAGCTAGGATTACTTTGTACCTGAAAATTAAGCCCTGACACAAACTTTCAAGTACTAGAGTATTTTTCAACATTCAGGCCTCAGTACTTTTTTCAGAAGTTCATCAACTGGAATATTATTATGCTGTAAGAAATGATGAAGGGGTTGATTTCAGAAATAACCAGAAAGACTTATATAAGCTGATGCTAAGTGAACAGAATAGAACTAGAACAATCTATATAATGACAGCAATGTTGTAAAGAGAATCAACCCCAAAAGACTTAGTAACTTTGACCAATATGATGAGCCACCACAGTTCTAAAGTATTTGTGATGTAAACTGTTACCCACCTCCAGATAGAGACCTGATGAACTCAGAGTGCAGACTGAAACATTTTTCTCTGTATTTTTCTTGCTTTTTTTTTTCAGAACATGGCCAATGTGGAAATATGCCTTGCATGACTTCGTATGTATAATGGGTGTCATATTTCTTGCCTTCTCTATGTATGGGAGAAGGGAGGGAGAGAAGGAGAGAATTTAGAACTGAAAATAAATGTTTTAAAAACGAGTCTCATCACCAGTTGCTTCTCTAGAACCGCTAAGGGCATATAAGCTCTGATGGTATTGGAGTACCAAGCAATCCTCCAAGTCTGCTCCTCACATTCCCAGAAGAAGGAGGGTCTCAAATCTGGATCTGAAGTCAGAGGACTTAGTTTAAATCTCAGCACCTCTACTTAATACCTGTTTATAACCTTGTCAGGTCATTTAATCTCTCTGGGCCTCAGTTTCCTCATCTTTAAAATGAGGGAGCTGGACCAGATAATGTCTAGATCCTGCAAATCTCAGATTATTAATATCAACAAATATGCCCAATTTTTCCTCTAAGTGCTTCCCCTTTCCTCCAAACAGGCAACATCCTCCCTCGTAAACTTTTTTGCATATACTGTCATCCAGGCCTGGAATGCGCACCCTCAAAGCTTGTTTCAGGTGCCACTTATTGCTATCTGAGGCCTTTCCTGACTCCCCAGCTGCAGGCACATCACCCAATGATCTTGTTTTTATGCATTTATTTTGCATATATTTCATATGTTTTTATAGATGTACCTGTCATTGCTCCCAATGCTTCTTGAAGGCACGGACCATCTCTTTCTTGTTTCCGTGTCCCCAATACCAGCACAACCTACCAAGTAGGTACATAATAAATACTTAATGCCTGATTAAAGCAAGAAAAGAAAATTAAATAAATGGCAACTTTAAAAGCAACATTAAAGATAACACAATATACAGAAAATTGTCCTGGATTAGACTACGAGTCTCTATAGGACAATGCTCCTCACGTTAACCTGACTTCTTAATCTCTGTAAGTGTTGTTGATCCACCATTTTGGTCACGTCCTACTCTTTGTGACAGCATTTGGTGTTTTCTTGGCAAAGATACTGTTCTAGTTTTCCATTTCCTTCTCCAGCTCATTTTACAGACGAGGAAACTGAGTTAAAGTGACTTGCTCAGGATCACACAGCTAGCAAATGTCTGAGCCCAGTTTTGGACTCATGTCTTCCTGACTCCAGGCCTAGAGCTCTCTCTGCCTTGCCACCTAGCTGCCCTAGTCTTTGTAGATTTCCTACTATATAGAAAAATCTTGAGGATACTCCTAGTAGAGACTGTTTTACAGAAATCCAAATCACCAAATTATTTATTATTATTATTATATGTAAGACACTATGACAAGTCCTCTCAAAGAACTTGCTGCTGGAGCTGTACCATTTATATTTCAAAACACCTGGGATATATATCAAATGTAAAGTGGATCATAGCCACTATATGCCTTAAGAGACGCTTTTTCACGAGATAGCCACCGCCAGCCTTCTGTTGGTGTACCTTTGAATACTTTGCTATTCTGTTCCTTGGATAATACATTATCAGTTGCTGAGCTTGTATATAAAGCCTTTTCAGCTTGGCAAGGTTGGAAAGTCTTACCTGCTAGGGTCTGTCAATAGCCTACAATGTCATATGTGAATAGCCTTCATGTCATAACAAGGCATCAGAATGGAACTTTACCAAGGGATCTTTATCACAGGGCAGGATGGTACTCAGAGTCAGACACACTATGATTAAACATCTGGACACCAATGAAAGGCCAGGTCACTAGAAGAATTTGTTCATAAAATAAATGCCTATGACATATATACGTATATATACTATATATATAGCCTATCGGTGTCCTGTGACATACATACATACGTATGATATATGCATAGATACATATTTTACATATATTTTTCACATAAGAGGCAGTGTGACATATTGGAAAGGGGGCTGGCCTTGGAGGCAGGAAGATCTGAATTAAAGTCTCACACTGTCATATGCCGGCTGTGTAACTCTGTGCAAGCCACCTGCCCCACCACACTCCCCCACACCCTCTCCCCGTATCCCCAAGGAGCACTGTAACACTATGAATTGCAGATAAGGCAGTGGCCTACATTGGTAGAGGAAGTTCTTCTCTGAGCTCTCCCTACAGTGGTAAAACTGTGTATCCAATTTTTTAAAATTAGCCATACAAGGTATTAAAGTGACGGATGATAACAGACTTACAGTCTAAATTTGACAACAGAAGAAGATGGAGAAACACTCTCAAGGCAGAAGTGTTAAAGAGAGGTGTTGCTGTTCTTGTTTTTTTAAGGTACAGGTGTTACTGATAAGAAATGTGATGTCTTTGGTTGAGTTAAGGGAGACTGAGATTTGTGCTCAGTCTGCGATGACAGTAACGTCTCCCTCAAGATCTCCAAAAAGTGTCGGGTTCAACAAAAAATTGCGAACGGAACTTGGATGTCCATAAGATTGTAGATCTAGAGCTGGAAGGGATATCGGAAGTCATTTAGTCCATCTCCTTCATTTCATATATGAGGGAATTGAGGCCTGGGAAGGTTGGAAAATTTGGTTCTAAGAAAAGGAGGTGGCATTGAACTCAAGTTTTATGTATTTATCATGCTTTACGCTGCTGGGATGGGTGGAATGATGAGAGAGAGAAAAAAAAAACCAGCTGAGGGCAACAAAAGAGAACAACTGGAATAGCGTGGCTTCCCATTAAATCTCTCAGCCCCAAATGCCACTCACCATTCCCTCCCACATCAGCATCCTTATTCATTTCCTGTGGCAGCTGTTGCAGGTCAAGAGAAAAAATACTCACAGGATTGGGGACAACGACAAAGAATACAGAAGACAGCAAGTCATGTTGCCAAATACTTATAACTTGGTGTAAATGCTATACATGCTAATGATCAACCAGGAAAAAAAAAATGATACTTTGTCTCAGAGAGCAATGAAGTAGAAAGCAGAAAGCCTTAGTTTGTTACCAATTCCTTATGATTATATGAAAATTTGGACAATTGTGTTATGACTATATGGCTAGTGAGCAAGGATGAGGGTCCAGAAAAGGGAGGGAAGGAAGAGAAAAATGAAGAACGTTTTAATCAAAAATTTTCTCAGGCATCTCTAGTAATCTCGTACCTCTCTTCTCCCAAATCCTCCAAAGGTAATAGAAACTCTGAGTATGAGAATAATAATACCAACTAGCATTTATATAATCCTTTAAAGTCTGCAAAATATTGTACATGAGTTATTTCATTGGATCTTCTTTGACCAAAGTGCTATTATTATGCCCATTTTGTGGATAAGAAAACTGAGGCTGAGAGATATTATTTGCCAGAATCACACAACTGGTATGTATCTGAGGTGGGATTTGAACAGGTCTCCCTAAGTTCTAACCTCAAAACCAGCATCTTACCCACTGCACAACCTAGCCATCTAATAAGAATAGATGTTAAAACCTCCCTCTCCCCTGATCCCACCCCAGCTACCCAAGGATCCTTGGACTAGTAACTAGATTAAGCCGGAAGAGGCCTATTGCAAGCCACATTCTACATGTTGAGGGTGGAGGGTGGGCCAGAGAAGGGTGCATGGCTTTGAAATCTTTTCAAGAATGAATGTGGGTTGGGGTGTGGCAATAAACATTTCCTAACACCAAAGCACTTTTACTATGGCTAACTGTATGGTGAAGTGTTAACTGCACCCCTTGAAAGACACTAAAATTTCACCACCTCCTGTCTGGATGGAAAGGAGGGGAAAATTCAGTCATTCAGATGTTTGGTCTATACAATGCCAAAACATCTGGAAATATCTGGTTGGTTGACTAAAATTTCATTTGGTTTGTTAATGCTATATATATTGTCCTAGTTTTTTTTTTTGATAACAGTATTGTACCTCCTTCCTCCTCCCCGTCTTCCTCCCCCTATTTTCCTTCCTCCTCCCCCCAATGAGGGTATGGAAAGTCTCACTGTAATGGATACAGTTATACTGGAGCCAAATTATGTCCTCAAGTATTTAACAATGCCTAGTGCATACGTTTCGCTGAAACACAGAAAGTCTGTAAGGCAGGTGTTATCCTTACACCCTTCCCCCCCTTATAATGGTGATTCTTCAATGCTATAAAAAGGTTGTCCTCAATGTTGAATATGACACAAGCCATATTGAGATAAATGTTATTTGTAGAGTGTATCTGTTTTATACATTCCGTGAATCTTAACTGTTTGATATGTGTATCCTTTAAATACATGAATTTCTAAAGTGTTTTATTGGTAAATCTTAAGTTGGCTTATTCATAAGATCCCAGAACCAGAGATTTAAAGCTGGAAAGAGCTTTATACGTCATTTAGTCCAACTCCATCATTTTACAGAAGAGTAATCTAAGTCCTAGAGAGGGAATGTCTCTTACTCAAAGCCACATAGGGAATAGCAGAATCAGAATTAGAACCCAGATCATCTGACCTCAAATCTAATGTTCATTAGTAGATGCTTCCTAATGATGTAAACAGCTTGCTCATAAATAATTTAATACCAAGAACATTTTAGGCTTTTAACTAACCTAAATAGCCATCATGCAAACTTACTTTCAAAATTCTTAGGCAATTCAATTTAAAGTTAAGGATTTTTATCTACGTGTTTTACAAAAAGGTCATAATTCACTTCAAAATGCAGATATTCATTTCTGAGGTGAGTGCAAAGGAAGTATGTTAAGTAAATATTTGTAAAGTATGAAAAATGAAAATTTAAGAGTTAACCAAATATTGCTTCTGAAAGCTACACCTGTAAAGCAGCCTCCAAAACACACATCTCATCCAAAACCCTGTGGTAACATTTACATTCACTCAGACTTTCCTTTCACTGTCAAATATTCAAAAATGCTGGGCATTCACACTCCAAAATATCACTCAAGTCATCATATTTTCCTACTCATGGAGGACATCTGGTGGCAAAGTGAAAAACTAATACATAAATCTGTTTCCAGAGTTTCCACATTATACCCCAAACAACAGATTTGTAACCTATTAAAAAAATTTTCCCCATAAGCTCTTTCTGTGATTCATTCAGGCTGTGTCCAAATATCACCAAACATATGAGTAAAAAGGGAATAACTCAATAACTCAGATATTTTTATTTACTCAAAGTCAAATAAATATTTAGAAATAACTTTGAAAAATTCAGAAGACTGGATTAATTTTTAGACTTTCATTTCTGTGGTTGGCATTGTGTAGGTATACTCTTGAGTACTTTAACTTTTTATTCATTATAAAAACTTATATGAATGCATATACTACCCCTAAAAGTTCCATCCTGTTACTTATCAGAAGTCCAGCATATTAAAATATGGAGTTGATGAGATCATAAAGCTAATGAGCTCCTCAGTTTCACCCTAGTTTTGTTCAGTTGACTTTATTCTGTGATCATATGATTTTCTTTGGTCAAAGGGAAAATCAGATGAGAATATCATAGGATCAGTGTGGTTAATTATCCCAGTTGGCCATAGGGCCTGGGGCCTAGGGCAAGTCACTTTTTGCAGGTTCCCTCAATTCCCAATGCTTCATAGGCAGAATCTTGAGATGAGCCAAAGTGTGACAGAATGGAAAAATCACTTGACTTGGAAACAGCAGACCTGGGTTTGGATACCTGGTGAGCCCCTAACTAGCACTGTGACCTTAGTTATTTCCCCTCTCTTGGCCTCAGTTTCCTCATCTATAAATTGAGGGATTTGACTATATAAATAGGGCGAAAGCATGGAGTAGTAGATAAAGTATTGGACTTGGAAGACCTGGGTTTGAATACTACCTCAGACACTTACTATCTAGAACAAGTCCCAACCTCCAGAGGCTTCAGTCTCCTCACCCAAACCATGAGGAAGTTGGATTTAATGGCTTCTAAGATGTTTTCCAATTCCAAATCTGTGATTCTATGGCCTTGGGTCTTTTCTAGCATTGTATTTCCATGATTCTGTGAAAGAAAGACTTCAAGAGAAAAAAGAGGTGACTTGCCGTAAGACAGAAAATGGAACAAAGCAAAGGGAAATTGGTGCCCTGTTGCCTTGAATGATGTACCAGGTTGCATGTGAATGCCTCCAGTCACTTTTTTGGCACCAGCTAGTGATGCCAACTCCTCATATTGTGGAACTCAAGTTTCTTGGTCTTATCATCAGGGACAATGCAAAGCTCAGGAACAGGGCTAGCACCCTAGTTTTCTGCGCCCTCATTAGGGACAGTTCTGGCTACTGGGGGAAAAAACTTTTAATAATAGTTAAGATTTATATGATTTGCAAATCACTTCATAGGCATATACAGGGTGTCCATAAAGTCCATTGCGATTTAAAGTTACAACTAATTACAACTAATTTAGTATTATAAATGTGTGTGTATATATATACATATATTATATATACATATATATATACATATATTATATATACATATATATATACATATATATATATGTATGTGTTTGTACATGTGTGTGGATTTCAAGAACAGCCAGGTTGCTCAGTGAATAAAGTGCCAAGCCTGGAGTCAGGAAGACCTGGATTCAAATCTAGCCTCATACACTAGCTGTGTGACCCTGGGCAAGTCATTTAACTCTGTTTGCCTCAGTTTTCTCATCTGTAAAATAAGCCGGAGAAGGAAATAGCAAACTATCATGAAGAGTTGGGCATGACTGAAAAATGACCGAACCAACACTATACTGACAAGAAATATGTCTTTAGTTGAATTAAGCATGACTATGAGGTTTGTGCTCAGTCTGCATGTAAATAATTAGGTACATGCCTAGGCAGCTAGGCGGCGCAGTGGGTAGAGTGAAAGGCCTGAAGTCAGGAAGACTTATCTTTCTGAGTTCAAATCCAGCCTGGGACACTTATGAGCTGTGTGATTCTGGGCAAGACATTTAACCCCGTTTACCTTCATTTCCTCGTGTGGAAAATGAGTTGGAGAAGGAAATGGCAAATCACTCCTGTATCTTTAGCAAGAAAACCCCAGATGGGTTCATGAAGAATTGGACATCACACTAAAATGACTGAACGATAACAACTCTGTCTCCATATATATAATATATATGAACATATATATTTATGTGTATATATATATATACATACACAAATAGATCCTTTAAAACTCACAACAATTTTAAAACTCACAACAACCCTGAGATGCAAGTTCTGTTATTATCGCTATTTTACAGATAGGGAAACTGAGGCAGGGAGCAGTCACATGATTTTCCCAGAGTCACACACCTATGGAGAAGCATCTGAGGCAGGGTTTGAACTGAAGTCTTTATAACTCCAAGACCAGTGCACTATCCACTATACCACTCTGCTGTCAATATATATGTCATAGTGAGAACAGGTTAGTAGTGTAATCTTTGAATACAAAGGGTAAGAGTTGCTCAATTCTCAGATGTTAAAGTTCTTTAAATGGGAGCCCTTGTGGAAAGAAGGGGACCCCCATGCTATTGTGTCTTCTTTGACATGAAAAAGAGTTGTGGAAAATGATTTTTTAAAAACTCTTGAGTTTATTATATATTTAAAAGAACCACTGCCAAAATGAAATGCACAACTCACATACTTAAGAAAGACAGTCCCTGCCCTCAAGGAGCTTACAATGTAATGGGGGAACAACAGACAAAAGGAAGCTGGAAAGCAGAGGAGGAGTACGACAACAGAGGGTACTTGGCACATGGGCATCTTTTTCCAAGGAATTGTGGCTCAGTGCCAAGCAGAGCCAAGGATGGAAAGTGGACAGAGTCACAAAGTCCAGGTTCTGCCCTCTATAAAAGAAGGCTTGGGGTGGATTTTAGTGCTCTACCCTCCACCCTCTGATCAGAGAGGTGGTATCAAAGTGACAACATTATTTTTCTTAACCCCAAAAGGTTTAATGTGTGTTTTAATTCTAGAATCTTACTAGCAGTAGCTGTAACTCTATTTACCTCTCATCAATTCCTCATGCCAGAATCATAGGCTTTAAAAGTTGGAATGGACTTCGGTAGTCTTCTAGTTCAACCCTGCCATTCCAACAGGAAAACTTCTGGCCTCTGCTTGAAGACCTACAAGGATGGGTTCCTCATCACCAATCGAGGCTGCCCATTCTGCTTTGGAGCAGCTCTGATCGTTACAGAGCTTTTCCCTGCCATCAAGCCTCTGCAGCTTCCACTTATTGCTCCTAGTTCTGCTTTCTGGGGCCAAGCTGAACAAACCTAGTCCGTCTCCCACCTGACAGCCTTTCAAAAACTTGAAGACAACTATCATGTCCCATCTGAGTCTTTTCTTAGACTAAACAGCCTAGTTCCTTCAATTAGTCCTCATATGACATGGACTCAAGGTCATTCACCATCCTGGTCAACCCCTCTAGATACTGTCTGGCTTATTAATGGCCTTCTTAAACCATGGTGCCCAGAACTGAATACCGTAGTCCATAAGAGCTCTAACAGAAGCAGAGAGCAGTGGGACTATAAACTCCCCATTGCTGAAAACTGTGTCCCTTCTAATGGGTGGAGGACAATTTGTTCCAGTAACCATGAAGGCAGCTGAAGCAGGTACTGCGGAGCACTTAGAGCTTGGTCAGATATCAAATACACCAAGGTCATCCACCACATCCAGGCCATTGTCAGTCGTCTTAACTTTCGTCTTGCCACTGGACTCCGATGACTGAAAGAGAGAACGAGGCTGATGACTTTGTGCAACTTTGCCTCATTCAAATCCAATTCACGGGTCAGTGAAGACATCACCCCGTGGATATCTTTGCTCCACTTTGAAAAAGCAAGACAAACAAGGAGGTGGCTATGATCAAGTAAATCATACTACTGACTCATATTGACCAAACAGACCACTAAATCTTTAGCCTAACACCCCCCAAAGCTTTTTTCCTTTTTTATTTTATTTTTAATTTACGAAATAACACGAGCATTTCTATAACATTAGAATAAAAAAAGATGATTGCACATGAAATTACAAATCTATTATGTACAACTTGCTATTCCTTCGAAATATATAATAAAATTATCATGTAACTTTCTCTTTATTTTTCTTCTCTTCCCCCTTCCCTCAAGAGAAGGCTGCCATCAGACACAAATATGTATATGTATGCATATATAGAAATATGTGTTAAATCATTCTATATATATGTCTATCATTTCTTTCTCTGCATGCTGAGCTTCATAATAATTTCTAACAATCCCTCCTCCATCTTACACTTGTGAAATGGATTTTTTTTTACCTAAGCGCAAAACCTTTACATTTATCCCTATCAAACTGTATTTTATTAGATTCACTTCAAAGAAGCAGCTAGGTGGCTCAGTGGATAGTGCTGGGCTTGTAGTCAGGAAGACCTGAGTTCCAAAGTGGCCTCAGACATGTCCTAGTTGTGCGACCTTGGGCAAGTGTCTTAATCCACTGGAGAAGAAAATGGCAGATCACTCCAGTATCCTTGCCAAGAAAACCTCATGGACATTATGGTCCACAGGGTCACAAGGAGTCAGACACGACTGAATGACTGAGCAACAGCAATATCCAGTTGTTCTGGCCTAGCCTATGAAAGTCCTGCCTCCACACTCCCAGTGTGTTAGCTGTCACTCCCAACTTTGTGTTACCTGCAAGTTTGATGAACGCGTCATCAACATCTTTACACAAACCACTGATAAAAATGTCCAGAAGAAGCATTCTTCTTAGGAGTATAAATTTTAGTGGGTCTATGGAAAGAGTGCTGGGCTCAGAGTCAGGAAGCCTTTAATTCAAATCCTGCGTCAGGCATTTGTTTAGCTGTGTGATCCTGGGCAAGTCGCTAAACGCTTTCAAGCCTTCATTTCCTGGTCTATAACATAGATATGTATATAACTCACTTCATAGGGTTGTTAGGAAATGAGAAGGCATATGCAAAGTACTTTGAAAA
The DNA here is from genome assembly GCA_028646595.1 of Phalanger gymnotis. Lineage (NCBI taxonomy): Eukaryota > Metazoa > Chordata > Mammalia > Diprotodontia > Phalangeridae > Phalanger > Phalanger gymnotis. Next base: position 154,365,711 of record CM053622.1, on the reverse strand, counting down.
CTTTAAAGCACTATATAAATGATAGCTATCATTATGAATGCCGCTCTTATCATATGGGTGTTTTTTTTTTCATATGTTCATATTTCTGCAGCTAGGTGGTAAAATGGACATAGCGTCTGTGTTAGAGTCAGGAAGACTTGAGTTCAAATCTAGGCTCAAACACTTAACTAGTTGACCCTGGGTAAGGTCACTTAACCCTTGCTTGCCTCAGTTTCCTCGTCTGTAAAATGAGAATAATAATATCACCTACCTCCCAGGTTGTTGAGGGGATCAAATGAGATAATAATTTTAAGGCACTTAGCAAGCACTGTATTAATATTATATCTCATTATTATTTTGTGTTTATATATGTTCATGTATGTATTTTCCTCTTTTATTTATATATACATATACATATATTGATATGTATATTTACTTTGGTCTTTTAAGGATAAGAAACAAAAAATCGACCTGGTGACACATCTTGGAATGAGTTCAGACCTGGTGTGAACAATGTTTTCTACACTAGCTACAAGTAACATCCTTACTAAGACTCAGTTTCCTCATCCATGCAACGGGGACATTGACACCTGTCGTACCTACCTTATAATGTTGTTGTGGAAGTTAAATTAGATAGTGTATAGAATATGCTTTAGGAATGTTAAAACCTGAACTTCTGGTTAATGTGACCAACAAGATGGAGGACTAGACATTTTTTCTGATCCTCATGATTCTCAGACCTCTCCAAACCAAAAATTATTTGCCAAAGATAAAGCAACTTTAGCTATCTCTATGGTCTAGGAAACCTGGAACCCCTCCAAAACGTTAAAAAACAATAAGTATGAACTGGCACTAAACTGAGCTCATGAAGCGCTCCCTCCCCCAGCACCAACTTCACTAGCCAACTCTACCCATGAGTTTACAACAAAATGCAAGCCCACACCCCAGATCCTCCCCTCCCTTTCTGATGCTATGGAGATCTGTGCTCCAGGTTGTAGAGGTTTACACTAGTCTTGGTGGCCAGCACCATGGCAGCATTCTGTTCTGCGAAAGATTTCTGTGGGAAAGTATGGAATCAGAGAGAAAAGGCATGGTGTCTGGGCTTGAAATAGAGTTCAAAATCACATCCCTTCCTTTTTCCCTCATCCCAGAGCCTTGGAGATCCAAACTCGAAATCACAAAAATAAACGACTGATGCTAGCACCAACATGGCATCACTCTGAACTGCCTTGCCAAGGAACTGAGGTACATATGGAACAGAATAAGACAACAAATCTGGGGAGACTGGGCAGCACACCACTGAACCTGAGGGAAAGATCTCTATATCTGGTTGGGGCAGTTCTGTCCCTCCCAAAGTCACTGGAGGCAGAGACCTAGGCTTGTGGATTATGAATGTTTTGAGATTCAACCCTCAGGGAAACTACCATCGGAGGTGAGGGAGTCAGAAAGTGAGAAATAGAGGATGATAAGGGGGGAGGAGACTGAAATCAGCAAAGTTCTACAGGAGAAAAAACTCAAAGACTCTAAACATAAACAGATAAATCAGCAGGGGAAACATTAACAAAGGAAATAGGGACTCCAGGTCTAGCAAACAAATTCATGCATCTATGAAGAAATACTGCAAAATGAAGGAAAATGATCCAACACTCAAGATACCCTATGAAATTTGAGAACACGGAGCCACAACTGCTCCTGACTGGTTCAAAAGAGAAATTAGAAATATGAGACAGCAGAATTCATGTCCTGCACAGCAAAAATAACTGTCAGGATAAAAAACTTAGATCTGTGATGGCAAGTCTCTCTAAAGGAACAAAACAAGCAACAATTGGGAATGCAAATCCATAGAAGTGAAGGAATATCTAGAAGAAAAGAAAAAAAATTACATTAAAAGAAACACTCTTTATCCGAGCAAAACATATTAAACTCAAAGACAGTATGCAGAGTCAACCTAAGAATTTGAGTTCTCCCAGAAGAAGATGACAAGGAATATTAAAGCTCTATGTAAATGTCATCTATTTGTTATTATCATTTTTATTATCAGTGGAAGTAATCTAGTGATTTTGAAAGTGTATAGGTGAATTATGGGTATGTATATATATAATATCAGACACCTGAAAACTATGAGATCGCCAGATCTGGTCAGTTATGCCAAACATGACCCAAGCCATATCCAATACAACTGCCTCTATTATCAGAACATCTAGAAATCAAAAATCAAATAGGAGAAGAATTTAGTGTAACAAGAAGGAATCAAATAGTAAAAATAATTCTCTACTTCATATCCACAAATGGGTGGAATCTTTTACACCTCCCTAGGTGACAGAAAGGGTAGAAGCCTCTTGGAGATAATTTACGAGGGGATAGAAAAACTGTTCCTCAGCACATTAGTGGCCAGTATGATAAATTGTCAGTTATTCCCTTGTCTCCTCTCAGCAAGTCCTCAGTGGCCAACACAGACATCTATTAACCTCATTGGGCAGGATAGAATTTGCTACTACCTCTTGCCTTGGCTCTGGTATATCAGAATTCTGCTGGGACTTAGGTTTGGAAATGTCATAGTAGGACTCTTTCCCACTGTGACCACAACCTACAGCTTGACGGTCCATCTTTGTTCACTTGCACAGTTCTAGCAGACCTATTTTTCTTACTATCAAAACAAATTTTAGCTCTTTGCTTATGACTGTTCCTAGATCCCCAGGACTTCTTTTTCTATGCATTTCCTCATCCCTGCCCTCCTCACACACATATAATTTTCTTCCCTTTCCTATTCTATCACCTGACACAATCCTCAGGTCTCACAGAAGTCTGACTTCCTGGAGTTTTCTCTAATAAACAGCAATATCTTTGCCTAGTCATTATGAGCACTTGACCCTATACTGAAAGGCTGCTATTAAGGGCAAAGGCAACCTTTGTCCATCTTACACATAACTCTACTAAACTAGAAGCATGAGTGACTGCTATCTTTAAACTAGCTTCTATTTCAGTATAATATGAGATACCATATTCATTCTTCACCTTATGACTATATTTTTGACTTACCCAAATTCCTCTACTATGCTAGCCATAGAACAAAACAACATTACCTTGCTCTGCTCTCCTAACGCCAACAATTGACTAGTAAGCTTCTGCCTCTGAGATTAGCTATAGACCTGGATTGACTGCCTTCCATTTTTCTGCCATCTATACTGCATATGGTGTTAAGAAATTGTTTTTCTCCACTTGATTAACATAAGAATGCTGTCAAACAACTTATCTCTCCCTGCTATGGCTTATAATAAAAATTAATTTTCTTTACCTGACATTCACCCAAATTATATGTGAACAATGGTCTTGAAAAATACTTTACATCAGGGCTTCTTCAAGTTAAGTCAAGAAACATGTATTTAGCACTTATGTGCCAAGAACTGTGCTAAGTGCTGGAGATACAAAGAAAGGCAAAAAACAGTCCTGATCTCAAGGAATTCACAGTGATAAATGGAGGAGACCATATGGAAACAGCCATGTACAAACAAGATGTATGCAGGATAAATTGAGAAAAATCAACAAGAGAGATGGTACTGGCATTAATGGGAGATCAGGAAAGGTTTCCTGTAGAATGCAGGATTTTTGCTAAGATTTGAAGGAAACCAGAGAAGCCAGAAGCAGACATGAAAAGGGAGAGTATTCCAAGGATGGGAGACAGCCAGTGAATACACCCAGAGTCAAGAGATGAAGCGTTTTGTTTGAAAAACCTCAAGGAAGCCAGTGTTACTGAATCATAGAGTATATGTCCAGTAGGGAGGAGAATAAGGTGTGAGAACATTAGGAAGATAGAAAGAGGCCGCATCATAAAGGTTTTTGAATGCCAAAGAGAATTTTCTATTTGGTCCTGGAGGTAATAGGGAACCATTGGAATTTACTGAATCTTTAAAGAAGTGACAAGGTCTGACTTGTGCTTTAGGTAGATCAATTTCAGCAGAGGATGGATTGTAGCAGGGAGAGACTCAAGACAAGGGGACCAACCAGAAAGCTTTTGTAATATTCCAGGCATGAGGTCATGAGGGCCTGGACTAGGGAGATAACCGTGTCAGAATAGAGAAGGAGGCACATACCAGAAATGTTAAGAAGGCAAAGTCAACAGAACTTGTTCACCCCCCCCCCCACCAGTTCTTAAACTTGTGTCATGGCCCCATTTGGCAATCTGGTGAAGCCTAGAACCACAGAGGAGAACAAAGTTACCCTGCTCTCCTCCTCTACGGACTATTTCTCAGAAGAATGTTTTTAAATGCAAGAAATATGTGGGAAATGAAACTAATTATATTGGAATACAGTTATCAAAGTATCAAAAAAAAGTTTACAGACCCCAGGTTAAGAATCTTTGCCTTAGGACCAGAAGTACACTATACACAATTACAGACACACGGTTTCTGTGATGACTAACTTTGATAGACTTGGCTCTTCTCAGCAATATAAGGTTCTAAGACAGCTCCAAAAGACTCGTTATTATGGAAAAAGCTATCCACATCCAGAGAAAGAATTATGGAGTCTGAAAGCGGATTGAGGCAAACTATTTGCTCTCTTTTTTTTTCTTCTTTTTTGGTTTTGTTTCTTCTTTCTCATGGTTCATTCCATTGGTTATAATTCTCCTTTACAACTTGACTATTGTGTAAATAAGTTTAATGTGAACGTATATGTAGAACTTATATTGGATTACATGCCCTGGTGAGGGGAGGAGAGAGAGGGGGAGAAAATTTGGAACTCACAAACTTGTGGAACTGAGTGTTGTAAACTAAAAATTAAAAAAAAAAAGAATCTTTGCCTTAGGTATATTTATTTTAGCTCGTTTTACTGATCCTCATGACCACCCTTTGAGGTAACTACCGAAGATGTAACTATTACCATTTTACAGATGAGAAACTGAGGCTAAGAGTAGTTAAGACTTGACTAGAGTGACACAATAAATATCTAAGACAGGATTTGGACTCATCTGTCCTGCCTCTAAGTCCAGGACTCTATCTAGAATGCCATGCTGGCTCTTAGTGTCACTAATTCAAGAATAAACTTATTCTTAGTATATATTAATCACATCCTGCTTTTATTAATAGCAAAGAATCTTTTAGGTACTAAACTTTAGTACCTGAAAGATATAGTTTAGTAAGCAAACTACACTGAAAACAGAGTTTCTTTTCCTTTCATAGAAAATAAATGACCAGTTTCAATCCTGTACATAAGGATTATTTCTTCATCTGTTACTTTACGAAGAAAATAACCATTTTGCTTTTTTTAATCCTGAGAAAATATGTAGCAAATGTAATTTTTTTAAAATTGACTTTAAAATATAAATTATATATTTCATTTGAGATAATGGAGGCACTACATTAATAAAGGTGGACGATTAGAGAAGTTAAATGAGCAGATCTCACTAAATATTTGCTCAACAAACACTTTTTAATTATATATACATATATATGTACATATGTGTGTATTTTAATACTAAATTCAGCTGAATATAGGAACATGAATTTGTGTTCATTAAACTTACTTATTAGGCACTAAGAATATAAAGATAAAACAAAAAGTAATCCCCTTTAAAGAGATTACAGATTAGTAGGAAAGGTACAATAACAGTAAATAAATAATAGATAGAGAGAGAGAGAAAGAGACAGAATAAATTAGAACATAAGTACAAAAAAAGAGGCCCAAAGAAAATATTACAGGAGATTTTAGGAGGAAAAGATCACTTTCAGCTGGTGAAGAGGAGATCAGGGAAGGCTTCCTGGAGGAGGAGATCACAAACCAAGGCTAGAAGAAGCAGGTACAGATTTAAGTGCAGCCTTGCTGGGTAGGAACTGGTTTCTAAGATCTCTAGAGATCCCTTGCAATTGTATAATTTTTTTTTGTCATTCCAGGGTACAGATGGCAACAGGATAGAGTTGACCAGGAGAGTTCTAACATATCCTGAAGTTCTAGGACAAAAAGAGTTAAGTCCAGAGAGGCCAACTAAATCAAGGAGGAGGTGAATTCCACTGACCCAGGTGGACAAGTATAGCCTAGAATCCAGGAGGTAGAAAGACACAGAGAGAGAGAAAGAGAAAGAGATAAGGAAGAGAGGGAAACAAAGAGAAAAAGACAGAGACAGAAAAAGACAAGAGAGAGAGACAGAGACAGAGAGAGCTGCCTATGTGCACATATACATACATGTATAATACAGTCACAATGCCAGAGAAAGAGGAGCCAGAATGTGAAGGCCTTTAAATGCCAAACAGAAAGCGGGGTTGAGCGGATCATGGATGAGTCTGTTTAACCACTGCTCTAGATTATGCTCTTTGTTTAGCTGTGGGAAACCCTGGACCCACAGGTATTGGTGATAATCATATATTACTTCATTTGAGCCTCACTAAAACCCTGGTGATGCACCACATTCAGAAATACGAGCCATTACTTTTTATATCTGAGGGGAAAGCATAGCAGAGTGTATAAAGAATTGTTGTCAGAGCCAAGAAGATCTAGGTTCAGATTTTGCCTCTACTGCATACTGAGTCACCCTGTACAAATCACTTAACCTTTTAATACCCTGGCAACCTTTTAAGACTATGTCGTAAAGAAGATGCTGAAGGAACATTCACATCCTGGCATTGCCTATGCCAACAAAATCACAGATCAAGCTCTACTGCTATCTAAGGGCTTTTTTGTTGTTGTTCAGTCATTTCAATCATGGTTTTTCTCAGCAAAGATACTGGAATGTTTTGCCATTTCCTTCTCCAGCTCATTTTATAGATGAGGATACTAAAGCAAACAGGGTAAAGTGACATGCCCAGGGTCACATAGCTTGGAAGTGTCTGAAGCCAGATTTAAACTCAGGAAGATGAGCCTTCCAGGACTGGCACTTTATCCACTGCACCACCTAGCTGCTTTTCTCAACTGGTGAATTTTCGGAGGGTAGAATATTTTGGACTTCCTATGGACATCCTACCCGTGTCCCCAGAGCAGAAGTGGCTGTTGGCAGGGTTTAAAATTGGAAGTCAAAGACAGACCAGAGTAGACAAACTGAGGAAAAACAGCTTCAGCACTTTACAAGAAACCCCAGAGAAAGCTGCCTCATTCATGCTTGAGTGGGACTTCATAAGTAACCCACAAAGAAGAGAAAAAAGACTTCTGGCAACCAAGAACTGAGTTACCCTTTTGTCAAGTGTGCTTTCTAAGCTTGAGCCCACTTTTCTCTGGATACTCTATTTCCTTGTGGGAAAATATATCCCACCCTTGCCCCAGACTTTTGGGGTCAATGATTTGTACCAACCGCTGTTTGTATACAACCATATAAATATTCTTAAGTAAAAGCTAATTAAGTCTGACTGGTTAATTGATATTAAGTGATAATCAATAGGAGAAGCACAGTCATGGGGCCTCATGCACAGTTACATTAGGAAGGAAACCCTAAACCCTTCAGGGTTACCCCTCAAACCTTGAAGGGAGAAGTAGTCCGTTGGGTTCTAGGGATCTGACCTTCCAGGGCAAATGGATGTTGCAAGAACAAGGATACTCTGCACCTATATTATATGCGAAACTATGAATTCATCTGAAATGAAGCTCTAGAAGGACTTCCTTTGTTGTATGACCCACAAAGAAGAAACTCTTTACTCCTTGTATTATTTTGTGTTGCATCTAGCTCTGGAATTTTATCTTTGCTGGTAAGAAAATAGTCTGGTTTTTGTGTTACATTGATAGAATTGTCTGCAAACAAAATTTGCATTTTTAAATATGTTCCAAATCTTGATTATAATCTTTCCCCCTAAATCAAAAAGGAATAAGATAATCAAATAATACAACCAAATTCCCTGAAAATTAGTCATTGATTGAATTTTTAAAACATGGGCAACTTGGATGGATGATTTCTAAGGGCCCTACTTTCTTTCCTTTCATGCTACTTCATGCTAACTCTTTTTGATATCAGAAGCAAAATGAATTTTCTTATCCTTAGAATGCTGGATTCTTTGGATTTCCTTTCTTTTTTCCAGGAAAATCAGTGCCTTATAACATAAAGAGATCTGGACTGAGCTTCAGGAGGCATGGGTTTTAATTCTGGTTCTGCCAAGAACCTGGGCAAATTTCTTTACTTCTCTGGGCCTTTGTTTTCTTGAGAAAACTGAAGGTGGCCGATTTAGAGGATCCTTCAGGGTCCTCCCAGTACAAACATTCTCTGATTCTCCATGGTGTATAAGTTTTTAAAATGAAAAGAAACGTCCTTTCCTAAATCACTTTCACTTTTATAGCTTTCAAATACGTGTAATAATTTGTTAACAAGTTGGGGGACAGGGTAAAGTAAGCAGAAGTCATATTAGTTTAAAATGAAAAGAGACAGCTGCTACTGTGTACTCCAAGTGCCTCCACCAATCCAAGATGAGGTAACTCAGTTGAGTGTCTTCCTTCTTCCTTCAACAGGAAATGTTTCAAGACAGCTCTGGAGAGTTTTATACATTTACCTTATGGAGGTAGTTCCCAATCACATCAGAAGGTTAGCAGCAGAAATGTGTTTTCTTTTAGAGTTAAACTCTGGTTACTGCTAGGAGAACCCCCAAATTGTATTCCCACACTTTTAATCATCTAATAAGTACCTACACCAAGAGCTGACTCCTGCCTCATCAATGACGAAAAGTTGATCATTGATAGTATTGGCTGAGAATAGCAATTTTTTTAAATGACAGATTCAGAAAACAAGCATAGCTATGCAGCACACAACCTGACTATTTGCCCAAATATAAAAAGCAATTGGATGTGTAGATCATCCCAATAATGGTTGGACATGACTTTTGAGATCTCTTCTAATGCTAAAATGTAATTCTATGGAGGAAATATTTTTTATGATTTGCGGTTCCACGGACAACTCCATCTCTCGGCTCTGGACATTCTCTCTGGCTGTGTCCCATGCCTGGAATGCTCTCCTTCCTCATCTCTGCCTACTGGGCTCCCTGGCTTCCTTTAAGTCTCAACTGAAATCCCACCTTCTCCACGAAGCCTTCCCCAATCCCTCTTAATTCTAGTGCCTTCCCTCAGTTAATTATTTTCTATTTATCCTACATATAACTTGCTTTGTATATATTTGTTTGCATCTATTTGTTTGTCTCCCTCATTAGTTCATGGGCTCCTTGATGGCAGGGACTGTCTTTTGCCTCTTTTTGTATCCCCAGCACTTAGCACATGCCTGGCACATACATCTTGTTGTTGTTGTTCATCTGGAGTTTTCTTGGCAAAAATACTGGAGTGGTTTGCTATTTCCTTCTCTGGTTCATTTTACACACGAGGAACTGAGGCCAAACAGGGTTAAGTGACTTGCCTATGCTCACATAAGACACTTAATAAAAGTTTATTTTTTATTATTTGTGCTATTTTATTATTTACTTAATTTAATTTTTTCTTATTTACTTAAAAATTGATTATTAAGATAAAGTATATGGAAGTATTTAGGCCCTAAAATGACATTAAAATCTAATTTTGTCACTGTAATTCCCCTACTAAGGTCCTCTTCCAGTGCCTCATGGTGGCACAGAGGTAGGTGAGTGCAGTTTCTTGAAGGCCATACCAGTAGAGGGCAAGATCTGGCAGCTCCTACAGGTCTTGGAAGCATTCATGACATACTGTTGTTACTATCATTGTTATGGTAGGGACACATAGAGATAAGAAGACAATTGGCTTTAGAGAAAAGGAGACTGGTAGTTAAATGCTACCTTTGCCATTTATTAGCTGTATGACCCTGGGCAAGTCACTTAATCTCAGGCAACTTCCCAGCCTTTACCTACTAAGTTAGCAGTGAGAGTTCCTCCCCACTTTCCCTACCTTTCCACACAAGGGGAATTCTTTATGATATCACAGATGATATTCTCATGTAAATATATCATTTTCTTTTCTACTAACATCCCACTCTAATACTTCACGATGCTGTGGAAGTGACCAGAGTTCCAGGAGCTACTAACCTGTTAAGACATCAAGGACAGACCTCATTGAGTGAACAAATATGTTGATCATCTTAAAACTAGCCTAGATAAATTTGGAGAGGATTGTTGCCAGAAATTGGGTCATGTGAGAATGATTTTGGGGGGCTTTAAAAAACTTTTTTCATTGCTATCATTTGTTTTCACATTACCTACATTTCCCAATGTTTCCCTCCTCCTGACCCCTAGCAAGGAATGCTTATGTAAGGTACCACTTGTTCTGTGGGCATTTTGGTTGCTGAAAGGAGAGGGAAAAGGACATTGATATAAGAAATAGTGACAAATTCAGGTTGTAAAGAAATATAGCCCCTCAGGATAAAGGGCCTGAGAAAAGACAAATTATTCTGAGAAATTGAAGGGGAAAAAAACTGCCTCTCCGATAAATGTAGAGGAGACCTGTTTGAAGGCAGAATACTGACGGAGTTAAAAATTTCTGTAAGGTATTGCGGTCCATCTGCTCATTTATATATGACTGTTTCCTGAGTTTTGAAGCTTATACTTGAGAAATTACAAATCAAATCATATGGTATGGACTGGCTTCCAAAAAAGACCAAGGACACCAAAGCCTGATGTTCAAATCTTAGTTGGCCTGAGTATATAGGTTTCCCTACTCATCCCCCTTCTTACTAGGTTTCTACGTGTATCTACTCTTTCTCACAGACGCTATAAGCATTGGCAGAAGAATGTGACCAAAGTTTATAGGCAGACTGTCATAGTTATCCCTGCTTTTCCTTTCCATTGAGTAAATCTAATGGCTATTCCTGATTTTGCCTTCTTGTTTAATAAATGTTTTGCTTTTGAGTTAATAATGTTATTGTGACTAATTTTGTACAAATGGTGATTAGTAGAGGTCTGTCTCCTCATACTAGGGTTATTCCTGGAACCCTAAAAGAGAGCTGAGTAATAGACACATGGTCACGATAATGGCCATCCTCTAGGAGTACCACAAAACGGGTAGAAGTGGGGCGAATGAGTCAGCCCTAACCCAGGGCAAAGAAGAGAGCTTGGAAAGAGTTGGGGGGGTGCTACATTTGGAGCAAATAATAAAAAGAGTGGGGAGAATAGTTCTGCAAAACTAATCAACATATCAGAAAAAGTCTGCCTTTATATGCAGTCACACTCCTAGTTCCCTACCTCAGCAAAGAAGAGGAGAAAGCTGCTTTCTTCAGTCTCTGCTTTGGGGCCAAGTTTGGTCAGTATAATGTTACGTAATTCAGCTGCGATTTTTATTATTCTTTGTATTTTCATAATTATGGTTATTGAAGCAGTAATTATTTTTATTGTTTTCCTGGTTCTACCTGCTTTACTCTGCATCAGCTTCTATGTCTTTCCATGATTCTCTGTATTTATAGTTGTCATTTCTTACAGCACAGTAATATTCCATTACATTCACGTGTCACAACATTTTTAGCCATTCTCAACTCTATGGGCATGTCCTTTGATTCGAGTTCTTTGCTACTATTTAAAGAAATACTGCTATAAATATTTGGATATACATGGGGACTTTCTTTTTGCCATTGACCTCCTGGGATGCCTAGCAATGGAATACCTGGGTCAAGAGGTATTTTAGTTATTTTCTTCACATAATTATAAATTGCTGTTCTGAATGGATGAACTAATTTATGGTTGCACCAACAGTGCTTTAACGTGTAGGAATAATTTTTTTAATCACAGCCTCTACTTGAAGATTATCTATTAAGGTATCCAGATGTTGTGATCTGGCTCTGTGAAAGGAACATCTACATTGAAGAAATAATGAATCTTTTGAAGTAGTAAAGTACTATCATAATTAGGGGATCAATTTGACAAAAATTACCTAAAACCACAAAATCTTGCATGGTCAGTTTGCAATTCTATTTGGAAAATAGTATTTATCAGATCAGCCCCCAAACTTACCTTTATTTTGTATTAAAAAGATGTGGGGGTGAGAGTGGGGGTGGGGAGAGGCCGAGGAAGAGGGAGGCTAAACTTCTTCAAGTCTAAATAGGTTTTCTTTTTAAGTTAAGTGTTCAAAGGGCCTAGGCAATGGGCTAGTGTAATGACTAGTAAAGGCCATGCCCACCTTACAGATGAAGTGTATATCTAGGTCTAAGCCCAAGGCTTCATTTTGTGACTATAGATTGGCTTTAAAAATATAATTAGAATGCTATTGAAATAGTTTCTTCTTTTAGGTATCCTCTTCAAATGTGTAGTCACAAACTTTTAATCAAACAAATTCTAATTTTAGTTTCTTTGAGGTGGACGTGTAATGAGACAGACTTTTACCTCTGAAAAGTAAGTCACTACTTGCGTAAAACAAACACCCCAAAATGGAAAGCTTCATCATTCTTAGCCTGCAGTGGAATTTTGGGAACGGTGCTGACGCCACTCAGAATTTCATTTGCCAAACAACAACTGAGCTCATCTGTATTGAGTTGGTAAATTTGAAAAGGTAAACTATGAGAAATATTGCATAATGATACTATAAGAAAAAAAAAGTCATTTCTGAGTTAGCTGTTCTTTAAACTCTTTGAATTCTTGCTCCAGTGGCTCTGTTGAGTCAGAGCTGTGATCCATGCTGGCATGAACTGAAAATAACATGACTAACTGAAAAGGTTACCAGGGTTTTGGCCAGCTTTTTATGACCATACAGCAATACCTTTCTGTTGAGTGGAAATACAACATTTAGCTAGTAAGGGAAGCCTATCTAAAGCAGGTTCTTATTCAAAGTTGTTTTGATTTTGCTCAAAACCTTTGTTTCCCTTCTCCTATAAGTTAGAGTGATCAGATTCCTTCAACATATATATGTATGTGTGTACATGTATATATGTACATATATATGCATGTACACACATACATATGAATGAAAAGAAAACATTTATCTTTGGGGCATCTTCCATCAGTAACTCTCATGAGTACCCCCACAGGAGGATGAGGCCGCTTGATCACTAATGGAGAAAATGAAGTATGTTCTTTGAGTAATATACAATCAAGTTCTACATCTGACTTCCATTAGAAAACATAAACCCTATTCAGGTTTTTCTCCCCCTTCTTCCCCCTCAGTAGTACTGCAGTCAGTGTCAGGTTTTCCAAACATACAGTGATATTTGGCAAGTTCTCTTGGTCTCATAGAGAAGGGGGAAGAGAAGGGGGGGAAACATATATATATATATATATATATATATATATATATATATATATATATATTATATGTGTGTGTGTGTGTACACACACACACATGTTCAGTTGATCGCTTTACGCTTATCAGAGTTTCAAGATGTTCAGAAATGATTTGTTTTACAGACAAATATTGGCTACTTCAGTGACATGATGATAGTTTATTTCTGTTGTTAAAGAAAGAAGGTGTTAATCCAAATAGAATTAAAAACAAAACAAAAACTGCTTCCATATATTTGGATGGATTTATACACTTGGGTATTTGTCCCAAATGAAAAGAGATTATAATATCTGGGGAGTATATGGCAATGAAAGATTTACAAAAGTATTCTATCCATTACCACATTAGCTCCCCACAAGAAGTTAGTATGGGTATTATTATCTTCGCTTTATAATAAGAAAGCTAAGTCTTGGGGAGAGGATGTGTCATACCAAACATGTGATAAGCCACTGCTAGTGGAATCAAATCCATAGTCTCTACATTCAAATTCAGTGTTCTGTCCACTATCTTATCCTTGTATGTTTAGATGAGCCAAACTAGTCATTCTAAGGATGCAGAAAATATTGATTTCACTTAAACTTACCCCTAATGATATATTTTATGTATAAGCATAACACAAGAGACAGATAACGGCTATTATTAATCCGGATTATTGTTCAATAAATAAACACACACAAGCCCCTATTGTGTTCCATGTGCTAAGGAGGCAAAGAAAAAATATATGAAATGATCCTTGCCCAGAAGGAGCTTACATTCTAATACAATGTGAGCAGGATTCTTTATCATAAACAAACTTTTAATAGATATCTACTGTGTTAACAAATAATAGTAATGGTAAAAAGCACCATGGAATGTTTGAGAAAATAAGTAGGAGGGAGTGTGATAAGTCCAGTTCTTAGGGCTATGTTAAGTTTGATTCTAGCTAACTGCCAGATCATAATTTGGGGGGTGCAGGGGGAAGGAGTAGAGTACATGTATCAAAAGCATGAAAGAAACCCAGGGCCCTCAGACTCCAGAATCTCTATCAGTGAAGAAGTAAAGAGCACATATGATCCCCAAGGCTTGAGGCAGTGGTGCAAAGAAACTGAAAGATAAAATTCCACAGATAATTACCTTTGTTCTTGGCCTGGCTGGCAAAGCTTTATTAATGTAAGTTATATTGTAGTACCAGACAGACAGACAGAACAGCTAGAATGAAAACTCTAGAAACAATTTATGAATCCCAGAAAGCCCAGTACTAACCTTGACCATCGCGGATGAATTAATTTGAATCATAGAGTCTCTACTTAGAATACTGCTATGCTAGTTTGGGCCCTCATCACCTCTCAACTGGACAATCAAAATAATTTTCTAGTTGGCACCCCTGTTTCCAGTCTCTCCCTGCTCTAATCTGTCATCTATACAACTACTGAACTGATATACCTAAAACACAGACATCACTGTCATTCCCTTATGCAACAATATTTAGTGACCCCCATTACTTCTGGAATCAAATACAGAATTCTCAGCTTTGCATGGAAAACCCTTTATACTCTGTCTTTCATCTGCATTCTCAGCTTTGTTTTATGTTTTTACCCTTCTCATAGTCTCCATTCTCATCAAACTGTCCTGCTAAGTGTTCCTTGTACATGACATTCTTCTATCTATGTACATGATATCTTCTAAACTTGGGCCTTTATATACATGGTCCCCCATACCTGTAGAGTGCTCCCTCTTCGTCTCTACCCCTAACATTCTTCGAGGCACAGTTCAGGAGCTGCCTTCTTCAAGAGGCCTTTCTTGGTCCCTCAAATGATCTCTTCTTCTTGGAATTACTTAGCACAACTTGTATACACTCTGTGTTCACTTAACTGTGTATCCTCTGTCCACACAATGCAAGCCCTCTGAAGATAAGGATTGTTTTCTTTTTTGTCTCTTTCCAAAGCACCCAGGACAGTGTCTTGCTAAGCCAACCTCCCTCCGGTACAGAATTTCTTCCCTAAGTAGCTGCCTAGCCTCTGCTTCAACATTTTGGGTACAGGGGGAAGAAAGTTGGAAGGGAATTCACTATGTGTTGAAACAGCCTATTTTATGGTCAAGCCCTAAATTAATAGGAGCTTTTCCCTTTCCTAATCTCAGAAATCTGTCAACCTATAACTTCCTACCATTTACTGGTCCTAATTCTGCCCTCAAAGCCACAGAGAATAAGTCTAATCTCTCAGTCAATCCAAACGCACCCATCTCTAAAGCACAAGTGGGGTGGCTACGTAAAATGAAATTTATTGTCTTTGGCAGGTGGAGGCTTGAGAGTCTTACCTGGTAACTCTCAGTGGAATACTTGTGGAAAAGGAAAACAGAAAGGATCATATACTTGGATCTTGAAGGGTCCTCAGAGACCATACAGTCAGTCAATCTACTAGCATTTAAATGCCTACTATGTGCCAGGAATTGTGCTACTCATTGGGAAGACAAAGAAAGGCAAAAGATAAGTCCTGTTCTTAAGGAACTTACAATTTTATGGAGACAATACATAAACTACTATGTACAAACAAATCTATATAGGAAACATTGGAGATAGCCAAAAGAGGAAAGGTATCAGTAGGGGCAGATAGGTGGCACAGTGCATAGAGTTCCAGGCCTGAAGTCAGGGAGACTCATCTTCCTGAATCCAAATCTGGCCTCAGACACCAGCTGTGTGACCCCGGACAAGTCACTTAACCCTGTTTGCCTCAGTTTCCGCATCTGTAAAATGAGCTGGAGAAGGAAATGACAAACCACTCCAGTATCTTTGCCAAGAAAACCCCAAATGGGGTCATGAAAAGTCAGACACAATTTAAAAATGACTGAACCACACCAGCATTAAGAGAGATTAGAAAAAGCTTCTTATAGATGGTGAGACTTAAGACTTGGAGGAAGCCAAGGAAGCTAGAAGGTAGAGATGGGGAGAAAGCACATTCCACGCATGGGGAACAACCAAGGAAAACATTTGGTGTTGGGGGTGTCTTGTGCAAAGAAGAACAAGGAAGCCAATGTCGCAGGATGAAAGAATACACGGAGGATAGATAGTAAGGCGTGAGAAGTCAGGAAAGGTGGAGGAAGGGCGGGTTACAAAGAGCTTTAGCAGCCCAACAGATGGTTTTGTCTTTGATCCTGGAGGTGATAGGGAGTCACTGGAGTCCACTGAAGTATGGTATAACATGGTCAGACTTGCCCTTTGGGAAAATCAGTTTGGCAGCTGAGTGGAGGATAGACTGGAGTGCAGAGAGGCTTGAGGTAGAGAGACCAACCAGAAGGTTATATTGCAATAACCTAGGCATGAGATGATGAGATCTTACAGCAGGGCCATTGCAATGTCAGAGGAGATATTGAGACATATGTGAGATACCTGACAAAAGTAGACAGTGCAAAACTTGGCAAGAGATTAGATGCAGAGGGTTTGAGAGAATGAGCACTCAAAGATGACCTAGGCTTTGAGCCTAAGTGACTGGGAGGATGGTGGTACCCTCAACAGTAACAGCAAAGTTAGAAGGAGAGGGCAGTTCGGGGGGGGAAAGATAATAAGTTCAATTTTGGACACGTTGAGACTAAAGTATCTACGGGACATCCAGTTTGACATGTCTAACTCCTGGTTTTGCAGAAGAGTAAACTGAGGCTCAGAGAGGTCAAGGGATGTGCCCAGGATCAGTGTGGGTTCTAACCCAGGTCTTATGGCAACAAATCCAGTACTCTTGACGCTGCACCACATTGTCTCAAACTCAGAATGTCTTTGGTATTCGCTAGAATGATTCCTTAAGCACATTTTTTTTTAAAAGGACAGTATTGGCCAGTCCTGATTCTGGCAATCTAATCCCTTTCAGCAGCAGAGGGAACATGACCAAAACATGTCAGCCTACAATTAAAATGAAATTGCACTGGAGCCTGCACCAAGTATAGCAATCACTCTTTAAGACAATTTAAAACTCTTCAATCTCAATGATGCAAATAGAAGGTACATCTCAGAGGAAAGGAACTAGCAGTGGGGAAAGACTGGAAAAGGCCTCCTACAAAAAGCAAGATTTAAACTGAGTCTTGAAGGAAACCATAACATGGAGGTGAGGAGGAAGAACATTCCAGGCATGGAAGATAGCCATGAAAAGGCATGGAGTCTGGAGGTGGAGCGTTTTGTGTGCGAGTAACTGCCATCATTGTTGGATTAAAGAGTATGAAAAGGGAAGTAAAGAGCAGCGCTTTAAAAGCCAGAGGATTTTGTATTTGATCCTGAAGGTAATGAGGAATGGAAAGAGGCCTGAGACTGAGAGGCCAATTAGAAGGTTATTGCTGGCAGCTAGGTGGGGCAGTGAGTAGAGTACCAGCCCTGGTGTCAGGAGGACCTGAGTTCAAATCCAGCCTCAGACACTTGACACACTTACTAGCTGTGTGACCTTGGGCAAGTCACTTAACCCCAATTGCCCTGCCTTCCCCATCCAAAAAGAAGAAAAGAAGGTTATTGCAACGATCTAAAGGGTTGTGGTTGTTTGATTTGTAAAGAAAGGATTTATATGAGATATTGTAGATGCGAAAATGACAAGATTGGACAACAGGTTGAATGTTCAGGGGAGTGCAGGTGAGGAATTTAGAATGAGACTGAGTTGCCCTTGCCTCTTCCAGACTTCCCTTTTATGTTGAGGGCACCACCATCTTTTCAATTATATAGGCTTCCAACATCGGTTTCATTCCCAATATGTCTTTTGCACTCACTCTAAGTATCTAATCTTATTATTCCTACCTTTAAAATATCTTGTCTATACACCCCCTTCTGTCTATTCATAGGTACAAGCCTTCATCACTTCTCACCTGGACCATTGCAATCACTTGCTGTTTGGTCTCACTCCCCCAGTCTCTCCATACCCCAGTCCACCCTCCAATCAGCTGAGAATTTCATAAAGCACAGGTCTGACTATATTATTCTTCTACTCAATAAACTCCAATGACCTTCAGGATTGAATATGAAAATATATTTGGCTTTTAAAGAGCTTCACAACCTGGACCCTTCCTATCTTACCAATTTTCTTACACTTTATTTGCCTGACTTCAGAGGAAGTTAGATGGTATAGTGGATAGAGCAGGAATCCTTTTATTAAGGGGATTTATTCTGTGAAGTTTGGATTCAGTCCAAGGGCCGCACTTGAGGACTTAGAGAGCCACATATGGCCTCGAGGCCGAAGGTTCTTGGGCCTGGAGTTTAAATACCAGTCTTAAACAGTCTTGTACTGACTGGGCAAGTCACTTAACCTCTCTCTGCCTCAGGTTCCTCAACTATAAATTAGGGATAATTCCTCCCAGAGTTGTTGTGAGGATCAGATGAGGTACTATGTGTAAAGCACTTAGCACAGTAGGTACTTAATAAATGTTTATTCCCTTCCCTTCCCCTCTATATATGATCTAGCAACAATGACCTTTTTTTTTTTGAAATTACTCACACATGGCACTCCATTTCCTGATTCTATGCCTTTTCCATGTCTGTTCCCTATGCCTGAAATGCTGTCCCCTCCTCACTGCACCTCTCTTTCCTGGCTTCTTTGGTTCCCTTGAAGACCAGCTCAGATCCTACCTCCTCCAGGAGGCCTTTTCCAGTCTCCCCACTGTTAGTGCCTTTCCTCTGAAATGTATCTTCCATTTTCATCATGCAGACATCTTCCTGTTGTCTCTGTTATTAGAATGTGAACTCCTTGAGGTAGGGAACTATGTTTTTGCCTTTCTTTGTGTCTACAACGCCTAGAATATAGTGATACTTTTTAAACACTTGTTGACTGATTGTGTAACCTTTTATAAGTCCTTTGATTTCTCTGGCCTCAGTCACCTCATCTGTACAATGAGTGATTAGGACTAGATGATTGCACATGTTCTTTCCAGCTCCACCTATGATCTTATGACTTCCTATATCCTAATGGTGAGACACTGAATGACATGAAAACTCATACTGGCCTCTAGCAAACTGCCTAGATTCCTCATATTCCCTGTTCGACTCTCTCAGAAATCATAATGGATATCCCCATAATGGACAGCACCACTGGGTTCATATTATTCTCATACTTTAGAATTCTTGACCAAACTGGGGTTCATGCTGGTATGAAGGGATATGGCTTTGCTCAGTTGCTACCCAGATATATAGTAAGGGGGCAGGACTTTCTATAACTGGAGAAGCCAAAATTTGTCATCCTTTCAACTAGACCCTGGATGAAAATTCTTATCCAATCTCTACTGCAATGTCCAAATCAATGCATTCCCAGCTTTTCATTCCCTGATATGGAATCATTGGTCAAATTCTCTTTTCATTCTCCCCTTGTACATTATACAATAATATATCAAGAGCTGGAAAGGTTCTTAAAGGTTATTTAGTCCAACCTACTCATTGTACAGATGAGAAAAATTAATCCCAGCAATGTTCTGACTTGCCTCACAGGTAGTAAATGTTAAAGGTAGGATTTGAACCCACCAAACTCCAAAGTCTGTGCCCTTTCTTTCTTATACCACACATATATCACCTACCTTTTTCCTGCCCTCACAACTTTCTTTTGGATTTTATCACTATCTTTTCACCAAGAGCTAGTTTGGGTAGAACCATATATCTAGAGCCTCTTGAAACATGAAGAGCCCAAGTCTACTTGGAAGGATTTTCCTCATTCTCTTGGTTCTCTCATGTCTTCTATCCAGGCTAATGAAACTGATTCCTTGCTTGCAAATACACAGTTCCCAATGATACAGAAGAAAATATTATTTAAAGGAGGAAAAAACAAAAGAATGTGCCTTTTGTAAATATGTAAATTTGTAAGATATGTAAAGATATGTAAATATTAACACGTTGGGAGAAGGGTAATGAATTCTCCTTTGGGCATGTTGAGTTTGAGATGCCTACTAGATATCCTGTTTGAGGTATTCAAAGGCAGTTGTGATGTGAGACTGCAGCTCAAGGTCAGATATATCAATCTGAGAGTTATCTGTATAGAGATAAAAGGTAAGTTCTTCCCTGAAGATGGAGAGTGAGAAAAAGATCAACTAGCTGCCATTGGAGGCCTCTTCTTTCTTAACCCTTGCAGATGCTGGCCCTCATGACCTTCTATGATAGTGAAAGTTTCCAAAGTGAACCTACCCCTTTAGGAAAGTTGTAGCTACTCAGGCTGAGTCCTCTTTCTTCTCTTGCTCCTGGGAAGCATGACCTTCTCCCCCAGGAAAATATACACTTTTAGGTCTCTAATATCTCCCTCCTCCCTACCCTTCCCTTCTCTTTTATTGAGGACATCTTGAGTCAATAAGACAAATGAAGTTCCTTTTACTGCTTTTGGTGGATTTTGCCTTAAGGATAAGACTGAATGAGCCCTTCTGGGAGCCACAGTTATAGGCCCAAGGAAGAGGGAAAAAAATCATCTACTTCTTGATCCAGGATATTGACACCTCAACTCAATGACTCATCCTTCCCAGAGGGAAGGGTGGGGTAGCCAGAAGTAAATAGAAAGCAGAATACCTAAATCCTAAGCAATGACACTATCTAAGGAGCTTCTTCACCAGGCAAAGAGTATAAATCAACAGCACAGAGACTCTGACTTGAAGGGGACCACTGTGGACTGTCTCTAATTAGCACTTCCAATTTTCTCTTTCAAAAAAAAAACTGGAAAATTTCACTCAGGTCTTCAGCAAATACCGCCTTGTTTTTGTTTCATGGTTAAAAAATTAGAGTTTTCTCAATTTAGATGCTAATGGCTACCTTTCTTAGCCATGCCCTTGATTTCAGACCTTTCTAGTATCTTTTTTTCCCTCCCCCTCTGCCCCAGAGCTGTAATGCTTACAGTACAGGAATAGAGGGCCCATCAGACAATTAAATAGGGTTCTCTGATCTTAGCCCTTGCTACCCCACCCCTTTTATTTGAAATATAATTTGGTAGAGGTAGGGTAAAGGAGAAAGAGGACAGGGCTAAGTACTAGGCAGCACTATGTACGTCAGGAGGCAGGATGAGAGAAGGATGCCAAATCATAGTCTCAGTATCCCTCTGCCATAGAAAACTCAAGAGGAAGTTTAGTACGATGGGGGAAAAATGTTGGACCTATGAGTCAGGAGATCTGGGTTTGAACCCTACTTCATCCTCACTCAAAACTCAGCACAAGTTCTACTCTTTGCAAAAGGCCTTTTTCAGGGGGGCGGAGCCAAGATGTCACCTGGGAAGCAGGGACTTGCATGAGCTCCCTGCCAGGTCCCTCCAAATACCTATAAAAATGGCTCTGAACAAATTCTAGAACTGCTGAGCCCACGAAATAGCAGAGGGAAGCAGGGCTCCAGCCCAGGACTGCCTGGATGGTCACTGGGTAAGGTCTATCACACAGAGCCAGGAGTGGGAGCTAGAAGAGGAGCAGAGCAGAGCAGAGACCAGCTTGAGCCACAGCTGAACCAACCAGACTAGGAGCCAGGCGGAACAGGCCCTAACACCCTGAATCAGTGAGCTGTGGCAGACTTCTAAACCCAAAAACACAAAACACAACAGAGAAAGTTAGTGTGAAAAGCTGTGGAGATAGAGTGAAAGGAGTTAGCGGTTCAACTACCACCCCAGGGGTAGCAGAGGTGATACAGCTCTGAGGCTGCTTACAGAGCTACAGCTGCAGTTGCTTCCAGCCCCAGGCCCACCTGGTGGGAAGAATTAAGTGGCAGATCTGAGCTGGAGTGCAGAGCCAGCTTAGGTCTGAGTGCAGTCTGGGTTGGCAGCTCTTGGGAGAGGAGTAGCGCTTGTATGGCAGAGCTTGCTCTGTAGAAATAGCTCTGAAAACAACAGTGCAGCCCTCAAACTTGGGACAAAGTACTCTATACTCTACAACCAGTCATACCCTGACGAAAAATTCAAGGATCAAGTAAGTTGGCTGAGAACATGGCCAGGCAGTGAAAAAGTATGAAGATTCAGACTCAGACTTTGGAATCTTTCTTTGGTGACAAAGAAGACCAAAACATACAGCCAGAAGAAGTCAACAAAGTCAAAGAGCCTACATCAAAAGCCTCCAAGAAAAACTGGTCTCAGGCCATGGAAGAGCTCAAAAAGGATTTGGAAAAGCAACTTAGAGAAGTAGAGGGAAAATTGGGAAGAGAAACAAGAGTGATGTGAGAAAACTATGAAAACAAGTCAATGACTGGCTAAAGGAGACCCCCCCCCCAAAAAAAACTGAAGAAAATAACATCTTAAAAAATAGACTAACTCAAATGGCAAAAGAGCTCCAAAAAGCCAATGAGGACAAGAATGCCTTGAAAGGCAGAATTAGCCAAATGGAAAAGGAGGTCCAAAAGACCACTGAAGAAAATATTACCTTAAAAATTATATTGGAGCAAGTGGAAGCCTATGACTTTATGAGAAATCAAGATATTATAAAACAGAACCAAAGGAATGAAAAAATGGAAGACAATATGAAATATCTCATTGGAAAAATCACTGACCTGAAAAATAGAGCCAGGAGAGATAATTTCAAACTTATTGGACTACCTGAAAGCCATGATCAAAAAAAGAGCCTATATATCATCTTTCAAG
>CM053622.1:154312032-154342592 GCA_028646595.1 Phalanger gymnotis | reverse complement strand
TATCTAAACAAATAAAATTAAATTAAATTAAGGGATGAGAGAGGAATATATTGAGAGATGGAGAAAGGGAGAGATAGAATGGGGTAAATTATCTCACATGAAACGGGCAAGAAAAAGCAGTTCTGTTGGAACGGAAGAGGGGGCAGGTGAGGGGGAATGAGTGAATCTTGCTCTCATCAGATTTGACCTGAAGAAGGAATAACATACACACTCGATTGGGTATCTTGCCCCACAGGAAAGAAGGAGGAAGGAGATAAAAAACAGAGGATGATAGAAGGGAGGGCAGATTGGGGGAGGAGGTAATCAAAAGCAAACACTTTTGAAAAGGGACTGGGTCAAGATAGAAATTTGGATAAAGGGGGATAGGATAGGAAGGAGCAAAATATATTTAGTATTTCACAACATGAGTATTATGGAAGGGTTTTGCATAATGAAACACATGTGGCCTATGTTGAATTGCTTGCCTTCTTAGGGAGGGTGGGTGGGGAGGGAAGAGGGGAAAGAATTTGGAACTCAAAGTTTTAAAAGCAGATGTTCAAAAAAAATTTTTTACCTGCAACTAGGCAATAAGATATACAAGCAATGGGGCATAGAAATCTATCTTCCCCTACAAGAAAGTAAGGGAAAATGGGATGTGGAGGAGTGGGGTGGCAGAAGGGAGGGCTGACTGGGGAACAGGGCAATCAGAATATATGCCATCTTGGAATGTGGGGGAGGATAGAAACGGGGAGAAAATTTGTAATTCAAACTCTTGTGAAAATCAATGCTGAAAACTAAAAAAATTAAATAAATAAAATAAAGTTGGTTATCAAAAAAAAAAAAAGAAGTAAAGGCCTTTTTCAGTAACACCCTTTGCCCCCATTTTGAAATGTCTTCTCTCTGAAATTACCTTCCATCAGCTCTGTATACATCACAGATGTGTTGTTGATGTTCAGTCATTTCAGTTGTATCTAACTCTTCACGAACCTATTTGGAGTTTTCTTGACAAAAATACTAGAGAGGTTTGCCATTCCCTTCTCCACCTTATTTTACAGATGAGGAAAAGAGGCAAATAGGGTTAAGTGACTTGCCTAGGGTTATAGAACTAGTAAGTGTTAAGGTCAGATTTGAACTCAGGAAGGTGAGTCTTCCTGACTCCAGGAGCTGTACTCTATCTACTGCGCCACTAGCTGCCTAGGTATGTACCTGGTTATTTACATGTAGGCTGTCCCATTAGAATGAGACCTCCTTGAGAACAGGGACTGTCATTTGCCTTTCTCTGTATCCCCAGCACTTAGCACAGTGCCTGGAGTGTAGAAGGTGCTTAATAAATTCTTGTTTACTGACTATCTGACTGCAGATAAATCACAACTTCCTCTAAGGATGTACACTGAAAGCTATCCAAGTTTGTTCATCCTGTGAGAATCTAATCTATAAAACCTCAGGAGATAGAGGAGTAGGGTATACCCTACATACAAGGGAGAAAGGGTTCCTCCTCTAGATCTCTTGACATTGAATCATAAAAGTTGTACCATCTACTTCACAGGATAGTTGTGAAGAAAGCGCTCGATATGTCTCCTATGAGACAGTTCAATGGCTTAGACCTGGAGGACAGCATTATAGTGAAGCTCCAAGATAATAATATTTCCTTTATGAATTATCCTGAATTGCCCTAATGGGACGCTTCTCTCTTTTTAAAGACAATGATGATGATGATGGTGATGATGATGATGATGATGAATATAACATAGGCACAGAGAATAGAGAGCTGTCTTTAAAGTCAAGGAAAAAAATCATGCCTTTGACTCATACTAGCTGAGTCACTCTGGGCAAGTCACTTAACCTATCGGTGACCCAGGCAATTCTGTAAAACAGTTACAAAGGAGTTGCCAATCTATAGCCTGTGGGAAAAGTTTCAATAGTGGGAATTGCCTGAACTTAGGAAATCACAAGTCCAACCAAAAGGAAATACAGAATCTTTTTTCAGGAAAATGCAATAATTCTCCAAGATCAGCTCTGCAACATATACGATAAATAGACATGGAACATACGCCAAATATTTTTATGACCATTTAGCTGAAGAATACTTGAGTTCAATATTTCTTCCAGGTCATCCAGTATCAACAGAAAAAGCAAAAATTCTAATAAAGAATTGGCAAATCTAAAATGTTGCCGTAAGTTATTAATATTTTGGCCATTTCTGGACTGTATAAAGTAAGCAAGTGAATAGAAGCACTGTATGAATGTTTCAGCTATATTTGGCACTCTGAGAAGATGATGTATAATATTGCTCCCAGAACTGTCAATGGATGTTGGGGAGTCATGGAATCGAGCTAATTTCACCACTACCATCTGTGATAGCTAACTTCAGCTGGGTCTTAACTACTATATTGAATTATAGACCTAGAGCTGGAAGAGACCTTAGAGGTTATGTAGTCCAAATCCATTATATTACAGGGGAGGAACCTGAAACTCAGAGAAGTTAAGAGATTTGCCTAAGTTCACACAAATAGTAAATGGCAGAGATGAGATTCAAACTCAGGTCCAGTGACCCCAAGTTCAGAACTCCTTCCACTTCACTAAGCCAGCTGTCATGCTTGGTGATGTTTCATAAATTTCCTATCATTCTCTACCAAGACCATTCCCCATAGAAACTATTTTCTGCCACTTCAAGTCCAAATTATGTCCAACGAGAGAGCGAGAGAGAGAGAGAGAGAGAGAGAAACAGAAGATGACTTAGTCTTCTAATGCCACGAATAACATTTAGATTTTTTGACAGAAGCTCTTTTCCAATTCCCCTCTACTAATTCTTGAGACTTCTTGGTATCATTACCTCCAATCCCAGAGGAAAGAGTGTGTCTATTCTTTCATGAGGACAATTCCCCTTGACCCTCCCTCCTCTGCTTCCTTTGGTACTTTGCTGTAAAAGGCCTCTTCCTCTCCCATGTGTCTTTAGTCTCTACTCTCTACTGAACTGCTTCCTATCTATTTATAAATATGCTAGAGTTTCTCCAATCCTAAAAAAAAGGCCTCTCTCAAACCCTATCCAATTAACATCCT
Source organism: Phalanger gymnotis (assembly GCA_028646595.1). NCBI lineage: Eukaryota > Metazoa > Chordata > Mammalia > Diprotodontia > Phalangeridae > Phalanger > Phalanger gymnotis. The sequence continues at coordinate 154,339,553 of CM053622.1, read as the reverse complement.
ACTGCTCTCCTCTCCATCATGGTCAAACTTTTGGAATAAGTAGTCTGCACCTAATGCTTTACTTCCTCACTACCCACTTTATCCTCATCCTTTCGTAATCTCATTTATTTACTCATTACTAAAACTGCTCTACGGAAGGTCTCTATCAACCCTGTAATTACCAAACCTCATGGCACCTCTTCAGTCTTCATTAATCTATTGCATATGACTATTAATAATCCTTTCCTTCTGAATTATCTCCCCTGCCCTGACTTCAGAGATAACACATCTTCCTAGTTTTCCTTCTATACCTCTAACTGTTCTATGCCTCCTTCATTGGCTCCTTAAGTTGGACGTTCCCCATAATTCTGTCTTTAGCTCCTTTCCCTTCCCTTGGTTTCTCCCTTTATACTCTCTCAAGAATATAATTTTCTCCCAATGACTTCAACTATTATCTCTGTCCGGATGACCACTAAATCTTTATTTCAAGTTCTGAGTTCCTTCCCTGCCAAATTCTGACATACATATAGAATTGTGTATGGGATGCATCCGCCTGGATGTCCAGCCAACACCTTAAACTCAATATAGAAATAGAATCTACAATCCTAAATAAACTTAGATATTTCTTCCATGTCCCAAACTAAACTTATCTTTTCCACAAAACCTGTTTTTCCTTCAGACTTTCTACCTATGTTTTCACCATTTATCTAGTTGCCCATGTATAAAACCTTAATATTATATTTAATTGTTCCTCCTTTTATTTTCAATCAATTACCAAATCCTTTCAGCATCTTTGAAACATTTTTAGCATCATATAGGACCACAGACTTTGGGCATTTGAGGCCAATTCAACCATTTCATCTTCCAGATAAGAAAAATTAACATTTAAGCCCATTTAAGGAAGTTTAAATGACTTGCCAAAAGTCATACAGGTAGTAAGTAGCAAAGCACAGTTTTGAACTTATGTCTTCTCACTTGAAATCCAGCTCTTAGGCTGCACCATTCCATCTCTCTACCTTTTATTCCTCTCTATTCCTCTGTTTCTTCCTTTCTATTCCTATTGTTTAACGTACAGAACTTCATTACCAACTTCATGGACTGTTCCAAGAACATCCTAACAGGTGGCCCACTACCTATATTCTTTTTGTTTTGCTGTATTTATTTTGCGAGGCAATCGGTATTAAGTGACTTACCCAGGGCCACACAGCTAGTGTCAAGTCTGAAGCTGGATTTGAACTCAGGTCCTCCTGACTCCAGGGCCAGTGTGTACCACCTAGCTGCCCCCTCCCCAGTACTTACATTCTAACCCCTACAATCTATCACTCACGTTACTATAAAAATAATCCTCTATAAGCATATATTTGGTGATGTTAGTCCTCGACTTAGCATTTATTAAGTTCCTGTTATATATAAAGTATTGTGTAAGGGGCTGGGTATACAAAGACAAAAATGAAACATTTCCTGTTCTTTACTAATCCTCTCCTTATAATCTTTTTAATAGTTCCCCACTGGTTACTGAATAAAGTTCAAACTCCTTCGCAAAGCATTCAAGTTCCCCTACAATTTGGTGCCACCCTTCCTTTCTCATCTTATTTCATTTTAAATACTTCCACATGGTCTTCATTCTAGCCAAACTGGACTACTGGTCATACCCCATCCAAGCTTTATGCTTTAAAACTTCTAAGCCTTTGTTCTTTAAACTTTCTTCCATCTCCTTCCATAACCCGTTGACTTCCTCCCTATCCTTTAAAGTCCAACTTAAATGCCACCTCTTCCATGAAGCCTATCTTGATTCCCACCATCATTATTGAAATGACTTCTCTCTCAGTACAGCACCTACAGTTTTACTTGTGCTTCTATATCATGTGTTGTGTTGCATCATTGTTATTTGCATGTGGCACCTCCTCTGGGATACTACCTAACTCCCACTCATAGGTTTGCTAGTTGAGTTTTCAGGAGGATGACTACTTCAGGTCCTAGGGTTAACTCTGTGGAGCTCTATTCATGATCCTTTACAAATATGCTTCCTATTAACAATCCACCAGTATACACAATCATGTCTTATCATGGACATTTACTAAGATGACATAGTAAAAACAGAAGCTAGAAAAGATTTCCATTAAACCTGGAATATATTTTCCCACAAATACACAAAAGTATTTATGGGAAGAGTGGTCTGCAAACTTTGAGTACAATGATAATGAGACACAGTTGTAGGACATACGTACAGCAAAGACAACTCACAACTTCTGGATGTGTAGTACCTGGATATGTAGCAGCCTTTTTGTAACTTTCTTACACAGTTCCCCTTGTGTGAAACATCTCTGATGGATGTGTTGCTTAGCTGGGTTTCCAAGGTCTGCTCCTTCCACAACTCTGTTCATGATCTTTTACAAATATGCTGAGTTTTACAAATATGCTTTACAAATATGCTCTCAGTTTCCATCGCTAGTTCTCTCTTGAGTCCACAACTGGCTCTTTTTTCTGCAGCCAGGGGTTCTGTTCCTCAAAACTCCTTCCTCCCACAAGCAACTGCTTTTCTGGGTCCACATCTATCTGGACTGTGTCTCTGCTTCTTCAACTCCCCAATAAACTATTATATAGAGTGGCTCCTTATAGGCATGTAGCTGCTAGATGCCATAGACAAGGGAAAGAGGGAGGAGACAGAGATACTTCTGCCCCTCCCCTCCACTCCACATCCTCCACAAGGACCTCTGAACTCTGAACTTATGCTCCCTCAAATCCCAAGGGTTTAGCCATATAAAACCCCACGGGCATAGTTAGGTTGTGTGCTGAGCCAATATCCTTGTTCTCTGCTGACTCAGAATGATGCTCATACTTTATAAAAGGATCACAGCTGTGTCTGCAATTTTACAGTTAAACACCTTGTTTCCAACATTTAAATCTCATGATTTGTGATGAAATCCTACGACTACCTCTACTGAGGGCATCACATCTCCCTTCCCTTATATGCATATACTGCTGTCATATATCATATCCTGCTGCCAGAACAAAATAACAACAAAACAACTAGGAAAATCCCATGAGCACAGGGGCCATATATCCTTTAAACCTTATATTTTCCCCATTGTCTAATGTAATGCTCTGTGTACAGTGGGCACTTAAAATCTGCTGAATTTAATTTAATTTTCAGTTCTACATTTGATTTTATTCATTCTTTCTTTTATCCAAAGTTTATTAAGCACCAGTAGAATATCGTGCTGAGTAGATAGAGTAGATACACGAGACAATTTGGTATAATGGAAAGAGTGGTCAGTTATTACTATGTATCTATACGTGTTTAATTATCTGACTTTAAATTTCCTCTCTGTTAAGGTGGAGACAATACCTGCACAACTTACTTCCTGGGTTGTTGTGAGAAAAGAACTTTGTAAATCTTAAAGAATTAAACATATGTAAATCATTATTATGCATATGAATAGACTGGAGTGCTAATAACCTGACAGTGCCAGGAAAGGGAAGGTTGAGAAACATAATTGTTGGAGTAGCAACGGTTCTGATATGTAGCATTTTCTTCATGGAAATTTATTCCCAACTTAAACTTTCCATTCCATAAATAAAAGTCTATAATTATGTGAACTACACCAGGTTCTCTACAAGGTTCTCCACTTATGCTGCCAAAAAAGAATTTTCCTTTTCATTTTTAACAGAACCCTTACATACGTGTGTTAGAACCCGTGCGGGCATCATAGGGCTGGAAGTATAGAGATGGAAGGCGGAGGCAGGAAATGAGTTAATGGACTTGGAGTGTCATTTGGCCAAGGCCTGTTCTCCAAGGCCAAACCTATGAGCACCTCTGGATGAGAGCAGCTGAGTAGGTCTTGGTTGCACTGCTGGTCACACCCTGTTGTAGCACATCCTCCCCCTGAACTACAGTCATAATGCAAGTTGACAATTAAAAGAGCAATTGATGAGCCGAGCTTTGTCCAAAGGATTGTGTGTGAGTGTGAGTGTGAGATTTCACTAAAGTTTCAAAATAGCAGAGCCATTTAGAATTCTTCAAAGAACTTATGCTACACATTTCTCATATTTATTGTTATTGTTCGTGAAGACACTTTTTAATAAATTTAGGTGGGAGGGTATTTTGTTCATTTCCTTTTTTCCTTTCCGTGGCTCAGTAACTGCTAAGAAAATAAAACCTGCCCCTACCCAGAAACTCAGAATCAATACTCCAGGTTCTATCATTGGAAAGAATAACAAAAACAAAGACCAGCATAATTGGCACTTAGCACAGAGTGCTATGCACGTACACACACACACACACACACACACACACATCCATGGAAATTCCTAAAGGAATTTGGACCTAGTCATTCAGAGATCAGGCTGGGACCAGATTCTGACATATGGATTTACTTTCACTGGAGGTTTCCAAATATTCAAGTTTAGAGCAGACCTCAGTGCAATTTTGTTCATGTTTCTTCTTCCCACAGCTTTTAATAAAACAGAGCAAATGTCAAGCACGATTTCAAAAGAACAAAAGAAGAGAATGTTCATAGATCATGTAACTATTAAATGGATAAAGTAAGGATAGATTATATGACAGACTTCATATACCAGACTTTTTGAAGACTTCCCACTCTGGCCAAAAAAAAAAAAGCTCCAGCAAACATAATTTAGGAGGGCTTTAAAGAAGCAGTATACTGGGCATTTGCCCAGTCAATTTATCCCAGATTTTCTTGAATGGATTAGTTTGGTCTGGCAACCCTATACTGCAAACAAACATAAAACATATCACTCAAAATGACTTAGGTAAGAATTATACATACCTAACGATTCTTTTCCATATGAAAAGGAAAATGCTTCCATGTTACTTGCCATGTTTCTACTTAGGCTATCTATTGCCTTTGAAATATAATCAATTACTAAATAAAACAATGAGAACTTAGAAACTTGTAGTTCTTCCAGGACCAAGTATCAGTGAGATAAACAAAAATTCCAAAACCTCATATAAAGTCTGATGGAAGAAATATAACTCATATGCAATTAACCTCAATTCAAAACAATATACTGTATTGAAATGCACACGAGTAAAGCTAAAACTTAGATAAAATAATGACTAACAGACAATGCTGAAGACAAAAATTGAAAAGGCTCCATTTCCTTAAAATTAGTGAATCTAATTTTCAAAATAGACAGCCTACTCAAATTCCTTTATAGTTTCCATCATGCATTTTAAAGCATAATATTTAGAGTATAATAATCTTATGAAACTTTCATTTAAAATTATCAACCGACATTTATATAGTGCTTTGTAGATATTCTTCTTTAATCCTCTTTAAGGTAAGTCATAGAATCACAGATTTTGGGCCAAAAAGGACCTTAGAATTGAGCCAGTCCAACCCCCTCATTTTATGGATGAGAAACTGAGGTCTAGAGAGGTGAAATTACTTGCCCAAGGTCATACGGATTGTAACAGTCAAGATTTGTAGCCAATTCCCCTAACTCTAAGCCAAACATCCTTTCCACTGAACCATGTTTCAAATACTTTTGTCCCATATTTTATATAAGAAATGGAGACTCCAAAATATTATATGATGCTCATTGTCATATAACTAATAAGTGGCATAGTGTTGACTTGAACCTTGGTTCTCTGACTACAAATCCAATTCTCTTTCAACTAAACTACTCTAGTCTTGTTCACGAGAATAAGCAGAACACTGAATGTTTTCAATATACTGTTCCGAGCAAGTTCAACATCATGACTCATTGTAAATAAATAATTCAGTAAATAGCATTTCATGGTTGTTGCTCGGTCATTCGCTTGTGTCCAATTCTTTGAGACCCCATGGAACCCATGGACCACAGCACGCCAGGCCCTTCTGTCCTCCACTATCTCTTGAACTCTGACCAAGCTTATGCTTGTTTCTTTCTGTGACATTATCTATCTGTCATCCTCTGCTGTCCCCTTCTCCTTTTGTCTTCAATCTTCCCCAATATCAGGGTCTTTCCTAATGAGTCCCATCTTCTCATTATGTGGTCAAAGTATTTAAGCCTCAGTTTCAGGATTTGACCTTTCCATGAATAGCCTGACAGTTTTTTTTAAGTATTGACTAACTTGACCTCCTTGCTGTTCAAGGGACTTTCAAAACTTCTCCAGGCTATGCCTAAAGGGCCATAAAACCTTACATACCCCTTGATCCAGCAGTATCAATACTATGTCTGTATCCCAAAGAGATAAAAAAAGGGGGGGACCTATTTGTACAAGGGTATTTATAGCAGCTCTTTTTGTGATGGGTAAGAATTGGATATTGAGGGGATGTCCATCAATTGGGGAATTTTTGAACAGGTTAAGGTATATGATTGTAATGGAATACTATTATGTCATAGAAATGATGAGTAGGGTGATTTCAGAAAAAACCTGCAAAGATTTACATGACCTGATGCAGAGTTAAGTAAGCATAAGCAGGAGAGCATTATACATAGTAACAGAAATATTGTACAAGGAACAACTGTGAATGATAGCTATTTTCAGCAATCCAAGACAATCCCAAATGATTCAAGATGAAAAATATCATCTGCCTCCAAAGAAAATACTAATGGAGTCTGAATACAGACGAAAGCATACCATTTTTCACTTTCTTTTTTTGGTTGGAATTTTCTTCCACAAAATGACTAATATGTGAATATATTTTGCATGATTACCCATGTATAACTAGATTGCTTACTATCTCAGGGAGGGAAGAAAGAAGGAAAAAAAAGGGAGAGAATTTGGAACTCAATTTTTTAAATGAATGTTAAAAATTGTTTTTACATGTAATTGATGGAAAAATAAAGTATTATTTTTTAAAAATAAATTTTCTCAAGCACCACAATTTGAAAGTATCAGTTCTATGGTGTTCAGCTTTCTTTATAGTACAACTCTCACAGTTATATATTGCTACTGGAAAAACCATAGCTTTGACCATATGGACCTCTGTCAGCAAGAGGATGTCTCTGACTTTTAGCATACTGTCCAGAATTATCTTCCAAGGAGCAAGTGTCTTTTAATTTTGTAACTGTAGTCACCATCTGCAGTGATCTATGAGTCCAAAAATATAAAATCTGACACTGCTTTCATTTCTTCTCCTTCTATTTACTAGGAAGAGATGAGACCAGTTGTCAAGATCTTCATTTTTTTTCTGAGGTTAAGCTTCAAATCATCTTTTATATTATCTTCTTTTACTCTTATGAATCAGAATAAAATCATCTGTATATCTAAGATTGTTGATATTTCTCCTCGCAACCTTAATTCCAGCTTTCTATTCATCCATTTTGTATGATGTACTATGCATACAAGTTACATAAATAAATGACAATATACAGCCCTGTCATACTCCTTTTCCAATCTTAAACCAATCAGTTGTTCTATGTTTGGTTCTAACTGTTGCTCCTTGAGGTACATACAGGTTCCTCAGGAGAAAAGTAAGATGATCTAGTACTCCCTTATCTTTGAGGACTTGCCACATTTTGTGTGATCCACACCATCAAAGGCTTTAGTGTAGTCAATGAAGCAGAAGTAAATGTTTTTCTGGAACTCCCTTACTTTTCTTCATGATCCAATGAATGTTGGCAATTTGGTCTCTAGCTCCTCTGCTTCTTCAAAAATCAGCTTATACTTCTAGCAATTCTTAGCTCACATATTACTGCAGCCTAGTTTGCAGAATCTTAAGCATAACTTTGCTGGCATGAGAAATGAGTGCAAATAATTTGAACATTCCTTGGCATTGCCCTTCTTTAGTATTAGGATGTAAAATGATCTTTTCCAATCCAGTGGCTACTGTTGAGTTTTCCAAATTTGCTGGCATATAGAGTACAGCATTTTAACAGCATCATCTTTTAAGATTTTAAATAGCTAAGCTGGAATTCCATCACCTTCACTAGCTTTATTGTTATCAGTGCTTCCTAAGGTCCACTTGACTTCATTCTCCAGGATGTCTGGCTCTAGATCTGTAAGTACACTATCTGGTTATCAATGATTTAAGGTCTTTCTTATTTAGTTCTTTTGTGTATTATTTCCACCTCTTCTTAATCTCTTCTTCTAAGTACCTACCATTTTTGTCTTTTATTGTGCCCATTTTTTTCACACAACATTCTCTTGATATCTCTAATTTTCTTGAAGAGATCTCTTGTCTTTCCCATTGTATTGTTTTCTTTTGTTTCTTTGCATTACTCATTTAAGAATATCTTCTCATCCCTTATATTCTCCAGAATTCTTATTTAGTTGGGTATATCTTTCTCTTTCTTCTTTCCATTTTGCTTTTCTTCCATCCTCAGCTATTTTCACAAAGCCTCATCAGATAGCCACTTTGCTTTCTTACTTTTCTTTCTCTTTGGAATGTTTTTGTTGCTGTCTCCTATATAATATTGTGAACCTCTTTCCATAGTTCTTCAGGCACTCTATCATATCTAATGCCTTAAATCTATTCATCATTTCCACTTCATATTCATAAGGGATGCTATTTAAATCATACCTGTATGGTCTGATGGTTTTCCCTGCTTTCTTCAACTTAAGTCTGAATTTTGCAGTAAGAGGCTCATGATCTGAACCACAATCAGCTCCAGGTCTAGTTTTAACTGACCATATAGAGCTTTCTCCACTTTTGACTGCAAAGTATATAATCAGTCACTGCCTCATCATGAGCTTGTGTAGTTCAATAAAACTATGAGCTATGCCATGCAGGACTACCAAAGAGGGACAGGTCATAATGGATAGTTCTGACAAAAGGTGATCCACTGGAGAAGGAAATGACAAACCATTCTGTCAAGAAAACCCCATGGACAGGATTAAAATGATAAAAGAGATGACATGGGAAGATGAGCCCCTCAGGGCTGAAGATATTCAACATACTACTGGGGAAGAGAGGAGGTCAAATACAAGGAGCTCCATTACTAATGAAATGGCTAGGCCAAAGCTGAAAAAAAGCTCAGCTGTGGGTGTATCTGGTGATGAAAGGAAAATCTGATGCTGTAAATATTAATATTGCATAAGGAACCTGGAATGAAAGATCTATGAACCAAAATAAGGTGGATGTGATCAAACAGGACATGGAAGAATTATACATCAATATCTTGGGTGTCGGTGAACTTAAATGGATGGGAATGGGTGACTTTATTATATCTACTTCCGTGGGCAAGAATCCCTTAGAAGAAATGAAAAAGCCCTCCTAGTCAATAAAAGAGTAAGAAAAGTGCTACTGGAGTATAATTTCAAAAATGATAGAATGATATCTGTTCAAATCCAAGGCAAACCATTCAACATAACAGTAATACAAGTCTATGCTCCAACTACTGAAGCTGAAGAGGCCAAAGTGGAGCGTTCTAAGAAAACCTACAGCATCTTCTAGAAATAACACCAAAAGGAGATATCACATTTATCATAGGAGATTGGATAGTGAAGTAGGAAATCAAATGATAATTGGAATAACAGACAAGTTTGGCCTTGGAGTACAAAATGAAGCTGGGCAGAGACTAATAGAGTTTTGTCAAGATAACTCACTGGTTTCAAAACAAACACTCTTTCTCAATAACCCAAAAGATGACTCCACACTTTACATCAACAGATGGGTCAGCATTTCGTGGTAGAGAGGTACAATAATAACACTACAGTAACTATGAAGAATACTCAAGGACAGACTTCAAACGCAACTGTGGCCAAAGGAACTTGAAAAGGTCATTGAAGCTTGCAGAAGAACATGGAAAGATCACATCAATAACCACTGGCACATTACTGCACTTGAACACTCTATCACCCAATTAAAGACAACAAATAAGAAACAAAGGTAAGGGTGGGGAATCCAGAAAATAAGAATGTGACAAATTTTAAGACTCTCTTAATTAGCATCTGAAAGCAAAAGGTTAAGTTGATTTGATAAGTTAATATATTGCAAAGAATGAAATAAGTAATTCAACATCAATGAAAAAAATTTACTACAGAGAAATATCTTCTTGTTGTTCAGTCATTTTTGTCATTTCTGACTTCATGGCCCCAATAACATGTAAAGACAATTTTTAACATTCATTTTAAAAAAATGGGTTTCAACACACCCCACCCAGGATGGTAAGCCATTTGATATAGATTATACATGTACAATCACGCAAAACCTATTTCCATATGAGTCATTTTGTAAAAGAAAATACAGGCCCAAAGTGGGGGAAAAACATGAAAAAATAAAGTGCAAAATAATATGCTCCAATCTGCATTCAGACTCCATCAATTCTTTCTCTAGAGGTGGATAGCACTTTTCATCATGAGTCCTTGAGAACTGTCTTAGATCACAGTATTGCTGAGAATAGCTAAGTCATTCACAGTTGATCATTGTACAATTTTGCTGTTACGGTGTACAGTGCTCTCCTGGTTCTGCTAACTTCACTTTCCATCAGTTTGTGTAAGTCTTTCCAGGTTTTCTGAAATCAGGCTGCTTGTCATTTCTTATAGCACAATAGTATTTCATCACAATCATATACCACAACTTGTTCAGCCATTCCCTAATTGATGGACATACCCTCAATTTCCAATTCTTTGCCACTACAAAAAGAGCTGCTATAAATATTTTTGTACAAATATGTCTTGTTTCCTTTTTAAAATCTCTTTGGGATATAGACCTAGTAGTGGTATTGCTGGACAGACCAAAGGGTATGCGCAATTTGATAGCCATTTGGGCATAGTTCCACATCGCTCTCCAGAATGGTGGGATCAATTCACAACTGCACCAACAGCGCATTAGTGTTCCAGTTTTCCCACATCCCCTCCAAAATTTATCGTTTTCTTTTTTCTGTCATATTAGCCAATCTGATAGGTGTGAGATAGCACCTTAGAGTTGTTCTAATTTGCATTTCTCTATAGATTTTTCTTGAGGAAAACTACTTTAAAGGAATACTTCCCCAACTTTATGGTTGTAAAGCTGACTTTTTTAAACCCAAGTGTAAGACTTTATATTTGTCTGTATTAAATTTCACTTTATTAAATTCATCTCAACTTTCTAGCCTGTCAATCACTGTATCATCAAGAAATTTGATAATATGTCCTCTATGGTAGCTATTCCTTTCCCCAAGTCACTAATAAAAATATTAAGTAGCACAGAGCAGAGCAGAGCTGCCTGGGGTGCTTTACTAGAGACCTCTATCCAAGCATTAAATATTGATGAATTTTCTGTGGGTTTGGCCACTGATATGTGAATCAAGCTGTACTATTGTCTAGCTTACATCTCTCCATCTTTTTCACAAGAATAACACAAGCATTTTTACATGTTTTACTAAAAATCTAGGTATACTTTATCTAAAGCACCTCCGTTTATCTAGTCATTCTGTTTAAAAAAAAAGAAATAGGGTTTGTCTGTCATGATTCATTTTTTAAGAAGCCACACTGGCTCTTTGTTATTTGACCTTCCCCTTCTAGGTATTCACTCATCCTTCCTTTAATAATAGGCTCTAGAATTTTGCCAGAAATAGAAGTCAATCTGAGGAGGAGGATGAAGAAGAGTAGGAGGAAAAAGAAGGAGGAGGAGGAGGAAGAGGAGAAAGAGGAAGAAGAAGAAGCAGAAGAAGGAAGCAGTAGCAGAAGAAGAAGGAAGCAGAAGCAGAAGATGTAAAAGAAGAAGAAGAAGCAGAAGCAGCAGCAGAAGAAGAAGAAGAAGAAGTCTAGCTTAGAGTTTGCCAACTCTATTATCTTTCCCTTTATGGATAATAAGTACAGCATCCATTTCTGTATCACTTCTCTCTTTCACCATGGTCATTACAAGATCATAGTGGCTAAGCAGACACGTGCACCAGTCCTTTCCACATCCTGGAATATAGTTTGCCTAGGCCTGTTGGATTGTTATTATCAAGGGCACCTAATCCTCTCTTATTATCTTCCTATCTCACTATGCATTTTTGGTTTCAGCTTAACTATTAAGTATTTTGGTTTTCTCTTTTCCAGTCCTAAGGTCATTTTCCTTAGCAGAGAAAACAGAAAGAAAATAAGAAATGTTTGTAATAACTCTTGACCCTGAACTATGAGTGTTCTTATCTCTTCTGCGGGCCCCCTCTTTTCCCCTTGTATAGCTTAAAACATAGAATAGCCAAAAAAAAAGTAGGGGCAGCTAGGTAGCACAGTAGAGCACCAGCCCTGGAGTCAGGAGGACCTGAGTTCAAATGCGGCCTCAGACACTTGGCACATGTACTAGCTGTGTGACCTTGGGCAAGTCACTTAACCCCAATTGCCCTAAGAAAAACAAAAAGAATATTTTCCTTAGGTATTCTCTGCAGCCTTGGCACATTCAAAATTTCAGTGCTTCCTCTAAGGCACTAATTTTATAGGAGGCAGTATGGTTCAATGGAAAATTTGATTCTTTTGGAGTCAGAAGACCAGGGTTCAAATCTCTTCTGTTACTGTGTAGCTGTGGACAATCGAGCCTCTCTGAGCCTTAATTTCCTCATTTTTAAAATAAGAGAATTGAACCAGATGGCTTTGAATGTTCTTTCAGCTCCAATCCTATGCCATGCTTTTGAATTTATCCTATTATCTGCCTGTGCTTTTCTATAACTGAGCCAGCCTTTGAACCTCTGGGCTTCCTGACTCAACATACAGAAATCTATCAACTACACCATCTAGCTGTTTGCATCTTCTTCCTTCTCCCAGTAGCAAGAAGCCAAAAGAAGGGGATGGTAGCTGACAGTTCAATGACTTAAATCTCCATACTATAAGGATCCATGATTTTGTCTCTATGGTACTCCCCCTGTTGGTTCTGAGTGTAAGCCCTAGTCGGTCCACACTTCTTCAAGAGTTGCTATAATGGAAATATTCACTTCCCTGCAACCAAGTGAGTGGTAAGCTTCTATGAATTCAGCCAGACTGGTCCCTGGAGACAAGACCACAGACATAGGCCACCCATCACAAGTCCTACACTCGAAGCCTGTCCAGCTTGGTAGGACTTGACAGAGCCAGCATTATTGGGAAAATCTCAAAAACCTAGAATCACCTGGAAGCCACTCTGAGTTGTACTAGTGGACACAGCTAGGTGACAAAGCGGATGGAGCGCTGGGCCAGGAGTCAGGAAGATGCAAGTTCAAATCAAGCCTCAGACACTTACTAGCTGTCTACTCACTTAACCTTTGTCTGTTTTGGTTTCCTCATCTATACAATGGAGATAATAATAGCAACTACCTTCCAGGGTTATTATGAAGATCAAATGAGATAATATTTTGTAAAATGCTTAGCAGAATATCTGGCACACAGTAGGTGCTATATAAATTTTAGCTGGTATCATTAGTGAAGGATTACTAATACTACTAAAGTCTAATGATGATGATATCAGTATTTCATTATTTGTATTCATTATTTAGTATCAATTATTTCAATATTCATTATTCAAAATTAACTAAATTAGCTTAATAAAAAACCTTTACACTTGCAAATAAACATTTTTCAAGCAGTTAAGAAGGAACAATTTATAAAGATAATTGATTTGCTTATCATCCATCTTTCACCAAAATAAGCCCCTCAGGACTTCTTTTTGGCCAGCTTTTGTCTGTAAAACTTAGGTGAGTTACTGTAAACCGTTGGAAATTTGTCTCTCATTAAAAATAGGCTAGTATCCATGTTGTTGATCCTCCCAGCTCTTTCTTGATCCCCCCAAACCTTCTAAATTCCAGTGCCTTCCCCCTAGTGCCTTTAACCTGTATGTAGCTTGCTTTGCATACATTTGCTTGCATGTTGTTTCTCCTGTTAGATTGTAAGCTCCATGAGGAGAGGGACTGTATTTTGCCTCTCTTTGTATTCCCAGCACTTAGCATGGTGACTGGCATATTGTAGGTACTTAATAAATATCGACTGATTGAAAAATCTTCATTGGCTCCCTGTGGCGGCTAGGCTAAATCCTAAACTTCTCAGTCATTAAGGCACTCTCCAATCTACACCCAACCAACTGTTCAGCCTTATTTTACTTTATTCCCCTTTAAACTCTTCAATCCAGTGACTACGTAATACTAGGGACTCCCCAAACTCAATATTCCATGCTTCATCCCTGTGCCTCTGTACAAGGTGTTCCCCAGGCCTGGAGTGCATTCTTTCTTCATCTGCATTGCTTAGAATCCTTATCTTTCTTCAGTGCTTATAGCTCCATTGCCACTACTTTTTTGAAGTTTTTCCTGTTGTTGGTGCCCTCTCCCATTTCAAATCACCTTGTATTTACTTACCTGTGTACACATTATTTCTCCCAGCGGGTTGTATGGGATGTTCAGGGAGGACTAGCACCTCTGGTATGAGGGCTTGCTGAGCTCACCTTTGGTGTCCATCTGTCAACCAACTCTCACCTGTGGCTCCAAGAAGCTGAAGCATGCACAGGTGCTACACCCTAATAAAACCGTCTTGGCAGATGAGCCTTACCAGGCTGAGGGTAATCTAAAGACCTCAAACCCATAGGTGAGTTGGGGGATGTCCACTCCAAGCATGTGAAGACTTGGCTGCAGTGGAATGGGCAGATGAGAACAATTTGTTCTAACAGCCATGAAGGTGGCTGAAGTAGACAATAGGGAGTGTAGAGCCAAGGTCACATCCTGAGCCACCACCAGTCATTTCGACTTTTGTCTTGCCGCTGAACTTTGATGACTCTGGGTGGGAGAATGTGGCTGGTGACTGTGCAATTCTGCCTCACTTAAATCCAAGAGTCAAGACATCAACCCATGATGTCATTCATACTCTTCAAAAATGAAAGATGAAGAACAATATCCTCCTGGTAAAATGAAAGCACCTTGGGGGCAGGGAGTTTTTCATTTTTGTCTTTATTTCCCAGTGCCTAGCACATAGTAAGTATTTAGTAAATGTCCATTGAATTGAAATGGGAAGGACCTATGCATTGGTTGTGTCCAAATGAGATTAAAAACTAGATTCAGACTATAGAATTCAGTCTGTCTAGCTTATAACAACTCTTTGACCGAGCAAAACCACATAGCTGGGTTCTAGAAGCAAATAGAGCCATCATTCTTAGGGCATTAATTCATTTCATAAATAGGGGCCAACTACACCACTGCTCTTTGTTCATTATGGTTATTAAAGTACAGCCATGGTATCATTCACTCTCACATCATCTGCATTTGAGGGAGAAATGAAATCAAATTATCCAGAGAAAATATGTTAACTTTTTTTCCACTTAGGTCTGGCTGCATACATCTAGTTGTATTTATGAATTCCGAATGGAGATTTTATGCTGTGTCAATTAAAGGACAGCCATCAAGTTTTGACTTTAGGTCAAAAAAGTTGTTCATATATGGAGAATTCCTCAGCTGTAGCTGCTAACATCATTAAGGGGAGATATGTTAATTCCTGGGTGAGTGAAGGCAGAAGGGGGTAGAGGTGAGAGAAGGGAAGGCTATTCATGGTAGTTGCCTATTCTGTGTCTATTATCAATTCATAGAAACATCAAGTATTAGCTCGAGGAAGGGGCCTTAGAGTCCAACCCTCTCATTTTCCAGATAAAGAATCAGAAGCCTCAGGAGGTTAAATGACTTGCCTAGAGTCCCAGAAGCAATGGCAGAGCTAGAACAGGGTCCAAGTGTCCTGATTCCCAGGATCACATACTTTGTACTACAGTAGGCTACCTTTCCTCATAGCCATTGTTAACTGTACAAAATGGATTGTTCCAAGTGACTCCTGACACTGCAGAAGAGAGAATACAAAATGTGAAAGTATCTTTACACCCCTGGGGCGGAAAGTTTCTATGTTGGGTCCTGGTCTCTGTCACCCATGTCATGAGGGGTTCTTGGTACTGGAGTCAGGCTTTCATCTCTACTCCCTGCCTGCTTGAACTTTTCCTCTCAAGGGAAAAAAAATTCCCTTCAAGGAAATGGATTAGAATGTTCAATCAAACCATCAGCAAAAACTAATTGAGCCCTAACTACATGCCAGGCATTGTTCATGCTGCTGGGATACAAATACAACGAGTGAAACAATCTCTATTCTCAAGGAGTTTATACTCTAATGGGAAAGACAATAAGCACATAAATAAGCATATACAGGATAAATATAATAAATGTATCTATAAAAACATATATGTGAAGCATGTTAATATATAAATAAGAATATAAAAATAATCACTACAAGCTGTAAATTACAAGATCACTTAAGAGGAAGGGTACTCACAGTTCTGGGGATCAGGAAAAGTTTCATGTATAAGGTGGTGATTAAACTGTATCTTGAGAGGGATCCTATGAGGTGGAGTACCTTCTAGGCATGGGGGTCAACCAGCATAAAGACACTGAGGCAGGAGAACATATGTAAAAGATAGATTCATCTATGAATCCATTGTTCTAGCAATTATATAGGTCAAACAAAATGCATAATTGCACTCTACTTTGCATTCCATGAAAATAAACCTTGAAAATTATGCCAAGGACTAAAAGAAATCCAGTAGTAGGCATAAAAGTCATTTAGGCCCCTCTGTTATGTCTTTTTGTTTGCTTGCTTAATTTTTTTAAAAGAATCTGGTGTCACAGAGAATTTTTCTTATGGTAATTTTTCCTTTTAGTTATTATGAACTTTCCAAGCATCAATACACGTGTATATTTCCATATACAAAGAACAGAAAAGAAGACTGTGTATAAATCTGGACTCTCTGCTACATACAGCTTGAGGTTTTTTCCACATTTCAAATGTAGCATGGTAGTTCCAACATTGCCTGCTTGTATGCACCAACTTCTGAACTTTAATCTCTTCTGTTTATTTTTTAATAATACATTGATGGACCAAGCAATACCACTCCTGGGGCTATATCCCAAAGAGATCACACAAGTGGAAAAGGGACATGTATGTACAAAAATATTTATAGCTGCTCTTTTTGTGGTGGCAAAGAATTGGAAATCAAGGGGATGCCATCAACTGGGAAATGGCTGAACAAGTTGTGGTATATGAAGTTAATGGAATACTATTGTGCTATAAGAAATGGAGAAGATACGGACTTCATAATAACCTGCAAAGACCTACATGATCTGATGCTGAGTGAGAGGAGCAGAACCAGGAGATCATTATACACAACCACAGACATATGAATTCTGTGATGACTAATTTTGATAGACTTGCCTCTCTTCAGCAATACAAGGCTCAAAGCTCCAAAGGACTCATGATGGAAAAAGCTAGCTACATCCAGAGAAAGAACTATGGAATCTGAATGCAGATTAAGGCAAACTATTTGCTCTCTCGTTTTTTTTTTGTTTTGTTTCTTCTCTCTAATGATTCATTCCATTGGTCATAAATCTTCTTTGCAACTTTGACTATTGTGTAAATAAGTTTAATGCGAACGTTTATGTGGAATCTACATCGGACTGCGTGCCATCTTGGGGGGGAGGGGAGAGGGGCAGGAAAGGAAGAAAATTTGAAACTTAAGAACATGTAAAACTGAGTGTTATAAACTAAAAATAAAAAATCTAATTAAAAAAATAATACATTGATGACTTTTCCTTCATTTTTAGCATCACTATCACTACTCCCCATTGCCACTCAAATTCTACCCCCCTCAAAAAAACCCTCTATAATAACTAAGTGCCTTCACATAAAATAAATCCGCATATTGTCTGTATCTGAAAATGTATTTTTCACTTCGTATTTCTAGTCCATCCCTCCCTGGCAAGGGTGGGTAGCATAATTCATCAGTTTTCTATGATCATGATTGGTCATTGCATTGATCAGAGTTCTTAAGTCTATCATAGCTATTAACTTTTACAGTGTTGTAGTCATTGTATAAATTGTTCTCCTGGCTCTACTCATTTTTACTTTGCATTAGTTCAAGACAAGAGGTCTTGTGTTTCTCTGAACTCATCCGTTTCATCATTTTTAATGGAGCAATGATATTCTATTACATTCATATAGCATAATTTGTTTCATCATTCCCTAGATTGATAGTCAATAGTCAATAAATATTTGTTAAGCTCCTATTATGTTCCAGGCCCTGGGCTAAGCACTGGTGATGCAAAAAGAGGCAAAAGACAGTTTCTTCCCTCAAGGAGCTTACAATCTAACATAGGATCTCACAGTCTAGTTGATGGATACCCACTCCGTTTCCAAGTTCTTTTCTACAGTAAAAGAGCAGCTACAAAGATTTTTGTTCATATGGGTCTTCTTGCTTTGTCTCTGATCTCTTTGGGGTCTTGTTGGACCAAAGGTGTCAATACAACTTAGTGATTTTTTGGACCTTGTTCTAAATTGCTTTCCAGAATGGTTAGACTATTTAATAATTCTATCATTAAGGCATTAGGATACTTGTTCTCCCGCAGCCTTTCCAACAATTATTTCCTTTTTGTCATTTTTGCCAATATCGTGAGTTTAACTTGGAACTTCAGAATTGTTTTAATTTTTATTTCTTTTATTAGTAGTGACTCAGAGTATTTTTCACATTTGATAGTGTGCCTTTCTTCTTTTGAGAACTACATATTCATGTCCTCTGATCATTTATCTTTTAGAGAATGAGTCATATTCATACATATTTGTACCAATTTCCTATTTATCTTGGATGTCAAATTTGGGAAGAATTACAAGTACATTAGTTCCTTATTGCATCCATGGCATAGTAGAAAGTGCGCTGGATTAGGCATCAGAAGACCTGGGGTCTAGTATAACTTGTACATAACTTGTATATAACTGTATAACTTATATATAACTTCCTTATAACTTGTTAGTTACCCTCTTTCCTCTAGTCTGGGCTTGCATAACTTGTATATAACTATAATTTTTAGTTACCCTCTTTCCTCTAGCCTGGGTTTGTATCACTTGTATATAACTTCTTTATAACTTGTTAGTTACCCTCTTTCCTCTAGTCTGGGCTTGCATAACTTGTATATAACTATAATTTTTAGTTACCCTCTTTCCTCTAGCCTGGGTTTGTATCACTTGTATATAACTTCTTTATAACTTGTTAGTTACCCTCTTTCCTCTAGCTTGGGCTTGTATAATTTGTATGTAACTGTATAACTGGTTAGTTGCCCTCTTTGCTCTAGCCTGGGCTTGCTGACTTCAACAATCCCTTCTAGCTCTAATAATCTGAGTGCTATATGCCTTGTGATATGAGGAACACTGGAGGGACTGAAAAAGAGGGATTAACCAACAAATGTGGGTGAGGCCAATAAATACTCTGCAGCTGCGCTAGGACTTTCAGTGATTTTTGAAAACTATCCGCACAGTCGCTTTGTCCCTTAGTCCATAGGAACAGAAATGCTTCATGCTGCAAATGTTAAATAAACTTACTTCAAGGTTTACTTGGCCTCCTGTTACATACTATTCTTTTTTTCTCTCTTTCTTTATTAAGCATAAGGTCTGCATTTTCTCCCCCTGGGCTGTCCACTAGACTAAGCAATATGCTAATTTAACTGAATGAATAGTAAGGCTATTTGATTTCTGTGGTGAATGTTTAGAATATCATTGCCATAGAGCAATTCTTCCTGCCCACCATAAAGACATCAGATGCATGCACAGGGAAGACTTAGCGAGTAGACTCTAGAGACAATGAGATCAACCACAAGGGGATAGCACACAATTACAGAATGTACTATTATTCATCTAGCAAATATTATGTTTCCAAATAAGCAATATGCCACAAGTGGGAAGGAGCAAGAGCCTGAAAAATCCAATTTTCGTGAAAATAGTGGGTGAAAACATGGCGGGATTAACTCTGACAGTTATACTTGCATGAAAACATCTGCTCTCGCATGTGGGTTAAAACATCTCATCAACTACAACTCAGGCATCAATGATCTATTGTCCAGTCCACATTGCAACATGAATGAAAAAAAAGAGGAAAAATATTTGAAAAGAGGAAAGATTAAAATGAAAACCTTCTGATGAGGAGAGAAACAGAGAAACAAAGACTCCTTTACCAAACTAAATAAGGAAGAGGGCAGATTAAGCATAAGGAAAAATGAAATTTTAGCAGGGGTGATGCAATGAGCCTAAATAATGGTATAAAGATGGTATAAGGCAAACAAGACAATTTCCCAGGAGCAAAGAAATTAGATTTGAAGTCAATGTATGTGAACGCAAATGCCAGCTCAAGACCTTACTACATGTCTAACCCTGGATAAGTCATCTGACCTCATTGGGCCTCAGTTTTCTCAGCTATAAAATGAAAGAGCTGGATTAGATGGTGTCTAAGATGGTATTTCTTCCACCTTTGATTGTATGACCCTACGATTTTTAGCACGAAGTGAGCACTGAATACTCCACGAAAATTGGGGAGGAATCTGGAAACTAATTTAGAAATTACCAGAACCAAGAGAGAAGAAAGTCCCTTGTTACAGAATAATACTTTTTGACCATAAGCCAATGATCATTTAAGCATTTCAACATCATGCCCCATACATTTACTCCATAATCCAGACTAATGAGGAAATAAAACAATTAAAGCCCAAGAGGTTCCTCACTTTCCAGTTTCCAACAGTGCCTAGGATGTGGTATGGCCAAGTGGAAAATTTAAGAAGAAGAAAATCAGCCACGCCCTCCAAAGCCACTTCACCCAGACACATACCAAATAGGCTGCCAAATGCTCCCAAAATGGCAACATGGATCTCAGCCAGGAGAGGAAGCTAAGTCCTCTGGCCACCTCATACCCACTGCCTACAGCAGCAATAACAAGCCCAGACAACAGTGGCTCAAGCACCATAAACAAAAACTGGAGGGTCAAATGAAGGCAGAGTCCCAGCACTAAAAGATCCCCAACTTACAACATTACCTGGTGGACAGACCACAGGACTGAGAATAAGTAAAACTTTCTAATTCCAAAGCAGCTTCACCAACAACTTGCTCTGACAGCACTCTATCTCTAGGTAGCTTTCTTCTTCCCTGGGCAGTGGCATATGACTTTCTTCCCATTCACACATAATCCCCATTTCTATGGAATCATCAGTTCCAGTTATCAAAGAATTGCACAACATCCAAGATGGAAAGAACCTTGGAGAACATCAAGTCTAGTTATCAGAGTTTAGAGATGAGAAAACAGACCTCAAAGGTAATGTATTAAATTGTGGCAAAGATGATAATAGAATTCATATCCCTTGCTTTTCAGGCCAGTGTCCTTCCCAGTATCCCATACTGTCACTCATAACAGAGCTTTAAAATATTTCACTCTCTGAAGTTTGAATCCAACTCTAACCTGTAGTTCCAAGACACAGGATATGCAGTAGCCATATCCCGGTAAAACTGTTTCTGCAGATGGGATGAACCAGGTTGAGAGTAACTGACAGGAACTCAAATCCATCAGTAAGCTAGTGGGGTTTCCACTGCAAAGCATGCAATTTGTTTCAATGGGGCATGAAGGAGGCAGAAACAGGTACTGTGAAATTCTTTTGAGCTTGGTCAGATATAGATGATGCCAATTCGTCCACTGTATCTAGAGCTTTCACCAGTCATCTTCACTTTTGTCTTGCCACTGAACTCTAATGACTCTGAAAGAGAGAGCAAGGCTAACTACTTTGGGCAATTCTACCTCACTTAAATCCAATTTACATGCAAGTCAAAAGACATCACCCATATCATTTTACTATTTTGTTATTTTACTAATCAATTATTTTACTATTTTATATTTATTATTTTGCTATATTCCTATTTTGCCTACCTTGAAGTCCTGTGGTGATGGGCTAGTGACGAAGTAGCAAGTCCAGAGACACTGGGAGCTGTAGTCACAACTCTGCACACAGGCAGCCCAAGTCATAGGGTCATCTTGTCACTGGACCAAAGCAGCAGTAGAATTCAGCAGCCCCTGAGGTGAGCAGCCTTTTTAAGAATGGCACTGCTCACCTCGTGGGGTGAGGAAGGGGTTAGAAAAGTTATCCTAAAAATTGTTTGTTTCACCGAACCCTGTCCTGCTTATTGTAGCAGATGGGAAACCCACCCTCAGGTCAAAACACACACACATACACACACACACACACACACAAATACAAAAACTTTTGTAAAGATGATTTCACTCACCATTGGTATACAGAACATGTGCACACTTATGGACAACAAGAACTTCAGTAGACATGAAAGAAAAACAGCTCTTGTTGCAAGAGAACTCAGCAGGTACCATATCCAAATAGCAGTCCTGAGTGAAACAAGGCTGGCAAATGAAGACCAGCTTACTGAAGTCAAAGCAGGAGAAACAGTTTTTGGAGTGGCTACAGTGATGGGAAGTGTGGTAAAGTTTGCATAGGTTTTGCAATCAAATCTACTCTAGTCAATAAGCTTGTACGCCTCCCAAGAGGAGTGAATGATAGGCTTATGACAACGTGATTGCCACTTGCAGGAAAAGTGCCATGGCACCATCATCAGTGCATATGGTTCTACCTGACAACCCTAATGAGGTCAAAGAAAAAATTTTTGAAGACCTAGAGACCCTCATCATCAAGGTGCCAAAAGAGGACAAGCTTGTAATTCTGGGTGACCTTACCACCAGAATAGGAACAGACTATCAGACATGGTAGGTAGTCCTCGGGAGGAATGGAATCAGAAATAGCAACAGTAAAGGTCACTTACTATTAAAGACTTGTGTGTCTCATGACCTCATTACCAACACTGTTTTCCATTTACCTAAACACAACGAAACTTCATGGATGCACCTTTGCAGCAAATATTGGCATTTAATAGACTATGTCATTGTAAGGAGGAGAGATAGACAGGAAGTGAGAGTGATGAAAATGATGTGTGGCACAAAGTGCTGGACCAATCATAGATTTCTCCTCTCTAAGCTAAACATTTGCATTCAACAAAAGCAGCATCCCCAAGGTGAGATGACCATCAGAAAACTTAATGTCAACAGATTAAAGTGCTTCTCCATGGATGAAAAGTTTGTTGCTGACTTGGAGGGAAGACTGAGACAACACATAGTTGGTAACAGTGGAGCAGAAAAGCAGTGGGCAGCTTTCAGAGATTTGGTGTATAGCACCACATTTACTCCTCTGGGCCAGAAAAATTGCAAACATCAGGATTGGTTTGATGAAAATTATAGGTAAATTCTGAAGCTACTAAATGAAAAACAATAATTCTACAGGATTTACCAACAGGATAGTTTGTCTCTAAAAGGGCAACATTTAACTCTATCAAAAATAAATTGCATACTATTAAGTGGAGGGGGGGCAGAAAAAGTAAAGCACAAGCAAAGTTTAGAGAGAAGCAGGATTCTTGGCTCAGTAAGAAGGCAGATGAGATTCAGTTTTACACTGATAGTAACAATCCAAAGACATTTGGAGCATCTCAACTTATCACTTCCAATGGAGCCACACTGATCAGTGATAAGGACATAGGCTGAACATTTCCATAGTGTTCTCAACAGACCATCATCAACCAATGCTGAAGCCATTGACTGTATACCTCAGATTTAAGTCAATCTCTTTCTAGTTTAACTGGTTTTGAATGCCATTAAGCTCCTTTCATGTGGCAATGTGCCTGGTGCTGATTCCATTCCATCAGAGATCTACAAGGTGGAGGATCCACTGCTCATACAAGAACAGATAGAAATCTTCCAAGTTATGTGGCAAGAAGTAGTTATCCCCCAGGAGATTAAGGATGCCTCTGTTGCTCATCTCTATAAAGGAAAAGGAAATAGATTGTCCTGTGACAACCATGGGGGGTGGGGAAGAGAGTGGAATCTCTCTCTTAGTCGTTGCTAGCAAAATTCTTGCCAAAGACCTCTTTAATCAATTGATCCTTCACCTGAAAGTTAATCATCTACCTAAGAGCCAATGTGGCTTCAGAATAGGCCAAGGAATGGTCAATATGGTGTTTGCTAGCCAGCAACTCCAGGAAAAAATGCTGGAAGCAGTATAGAGGTCTATACACAATGTTCATCAATCTAAACAAGGCTTTTGATATTGTCAGTCATGAGGGCCTGTGGAAGACCATGACAAAATTAGGTTGCCTGGAAAAGTTCAGCAGTACTGTACACCAGCTTCATAACAGTACACTTGCACAGGTTCTGTATAATGGATAATACTTTCACTCTTTCCCAGTCACAAATGGAGTAAAGCAAGGCTCCCATGTGTTTTAGCATGATGTTTTCTGTAATGTCAGACTCCTTCAACAAGGATGAAAATGGCTTCATAGTCAACTACCACACTGACAATAAGTAACTTGAAAAGGTTACAAGCCAGGACTAAAGCAGAACAAGAGTTGGTACACAACTTTTTGTTCATAGATGATTGTGCACTCAGTGTAGCCACAGAGGCCAAGACGCAACAGAATACAAATCAATTCCCTAACACTTGTGCTAATTTTGGCCTGAGAATTAACATCAAG
The DNA here is from genome assembly GCA_028646595.1 of Phalanger gymnotis. Classification (NCBI taxonomy): domain Eukaryota; kingdom Metazoa; phylum Chordata; class Mammalia; order Diprotodontia; family Phalangeridae; genus Phalanger; species Phalanger gymnotis. The sequence continues at coordinate 154,315,339 of CM053622.1, read as the reverse complement.
AAAACAGAGGTTCTCCAACAGCAAGCACCACACCATCCACATGTGAAAGCATCAATTCCAGCAAATGGAGAAATTTTGAATGCTGTGGATAAGTTAACTTACCTTGGCTATATACTTTCCAGGGAGGTCCACCTAGATGATGAGGTTGATATACACATTGCCAGAGCTAGCTTAGTATTTGGGAGACTCCAAAGGAAAGTGTGAGGAAAAAAAAGAGTTATTAGGCTGCCTACAAAACTGAAGGTCTACAGAGCCTTTGTGCTGACCTCATGTTGTATGACTGTAAAATCTGGACAGTATAGCAGCACCATGCCAGGAAATTGAATCATTTCCATTTGAATTGTCTTAAGAAGATTCTGAAGATCACCTGGCAAAATGAGGTACCGGACACCGAGGTCCTTTCTTGAGCTGAGCTGCCACGAATTCAAACTCTACTGCAGACAATGAGACTCTGATAGGCTGGCCACGTTGTTCAAATGCCAAAAGTATATTTGCCTAAAAGACTATTTTATGGAGAATTCACACAAGGCTCACATGGAGGTCAGAAGAAGCTGGTCACTTTCAAGGACTCTCTGAAGAACTTTGGAACTGATCATGAGACATACGGCACAGGACTGTCCAGCATTGTGTCCCCTTATCAAAGAAGGCACTTCACACTATGAGCAAAGCAGAATAGCAATAGATCAAAGGAAATGTGAGATGCACAAATTTAGAGAAATCTCCACTCTAAATGTTCATAGAGACTATTTGTGCCTGACCTGTGGTAGAGCCTTCCGAGCTCATATTCGTCTGATCAGCCACAGTCACACATGCTATACCTTGACTCCAATGTAGTGGTGTCATTTTGGTCCTGTTTGAGCACAAAGGCCAAAAAGCCAGAACAAACAAAACAAAACAAAAACAAAAAATCAAGAGCATGCTCTGGAATCATGATTAGTCATTTCATTGATCAGAGTTCTCAAGTCTTTTAGAGTTGTCTGTATAGTGCTGAAGAGCTAGATACATAGGTAGATGGATAGATAGACAGACAGACAGACAGACAGATACATACATACATACATACATACATACATACATAGTTCTCCCAGTTCTGCTTACCATGCGTCATTCCTCTGTATCTCTTTGATATTCAACTTTTTATCAGGAGTGATGAATGCAAAGACTTTTACCCCACTCAATAGCTTTTCTCCTTATCCCAGCCACATTGAGTTTGTTCATCTAGATGTTTTTTAACTTTATATAATTGGTGTTATTCATTTTTTCTTTTGTAATTTTCTCTGTTCTTTGATTTGTTGTGAAGTTACCTTGTAATCATGAATATGAAAGGTAACCCCTTCCATTCTTCTCTAATTTTTTAATGACATGACTGTTTTGGCTCAATTGTCAGTTGGAGTTTATTGAAGTATGCTGGTCTAAACCTTCATTTTCTGCCAAACTTCTTTCCAATTTTCCTAGAAGTTTTGGTTGAATACAAAATCCTTTCCCTTACTTTTGCCTATCTTATCTGTTCTATTAATCTACTTTTCTATATTTAAACCAGTACTAAATAGCTTTAATATGTACTGTCATAGTTTGATGTGTAACAGTGTTGGGACTCCTTTATCCTTCTGTTTTAAATTTTTCCATAGAAATTAGTGATTTTTGTCCTCCAAATGAATTTAATTATATAGTTCTATCATCTCTTCAGAGTTTAATTGGCATAGCATTAAATATATAAATTAATTTTGTCAGTGTCTTTATTTTTATTATATTGGTGCAGCACAGCCATGAATAATAAATATATTTTGAATTATTTAATTCTTATTTTTTTATAGTGACTTCTTAATAGAGAGACTTCTAAAATTTGTTTATTGGTTTGTTTTTTAAAAAATATGGCTAGGTTTCATAACAGTGTCAAGAGCACTAAAGCTCAAAATGAGATGAAGCTGATAAGGAATGCTAAGGGAAAAAAAAGATAGGTTTTTAAAATCCATATTAGTGTAAAAAGGAGGATCAAAGAGAGGAAAGAACCACAGCACTAAGAAGATGGGATGATGGTAATTGGTGACATAGTGAAGGTAGAACTTTTATCTTTTGAGTTTGTTTTTTCTATCAATAAGAAGTATATTTGGAACAGAAATAAAGGGGAGCTTAAACCCAAGGTAAATATAGAGACAATTATGACACCTAGCTGGCCTTGATTATCACAAATCACCAGGATCTCATTAACTGCATTTTGAGGTATTAAGAGATCTGGCAGTCTCCCCCAGGACCCTCCAAAAACCGATAAAAATGGCTCTGAACAAATTCTAGAATTGCAGAACCCACGGAATAGCAGAGGGAAGCAGGGCTCCAGCCCAGGGCAGCCTGGATGGTCACTGGGTAAAGTCTATCACATGGAGCTGGGAGTGGAGCAGAGCAGAGCCCAGGATGGGCTGCACCCAGACCAACCAGAATGGAAGCCAGGCAGAAGAGGCCCTAGCACCCTGAATCAGTGAGCTGCAGCAGTTACCAGACTTCTCGACCCACAAACACCAAAGACAAAAGAGAAGATTAGTGGGAAAAAACTGCATGGACAGAGTGAAAGGAGTTAGCTTCAGCCATCGCCCCAGGGGACAGTGGAGGTGGTGCAGCTACAGAACTACAGCTGCAGTTGCTTCCAGCCCCAGGCCCACCTGGTGGGAGGAAATAAGTGGCAGATCTGAAGAGGAGTGCAGAGCCTGCTCAGTTCTGAGTCCAGTCTAGGTTGGCGGTTCTTGGGGGAGGAGTGCTGGTGTGGCAGAGCTTGCTCTGTAGAAATAGCTCTGAAAACAAAAGTGCAGCCCCTCAAGCTTGGGACAAAGTATTCTCTACTCTATAAGCAGTCATACCCTGACAAAAAACTCAAGGGCCAAGTAGTTGGCTGAGAACATGGCCAGGCAATGAAAAGGTATGAAGATTCAGACTCAGACTTTGGAATCTTTCTTTGGTGACAAAGAAGACCAAAACATACAGCCAGAAGAAGTCAACAAAGTCAAAGAGCCTACATCAAAAGCCTCCAAGAAAAACATGAACTGGTCTCAGGCCATGGAAGAGCTCAAAAAGGATTTCGAAAAGCAACTTAGAGAAGTAGAGGAAAAATTGGGAAGAGAAATGAGAATGATGCAAGAAAACCATGAAAAACAAATCAATGACCTGCTAAAGGAGACCCAAAAAATGCTGAAGAAAATAACACCTTAAAAAATAGACTAACTCAAATGGCAAAAGAGCTCCAAAAAGCCAATGAGGAGAAGAATGCCTTGAAAGGCAGAATTAGCCAAATGGAAAAGGAGGTCCAAAAGACCATTGA
>CM053622.1:154293250-154311532 GCA_028646595.1 Phalanger gymnotis | reverse complement strand
GGACTTACTAAAGTGGAACTGTTTTGTTTACATTCCTACATGGAAAGATGATGTGTATAATTCATGAGACCTCAGAATTAGGGTAGCTGAAGGGAATATACATAGAAAGATAAATCATAAGGGACTTACTAAAGTGGAACTGTTTTGTTTACATTCCTACATGGAAAGGAGGAAGTAGATAAAAAGGGGGGACAATAGAAGGGAGGGCAGATAGGGGGAGGAGGTAATCAAAAGCGAACACTTTGGAAAAGGGACAGGGTCAAGGGAGAAAACTGAATAAAGGGGGATATGATAGGAAGGAGCAAAATATAGTTAGTATTTCACAACATGAGTATTGTGGAAGGGTTTTACATAATGATACACATGTGGCCTATGTTGAATTGCTTGCCTTCTTAGGGAGGGTGGGTGGGAAGGGGAGAGGGGAGAGAATTTGGAACTCAAAGTTTTAAAAGAAGATGTTAAAAAAAAAGTTTTTGCATGCAACTAGGAAATAAGATACACAACCAATGGGGCGTAGAAATTTATCTTGCCTTACAAGAAAGTAAAGGAAAATGGGATGGGAGGGGAGTGAGGTAACAAAAGGGAGGGCTGACTGGGGAACAGGGCAATCAGAATATATGCCATCTTGGAGTGGGAGGAGGGTAGAAATGGGGAGAAAATTTGTAATTCAAACTCTTGTGTAAATCAATGTTGAAAACTTAAAATATTAAATAAAATAGACATTGTAGGCGTACTTCCTATTCCAAAGACCACAGAGTAGAGAAAGGCAAATATTTTCCCAATTTTTAATTAAGAATAGAGGGTGGAGTTTGCAAATGACAGACCAGTGTTTCTAGAACATGTTATTAAAAGGATGGTTAGTCAATATCTAGAAAAGGAAGCAGTGATCACAAGAAGCCAGTATGGCTTCAGATCATTCCAAACTTAACTCCTTTTTTTCTACAGCATTAGTAGAGTGATCAGTTTAAATGATGGAGTTTGCTTATATTTCAGCAAAGCATTTGATAAAGTAACTCACATTTTTTTGTGGAAAGGATGGAGAGACCTATTACCTGATAGTCCAATTAGTGTATTCCAAACTGACTGAATGATGATACTAAAAAAAATAGTCATTAATAGTTCAGTGTCAATTTGAAAGGAGGTCTCTAGTCAAATTCCGTAATCCCTAGCCTCCTTCAGGACTCAGTTCAAATACCCTCCCTCAACTTCAACTGCTAGAGTCTTCTTCTCTAAAGTTACCTTCTACCTGCTCTGTTTATATCTTGTGTGTACTTATTTATTTCTATGTTGACTTTCCTTTGGATTGCAAACTTCTTGAGGGCTGGAACTGATTTTGCCTTTTCTTTTTATTCCTAGCATTTAACACAATGCCTAGAATATAACAATGCTTAATAAATCCTTGTTGGTTTATTGATTGCTTTACATTCTTATCAGTGACTTAGACAAGGCATAGATAGATTGTTTGTCAGTTGTGTAGATGAAGGTAGGAGGAATGACATACACTGGATGACAGCCAAAAGTTTTAAAAACTCGATAGCCTAGAATGTTGGGAAGAAACTAATATTATGAACTTTCATAAGGATGAATGATTTAGTGTTAAATCGGGGCCGTAAAGTCAACTTCATAAGCACAAGATGGTGGAAGCATGACTGATTCCTCTGAAAACTATCAGAGAGTAAGAGGTTCATTTTAGAGAGACTGAAGCTCAATGAGCCAATAGCATGTAGCCAACAAAAAATAGGTGATTAGATAGACACTGATTTAAAGAAAGTATAGTATCCAGAAAAAGGAAGGTGATAGTTCCACTTTATTCTGTCCTTTTCAGTCCATATTGAGAGTTCTGTGTTCATGTCCGGATGTCTCAATTTAGAAAGGACATTAACAAGCTGCAGTGTGTTCAGAAGAGGGAGAGACACTGAGATCACTTGAAGGAAATGGGGATGACTCTAGAAAATCAAAGTGTGAGGGACATATGTTAGCTGTCTCCAAGCATTTGAGGGGCTAACACAAGGAAGAAGGACTAGACTTATTCTGGTTGATTCCCAAGGGCAGAACTGAGAATAATGAGTGTAAACTGTGGTAAAGAAGAATTTGGCTTGATGTAAAGAAAAATTCCTAACAATGAGATCTATTCAAACATAGAATGGGCTGCCTCCAGAAGTAATAGATTCTTCCTCTCCAGAGGTCTTCTGGCAAAAGCTAGAGGACCACTTTTCATGGATAATTCTTGTTTAGGTCCAGTGAGGCCCCTTCCCCATTCAGAGATCCCATGACTATCTAAGAATGGCCTCACTAAAGTGTGATGGACCATTTGAATCTAAGAGTTTTATCCTTATCCTCTCTCGACCATAATACCCCCTTTGGGAAATGCCTGTGCAAAGTATGTGCAGATAGTTGGAGAAGCAAAGCAACATATGATACCTATGAGTTTCTTTTTATTATAATAATAGCTGACATTTATATAGTGAGATAATGTATATAAAGAGCTTTGTAAAACATAAAAACACCATATAAAGTCAGCTATTTTGTTATTGTTATTACACAGCACCTTATGCTGTTATTACACAGCACTTTATGATATGATTTCACACACATCTCATTTAATTCTTACAGCTTGTGACTTGAGTCTTGTCCCCATTTTATAGATAACAAAGTTAAGGCCCTAAGAGGTTATGACTTGGCTAGGAGCACGATGTTTTTTATGCCTAGATAGTAAATTATGGCACCAGGACCTAAACCATGAAATTCTGACTCCAGCTACAATGTCTCTCTTAAATTGTCCATAATGGAAACTTTCTCCTTCTCACTCTCCCTACTTAATTTTAACATCTAAGACATGATAAGGAAAAGAGAATTGTGCCTCTTCAATATGGCTTGAAACTGTAAGTTGAGATCTGGTCCTTATTTTTCTTTCATTACTATTTCCTCAGTAGACATCAATGTCACATTCTTAACACACTAAAGGGAATCCATTAAACAGTTTGACTCCTTAACAGGATACAGTTCCCTTTATGTACATTATTTAAGAGGCAATTACCCAAGAAGCAATAAAAATCACCTTTCTAGAGCTGACACTTCATCCTCCCTATGACCCCACTCTGTTCAAATATCAAACCATATACTGAGTGTGGAACATCACACATTGCTCTCAGAACTCCAGCCAAGTTTGGGTGGAGTGGGATAGGTCAAAGACAGAGTCTCAGTCATCATTTAAAATTTCATTTCTTCCATTGGCCTCTATCCTAAGTGTTATTTAATACTAGTTGGTGTTGATTTCCTTTGTGTCTAATGTGAACCTAATATGAATTTAATCCTTTACCCAATGACAAGACAAGAATCCAGAGAAAGCATGAACAATCTGGAATCAAGGGGTAGACAGATTTATCATTGCATTATGGGCTCTGCTACCTCAGAGTGCAGGCTAAGAGCTTTAGTTGTCCTGGTCTCGGGAAGAGAATGCTGGAGTGGGAAGAGAGGTTGAAGGATTTATGAAAGAGAAAAGAGGCACTGAAGAGAGACGGAGAATATAGAAATGAGATGTTGAATCCCATAACCTGCTGTGCTCAAGCCTCTCAAAGGGCACTTTCTAAATGTTTATTTACCACCTTTTCAAATGTGAAATGATGAATCAAGTTTTTGTGTGGCCCTGCTGAGAAAATCTCATAGAGAGACTACTCAACTTTGTAGTCTTCATTTTGAAAAGCCAAAACATAATTATTTTATGAGATACAAAGGGCGGGGAAGAAGAAGAAAAGAAGACAAAGGAGGAAGAGGAAGTGAAGAATGAAAAGGAAAAGAAAGAGGAGGAGAATTCTTTCACAGCTTTCAAAGCACATTCACATATATTATTTTTTTTATCTTGACCTCATTGTGGGAAAGAATAGGAAGAGAATAAGCATTTATATACTGTCTACTATGTGCTAGTCACTAAGCTAAGCACTTTACAAATATGATCTTATTTGATCCTCACAACAACCCTGCAAGGTAAGTGCAGTTATCCGCATTTTACAGTTGTAGAAACTGAGACAAACAGAGGTTAAGTGACTTATCCAGGGTAATATAGCTTGTGAGTATCTGAGACTGGCCCTGAATTCAGTTCTTCCTAACTCCATCACCAGTGTTCTTTCCACTGAGTTACCTAGCTGCACAGATACTTTACAAATGCTGGTTATTAGAAAATAGAAAGAATGTACAACCATTCTCCAATTTAGGAACAAGTTGTATTCCAAAAGCTTACTTGTAAATCTATTATTTAGAACTTGAAATACACTTTCTCACAGAATCATTACGAGTGGGGCTAGGAGTTCCACACCAGTCCACAAATGCCTATTTAACCCACAGAGTGTTTGAAATACCCCTAGCACATTAACTGTGCTATTTCAATGTGCCTAATCATAGTGTATCACATTATTTCCATGAACATTTATATTTATATACATTTACATAAATGTAAGTAACACTTGTATAAACAAATATATTTCTATAAACACATAGATATAGATAGGTATATTTGTATCTATGTATGTATGTATGTATGTTATTTATATATATATACATATATATATGTGTGTGTGTGTGTGTGTGTGTGTGTATGTGTGCATATATATACACCTGTGTGTATCATCTATCTCTTCCAAGCCTTAACTCAGGATAACAGAAAGTGCTGGCAACAGTCTAAGCTTTACCCAGTTCACCCAACCAGAGGGTGGTAGAGAAAGTGTAGAAGATACTTTGGGAGTACAAAGAACCTGTTCACTTGATATTTGTGTCACACATACTCTCACCTAAATGAGTTAGGCAGCTTTCCTCAAGGACCGTCCTGTGAGTTTCTCTGTGTAAGTGTAAGGAAACATGACTTCTTGTTGCTTGAGCTTGTAGCTGGCTTCCATTAAAGTGTACTTAATTTTTGCCTGTGTTTTCCATTAATTCCAGCAACTTTTGGCTTGTTCTTTATAATCTGTCTTGACAACTGCCACATCCATGCTAGATAAGTATCAAATGGCTGAACTAGGACACTGTATGACTGGGGGAGGGGTGTATGTTAGTTGGTTGGAGGGACAATTTCTAGAGAGAGAAAAGTCAAGAGAGAAGTGAAACACAGATTTTTGAATGACAGAATGGAGCCACATAGCTATGGACAAGTAAGGTAGATAGCTCTATCATATCTCTAGACTTCCAGGGCCTGCACATTCCAATAGAGTAGATGGTTCCCGCTGTATAGTTGAGCTGAGATCTTATCTTGCTTCCAGATGAAGAGGTCATTTCCTCTTGTATATTCCCTGGTATATTTTAATCTGTATAATTTTTCTGATTTTAATTTTTCCCATAAGTATTGAGCAAAAGAGAAAAGGAATTAGGGAGCCTGTGTCTTTTGCTTTGGCTACTTCCTGGCCTTCTCATCTCTAGACCTCCAGCGACCACAGAGACTTACAGAGTCGCTCGAGCACTTGTGGCAGAGAAAAATATGGCATCGTGAATAGGATGCTGAACCTGTAGTCAGGAAGGCCTGGGTTCAAATATTACCTCTGATAATTACTACCTGTGTGACCATGGATGAGTTATTTAACCTCACTGGGGCTAAGTTTTCTTATCTGTAAAATGTGAACAATGATATACAGAGTATCCACTGTACAAGTTGGTTATAAAGTTCAAATGAGACAATGTATACAAAGTGCTTTACAAACTTCCAAGCGCTACAGGGTGTCCCAGAAGTTCTAGTGCAGTTTTAAATTATTTAAGCTTTAAGGCATCAAAAAGAATTAATCTATTCAAGCTTTAAACTACACTAAGACTTTTGGAACACCCTGTATCTCTATCCACTGATTATCGCCTGACATTCATGTGCTTGTAACTTTCCTGCATCTCCATATGATTAAGAGAACATTAGTATATACCTTGACATCATTATTATTTTGCACATCACCATCTTCCCCAGAAAGGCAAGAAAAACACCCCATATTCCAGAGTCCCCAGGTCTCAGAGGTCAGCTGGTGTTTCTGAAATTGTCTTCAAGTCAGGGAAAAGCAGAGCAACCCCCAGGTCACATTCGCTGAAACCCTTGAGCTGCCATGGGGCACCTCTTGTGGCTTGAAGCATTTCTAAGGAGATGCATTTACTGTTTATACTCAGTTTTATTTATCATGGCTACCCTGAGTGTTCACTTTAGCCAGATTTCTCCATATAAAAATGTCACAAGAGGAAGAAAGAAGGGGTCTACATGAGGTGATTTGCTCCAATCCCCGCAAAAAGGAATGGAATGACCAAATTGTACATTGACTTGAGCAAGAATACACCACCAGTCAGCAACAGAATCTGAATCAGAACCTGAGTCTCTTGACTCCTTAGAGATTTTTTTCCTCTTGAAATGTTAATCCATTGCCTTCTCCATCACTTTGACAACCTCAAAACTCAAATGAAAGACCTTTTTATAAAAATGTCAACATTCTAGATTAATAAAATGCAAATCACTTACATCAAGGACCATTCTCTCTCTCTCTCTCTCTCTCTCTCTCTCTCTCTCTCTCTCTCTCTCTCTCTCTCTCTCTCTCATACACACACACACACACACACACACACACACACACACATACACACACACACACACCCTCTCCTCCAATGGTTACATTTGCAATAATTGATTTTAGAAACAGAATAGAATCTGTTTTGGAGTGGAGGGATGGAATGACCAAATTGTACATTGAAATTTGTATAAATCTTACATGACTTTATGGTGCAGTGAAGAAAACACTGGCCTGAGAATCAGAGCATTGTGTTCTGATCCAGGCTATGTCTCTAACTAGTTGTGTGACCTTAGGCAATTTCACATTTCTGCAATCCAGTTTTGTCTTCTACAAATTGAAGAGTTGAACTCAATAATCTCTGAGGCCCCTTCTAGTGCTAACATTCTGTAATCTACAGGTTATATAATGTTCAAGTGAGACTATGCTATATGCTTAAAAATAGAATGAAAGGGTAAGTTTCACCTAAAAATCCTGTTTCTTAACAACAAAAAACATCTTTACTTGCATCACTCCAATCTGTTTACTGCATTCATTCAATAAATATCTTTTGAGTACCTATTACATACAAGGCACTATAGTAGAAGCCATAGGGTACAAAGGATATATAGGGTAAGGTCCCTGCCCTCAAATAGTTCACATTCTATTTCCCTTGCCCACCTTAAAGGAAAGCTTCCTCAACTGTGTTAATAAGGGGTTAACAGCAGATCTTTCTATCTTTATACTGTTTCTGCCTAGCCGCAGTAAATTCTCATTTGAACTACAATTGACCCTGAGCACACAATCATGTAATTCATATTCATATAAACAGAGGGTACAGTATGTATAATTTCCTAGATTTCTGGGAGGGGAGGCATCATAACCAGGCTCCTAGTTTTCCTTCAGAAGAGCAGTCCCATTTGTTTCTGGTTAGCTTCAAAGAGGAAAACTAATTTTTTCCTTTTATGTGTCAGTAACTTGAGTGAAATTTGTCACTTGTTTTTATGAAAAATTCTTTGCCGTTGCTTTCATCACTTTAAGAAAAAAAAAACACCCACAACAACTCACACTTCCTACATAGTGTAAGATAGTTGAAATGTAATGACAGGACAGTGGTGTGATTTCTAGTCATGGAAATTGACTTGAGTTTCACAGAATTGCCTGAAATCTGTCCACCCTGCAGGGTCCTATTTCCAAGTCCCCACCATGGGACTAGGACCACTAGTGACATCTTGTTCCAATTTGAGTAAGGTTGAACCGTGGGCCAGCTCCTTCAAATCATAACCAGCACAGAAATTACCTCCTACAAAAAAACCACAAGTGCTAGGCTCTACAGCCATGAGCCCCGGAAAACTCCAGCTAGACTTGAGCCTTCCAATTCAAGCATATTTCTTAAGACACTCAGTCAAGTACAGTATTTTCATTTTGTTTAGTTTGGGGATTTCTTGTTTGCTGTGTGTTGGAGTTTCTTGGTGGTTGTGGGAGATGAAGACCAGCTTTATTTTAGCTTTTTAAAAAAACCCACCCTCCTTGCCCACATAGCCTAAAGCCAGAGATATTTAGACACACACAACCTATTTTTCACCTGGCTTCAGACCCACTTGATAAAGATAGCATTTCATTAGTAAATGACTTAAAACTCAAGCTGAGGTGACCTTTAAAAAAATGACTCATAACAAACAGGATGGTTCGCCAGGAACACAAGTTCTCCAAAGGGACAACTTTCTCTGTTATACTTCCTAATACTGGGCACAGGCAGAATTTTGCCTGGTGGGACTAAATGAAAGGGGGCTTCTGGGCTCAGCTCAGATTCATCAAATGTTAGAGAGAAGTCACAGCAGGACCTTGGATAAGTAATTTCTCTACACTGGTTTTCAATTCACTCATTGAGAAAATGAGGGAGTTCGGACTAAATGGTCTCAAAGGCCCAAGCCCCAACTGTGAAAACAAGAGAAGAATTCTCTGCCTACTAACAACAAAATTTCCCAAAAGTCCATTCATGTTATGGCACTAGTCTCAAATATCTATGAATTTTGTTGAACCACATTAAAAAGTATTAAACAAAGTTCACAGAAATAAATTCAGTTTCTATATGACCTTAGGGGAGTCACTTTAACTATTTCCCACTGGGCTGCACTCCTCTGGAATTCTCCATCATGCCCTTACACTGGGTACTTTCTCTCCTCCTCCTCCCCCTCCCTTTTCTTCCTGTTAGGTTATAAGCTCCTTGAAAGAAAGGACTGTCTTTCTTTTTTGTATTTATAGCCCCAATACTTAGCACAGTGCCTGGCACATAATAGGTACTTAATAAATGTTTATTGACTGAGCTCTAACTATAGGTCTTACTGTCACCTCAGTAAAATGAAGGAGTTTCACTAGATGACCTTTAAAGATTTGAAATTCTGTGGCTTTATGACAACTACAAAATTGTTTAAATGGTGTATAAAGGAGACTTAACCTCTCTAAGACTTAGTTTCTTAATAAGTAAAATGAGTGAAATCTGGGTCAAACTAGATCATTTCAAAAGTCCATTACAATTCCAACAGTATGTGGGTCTGTGAGACCAAAGGGGAACTGAAGACATGAGTAGTATGTGAATCAATATTAAGGAATCAGAGTTGGTGGATAGGAGGGTGTATTAATAACTGCCCACTTCCCTACTGGCTCCCAGAGTGACAAAGAGGTGACACTGCCTAAGGAATCTGTCAGGGACCTAACAAAGTCCAAGGAGGCTATGGTGTCTATTTGTGCTATCCTTTGCTATCTGTAAAGCTAGAAGTCATCTGCATTCCATTATTCTAGAATATAGACAGTTTGTTTTACAAACAAAGGCTTTTCCTTATAGTTCTGAAGTCAAAGTGATGGAGAAAATAATATACAGTTATCCCTTCCACATCATGACTTTCCCCATCGTGGTTTTGATATATCGCAGGTTGGCATAAGAAATTAAATGGGAATTTTGAGGGAGTTTTGTGGAAGCCACAGACCAACATGTGAAGGCCATCAGATGATACAGAAAAAGTTTAGAAACTCAGAAAGGCATAAAATATATGTATAGTATTACAGTATATCAACATATTTTATCTTTTAATACCACAATAATTTAGACTTCTCTATTACAAAGGGAAGGCCAAAAAAATTTACTCAGATTTTTCCATAATGCAGGGGCACTGCACTTCTAGCTTCTGTGATGTAAAAGGACTGTACTAACATTTCAAGAGGCAAAATAACTCAAAGAAAAATCCCATGCTGAGGGGTCAGGAGAGCTGGGTTCCAATTCAGATTCTGTTGCCGACTACCTATACAATCACATTCAAGTCAAGTCATTTCTCTGGGCTTCAGTTTCCTCACCTGTAACATAACTAGAAGTTCTCTAAAATCTCTTGCAGTTCTAATATCTTGCCATTTCAAAGATTAGGAATGCTACAACTCTCCTATTTCTATTTCTTTCCTTCTTTCACTGCCAGATACCTGGAATATGTGGTCTATTCTTACTAATTCAATTTCCTTTCCTCTTATGTCTTTTCTGACCCCTGAGGTCTGCCTTTTACTCTCAGTACTATAATGAATCTTCCTCATTTAAGGTGCTATCTGCATCAGATTGCCTTTCTCAATACTGATTCTATTTATGTAGAGAAAAAGTACACTAGGCCTATATTCAGAAGATTTAGGTTAGAATCTCTACCTTTTCTCTTTGTGCCTTTGTGACCTTTTCCAAGTCACAATCTCACTGTCTCAATTTCCTCATCTGTAAAATGCAATAGACTAAATGATCTCTAAGTTTTTTTAATCTCTAAATTCCTTTGATTTAGTCATTCTGCAAATGTAATTGATGTTGTTGATGGGGACCCTTTGAGATATCCCTATTTTGGTTTCCATAACACTGACCGTAATAATTCTCCTCTTACCCTTCTGACTTTTCCTGCTTTTCTTTTCTTGTACTCTCCTCCTTCCTGTTGCTGATTATGAGTACTCCTCAAGGCTGTCTTTAGTCCTATGCTCTTCTCCCTTCACAGCCAGCCCTACAAAGAGTTCATGAATTCCCATGTCTCACTGACTGATGAGAGCAAATATTGTATGTTATACATCTTTGTATTCTTTATTGCATATTACACAACATTCAATACATATTCAGTGAATTGTGAAGATAGTTGCACAGAAGAAACAAAAGGATACCATCAGATAAATGTATGACCAGACAACAAGGTTGATTATGTGGTGAGAATGGGGATAATTAATATAAATTGATGGATAGGAAGCACCATTGGTAGTTACATAAGAGCTAGAGGCTTGGAGGAAAAGCCTCAATGTGTAGAGTGGACCCTTTTTGGAGGATTTATAGGAAGACATGGAGCAGGATGATAGGGCATGGATGTGTTATAATCCACATCATTGGAACAAATGCCAATGTGATGAGACGATAGATCCATCAAAGTATTGGAGAATGTATGGCTATTTAGCAGGGTTTAAGGTGGATGACCCTAAGTGCATGATGCATACATTAATTAACAAGTACACCAAATACCCACCAGCTCTCTGTCTGCTACTTGACTCATTTAATTATTTATTCTTATCTTGGGTTCTAAGTTCTAAAAACCTTTTTCTTCTCTTTTCTTTGTTCCATTTCTTCCTTTCTTCTCTTTTCAATTTTTCTTCTCTCTCTTCTCTCTTTTCTTCTCTCAGTCTCTGCTTATTTTTCAAGAAATTCAAAAGGGGAATTATTGTCTTTCTAGAAATATCCTGAAATCTCCTCATAAATTACTAAAATTGCAACATCTCTCTTACAAGTTCTATGATAATGTTTCTTTACAAGATAAGAGTTAAATTGTCTCTCAGGAAAGAAGTTCTTTTAGTCCTTCATCGCTGTATCTCATTCTATCGCTCTCGAGCCATCACAGATAACCTTCCAGGATGACAAACTCAGTCTCCTCATGGACTCCTTACAGATTGAGAAGCTAAACTGTAATTCTTCAAGATTACATTTCCTCTTAAACATACAAAATCTATACTCTCCATGGTAGAAATTATTGAAACTTTTGTTGCAAACATAAATGAATGAATTCAACTATCATTTATGCTGATAATTCCCAAATCTGTACCTCCAGTTCAGACATCTCACCTCTTAGCCAACCATATTTCCCTTAGGATATCTTAGCGTTGAAATCCTATCAATATCCTAAACCCAATATGTTTAAAATTGAAATCATCATCTTCTCCCTTCAAATGAATTTCCTTCACCAACTACCTTCACCTCTGTCAGTGACACCACCATTATCCCTTTCTTTCTTTCAAATTATAAACATTGGATTCATCTTTGACATTGTTTCTTTTTGTATTTGTCTTATCTTCCCAGATAAACTGTCATTTCTTGGAGTGATTAAGTCTTATTCTTCTCTTTTATTTTCCACGTATCCTATTTAGTACAGTGCTTAAAGACTATAGGCAAATAATCAACATTTTTTGATTAATCTGTTTCTAGAAAAAAAATAATGAAATTTATCTAGAGAAACAAAAGGCCAACAATCACAAGGGGAACAAAGACAGGAAATGGGTAGGAAAGGGACCTAACAGTAGCAAATTTCAAACTGTACTATAAAATAGTAATCATCAAAACAAGTCAGTACTGGTTTAAAAAAAATATAGAAATCAATCAGTGGAACATATTTGGCACACAACATAGCAAAACAAATGAACCTAGTAGCCTAGTGTTTGATAAGCCAAAAGCCCCCAACTACTGGGGTAAGATCTTATTATTTGACAAAAACTGGTGGGTAAACTGCTCAGCAGTTTTACAGAAATTAGGCGTAGACCAACACCTTACACCATATACCAAGTAAACTCCAAATGGGTCCATGATTGATGGGTTTCTTGATAACAGGCATTTGAGTATCTCATATAAGCAACAAATTTGAATGTCCATTCAAATAATATTCAAATGGAGTAATAGACTCCATTAATAAAAATAGATAAACGTTGGACTCAGTTTAGCTTCTGCAAACTGGGATCCTTTCTTATCAGTCTTTTTATTAAAATCTGAGGGAAATAGGATTCAGCAACCTCAGCTATCTGGAACATAACTGAACTAGGAAGTAAGTAAAAAAAAACTTCTGAGTAGCTAGAATGGTCATTCCCAAATCCATCCAATAAGGTTCATGTTCTTTACTCACAAGAGTGCTTTAAATTTCTCCATCAGAGCCTGATTAGTTTGAATTTATACAGGTGAAAGGCCAAAGACATTTGTCAGGGCATCACCCAAAGAAATGTTATTCACAATTCTAATGAGCTTGGTTATATTGGTTTACCTTTCATAGGATCACAGGATTATTTTTTGTTGCTGTTGCTGCTGCTGCTGCTGTGGTTCTTGTTATAGCTCAAAAGGACTCTTTGGGAGCTAGTTTTCTCATTTTGCAGATGGGAAAAATAAGGCACACAGGGTTAAGCTATTTACTCTATTTTTCCCATCTGTTAGGCACTATGGTCTTTTTTGGATTTTCTTTATCACTCTTAAGTCTATGAATCTTTTTCTTCCAAGAAAGAGCCATAGAATTTGTTTTTTTTTTTATTTTCTGTTGAGGGGAAATGGAATATATTCAGTCTGGTAACTGAAGTATGAATGAAGAAGAAAGGGTAGAAGAGTTTCTCAGGAGTCCACTACTGCTATCTCGGCTACCACCCACACTTAACACTCAGTTTAATTCAATTCAACAAATATTTCATAAGCACTCGTGCAAGGCACTGTGTGAGGTGCCACAGATGCAAAAACAAAATAAAACAGCCTTTGCACTCAAGGAGATTCCATTTTACTGGAATGGCACAAAAGTTGTAAATTCAAAGTATATGCAAAACAAAATAAAGTGATTTTGAGAGGGAGAAAACGTTAGTGACTGGAGGAATCAGGACAAGTCACTTGTAGAAGATGACACCTAATTTGTGCTTTGAAGAAAGCTAGGGAGTCTCATAGGGAAAGATAAGGAGGTCATTTATGCCAAGGTGGAAGGTTGAAAAATGAAATGTTGTGCACATGAAACCACTAGCCGGCCCATTTGACTGGGAAAAAATATGCTACAGGGAGCCATGTGAAATAAGGCTGTAAATATAGACGGGCATCATATTGTGGATGGGTTTTAGTGCGAGGCTAAGGATTTTGTAGATTATCCTAGAGGCAGTAGGAAACCATTAAAGATTTTTGAGTGGAAGGGGTGGCATGATCACCTCTATGACATGATCAGGTCTCTGTTTTAGAAACATCAGTTTATTGTGCTATAGGAAATGATGAGTAGACAGATTTCAGAAAAATCTGGAAAGACTTACACGAACTGATGCTGAGTGAAGTGAGCAGAACCAGGAGAACATTATATACAGAAACAGCAACATTCTGTGATGATCAACTGTGATAGACTTAGCTCTTCTCAGCAATACAATGATCTAAGACAATTCCAAAAGACTCAAGATGGAAAATGCTATCCACATCCCAAGAAAGAACAACGGAGTCTAAATGCAGATAGAAGCATAGTCTTTCATGGGTTTTTTGGTTTTTTTCTTTCTTGTGGTTTTCTCCTTTCGTTCTGATTCTTCTTTCACAGCATGACTAATATAGAAACATGTTCAACATGATTGCACATGTATAAGCTATATCAGATTGCTTCCTGTTTTAGGGAGGAGAAAGGGGAAGAAGGGAGAGAGGGAGAAAAATTTGGAACTCAAAATCTTATTTAAAAAATGAATGTTGATAATTATCTTTATATTTAATTGGAAAAAATAAAATACTGTTTAAAAAAGATATCAGTTTAGCAACTGAGGGAAGATGGATTGGAGAGAAAAGAGGCTGTAGGCAAGGAGACCAAATATTGACTATTCCACTTGATTATTGACATGTCATTGACACGTAGCACAATTCAACAAAACCAGATAAAGCTTACTCCTGCAAAAGATTTCTTTTTCAATTTGAAACATTTTATGTAAAATTTCCCCAAAATGAATCAAATATCTTTCATCCTAAACTTTCCACTCTTAGGAATTCTATTTCCTCCGCATCTCACAAATCACTCTCTTCTCTCTCTTCACATGCCACCACCCTGATTCAGGTCATTATAACCTCTCCCCTGGATTATCAGAATATATTCTTACTTGTCTCTGCTTCAAGTTCCTCCCTTCTCCAATCCATCTGCCACACAGCTGTTAAAGTGGCTTTTCTCAAGCACAGCTCTGACTATATTACTTTTCAACTAAACAAACTCTAAATTTCCTATTGCTACCAGGATAAAATACAAAATATTCAGCCTGGAATTTGAAGCTCTTCACAATCTGAACCCAACCTACCTTTCCAGTCTTAATATGCATAGTCTTATTCCCTTTCATACACTCTTTAGTTCAGCCAAACTGTCCTTTTTGCTATCCACATGCAATACTGTATCTCCATGTCTTTGCACAAGCAATCAATCCTCCATACCTGAAATTCTCTACACACACACACACACACACACACACACACACACACGCACACACACATACACAACCCTCATATTCAGTTGTTAAAATCCTTAGAGTTTTTTCCCCCAAAAAACTCAGCTCGACCACATTCTACATGAAACATTTCCTTACCTCTGACCAGATGCTAGAACTTTACCTGTCAAAAATATTTTACATTCTGTACATATTTAGTATGTACCTATTGTCTCCCTCTAAAATGTAAGATCCTTGAGAGAAGGGACTAGTTGTTTTGGATTTTGGTTTTGTTTGTGTTTTTTGTTTGTTTTTGTTTTTATTTTGGTCTGTGTGTACCCAGGGCCTAGCATGGAACAGGGTACCCAATAGAGGCTTTTTAAATGCCTGTTAATTAATTAGCAGATATGTTCCAATATATCCATAGCATTACTTTTTATAGCATCCAAAACTGGGAACAAAGTGAGTGCCCATCAATAGGGAATGGCTGAAAAAACTGTGGTATATGAACGGGACATAATTGTGTCATGAGATGAGGAATTCAGAGAAAACTGAAAAACTTCGTAAGAACTGATGCAAAGTGAAGTAAGCAAAACCAGAAGACTTCCTACAAGAATCACAAGAATGTAAATGAAAACACCAAAAGACAGCAGAACTCAGATCGTATGCAATGTCCAATATAAGTTCCAGAGGACCAATTATGAAACACAGAATGTTGTATAGAGTGGCAGATATGGCCTTTTTGTCAGATCATTTTGCTCAACTATTTTTAATAACAGATAATTCCATGGCAGAGTGTGAGGGTATTGAAAGGGACCATGATATAAAATGCAAATTTATCTGGAGAAATGTGTTCACTCATGAAAGTTCCATGTTAAAATTTTTAAAGTTTTCTAATCTATTGTCAACAGCATTTCCAAATAATTTTTACTTTAATGAATACATATAATAAGTAAGCTTTTTTTTCTTCCTGGTATTTGGAAATTTTTTTGTCCTATCAAGGTCATCCTCTCCTCCAACCCACTCCAATGTGAGTAGTCAGAGATTCAGTTACCCAAAACTGTACTTGGGACAAATTCGGTTGAATAAAAGGTAGCAGCTCAAAGAACGGACTGACGGGTGGAATGGAGGAGGAGATGGGACAATGGTGCACTTACATGGAGATCTGTGGCAGTGGATACATTGGAGCAGAAGACACTCTAATAGGAGACAGGACTATGGCAGTTCAATGATCAGTTCCACAACTGGCCACTGTGGAGGAAGGAGTGGACGTTTGCCCTCCAGGGAAGGAAATGTGCACCTATACTTTATGTCAGAGACCTGAGGAAAAGCCCTATTTGTCCCGTGACAGTTACAGTTCTAACAAACAATAGCTTCATGTCACATGAAATATAAAATGAGACACTTTTTAGGATAACAATGCCCCTCTTCCTCCTCTTCCCAACATCATTCTGTTTGGGATCAGACCAAGATTGACCAGGACACTCGGATACTTAGAAAGCTGAAAATTCCTGAAAATATAGCCTTGTCTAAACAATGCCCAATCAAAGGGTCCCCATCCCACTAGGCAACCAACTCAGTTCCAAGACAGCCTTGGGAGTTTGTGTATGACTTAAAACAAATCTGTAACTACTCCTAGGATGGTTTTGAGTACTAAAAATTAATGTAAGCTTCTGAGAATCTCCAGAAGACTGCTAAAGGGCCATTCCAGACCACAGTCAAGAACCGGGTTCATCTAGAGTAAGAGAGTAATAGACACCCTAACCCTAACCCTAACTCTAACCCTAACGCTAACCCCAGAGTAAGAAATACAATTCCCAAAACTATCTAGCCCTGAATCCTAAGGACTGAGTTAGGAACAATCTGGCTTCTAGAAGAAGAAGCGCAGGACATCACTCATTCCTTTTCCAATCTTCAGTATGCCAATGTGTGCCATTGAAGAAGTCACTGGCAGACACCTACATAGAGTTTTAGCAGATACCATATCATTTTCTAAATTAAGATAGTGTACAATTTACACACAAAGAGTTTCCAAAGTGATATTATTGGAAAATTCCCCAGGTTTCTCTACATGTTAATTTACAGTCTCAGATAAAGATAAGAATCAACATAATCTTAGTTCAATTCAGTCAGTTGAAAAAGCAATTTTTAAGTTCCTACAGAGGATACACAAACAAGAATGAAAAAAAATAAGCCTTGCTCTCAAGATGCTTACAGTCTATTATAGGAATACAACTTATAAAAAAACAGATAGATACAAGGTAATTTGAGGAGGAAAGGATCATTAGCAATTGGAGAAATCAAAGAAGGTGGCATTTGAGCTGAGACTTGAAGAAAGCTAAATTACAAAATCGTAACTAACATAAGGGCATTTGTAGCCAGGATGGGGCTAGTGTACTTTTCTTTGGAGGTGGTGGAGGGGGAGTAGTCTCACTTTCTCTTCCAACACTTCTGAGTGCAAGGCTTCCTCTCTTAGTGTGACTGTACCTGCAGTCTGACCATTTTATGTGCTCCTGTTAACACCGTCCCTACCTCCATCATTCAACTATTCTTGCACAGGTGAAAAATCTTCTAGTTAAGACTCTATTAAAGATTCTAAGAGGCAAATATGAGAAGGAAAGACATGCAAGGCATGGAGAATAGACTGCGCAAAGTCACAGAGGTAGGAAATGGAATTTTTAATTTGGATAACAGAAAGCAGGCCAGTTTGGCTGGAATGTAGCATATGTGAAGGGGAAAATGTGAAGTGAGTCTAGCTAGGCCAGTTGCAGCCGGATGGAGAAGGGCTTCAGATATCAAGCTCTGGAGGTTGTCTCTTACTCTAGAAGCAATAGAAGATTTAAAGTAGTTCACATGGAAGACAGGAACCATGCTTGTGCTTTTCTTGGTAGCTCCAGCACTAAATAGATTACCTGGAACATAGTAAGTATTTTATAAATGCCTGTTGACTGATGTAGTAGGAAGGCCGAATTTATAATCTCAAATATAATCATGTATATGTTTGAATGGTTCGAAATCGCAAGGTATGAGAGGTTCTCTAAGGAGAAAACAACAAGAAATTTATTTAGGCCCCACTGCAGCTGATCCGTGAACCAGCCTCCCCATTCTGACATCTTGACAAAAAGACTCCAGGCCCAGAAAGCCCACCTCACAAGAGTAACCAGGAGGCCACAGAAAAACAAGATAGTATTTAGCCAAATCATTTTTACTGGCCTCAAGTTCCTGCTCGCACTCCTGGGTCTACACACGGGTAAGCCCTGTTTCCGCAGCAGCTTCCGCTTCCCCTGAAACTATCTCTTGGCTCACCTTTCCTCACAGCTGAGCCTCTGGCGTTCTCAAGCCC
>CM053622.1:154239963-154282918 GCA_028646595.1 Phalanger gymnotis | reverse complement strand
AAAAGAGCCTAGACATCATCTTTCAAGAAATTATCAAGGAGAATTGCCCTGATATTCTAGAGCCAGAGGGTAAAATAGAAATCGAAAGACTCTACTGATTGCCTCTTGAAAGAGATCCCAAAAAGAAAACTCCTAGGAATATTGTCACCAAATTCCAGAGCTCCCAGATCAAGGAGAAAACACTGCAAGCAGCCAGAAAGAAACAATTTGAGTATTGTGGAAACACAATCATGATAACACAAGATCTAGCAGCGTCTATATTAAGGGATTGAAGGGCTTGGAATATGATATTCTGGAGGTCAAAGCAGCAGATTCAAGAATCACCTTCTCAGCAAAATTGAGTATACTACTCCAAGGCAAAATATGGATTTTCAATAAAATAGAGGACTTTCAAGCTTTCTCAGTGAAAAGACCAGAGCTGAATAGAAAATTTGACTTTCAAACACAAGAATCAAGAGAAACATGAAAAGGTAGAAAGAAAGAGAAATCATAAGACTTAGTAAAGTTGAATTGTTTTGTTTACATTCCTATATGGAAAGATGATGTGTGTAATTTATGAGACCTTTCTCAGTATCAGGGTAGTTGAAGGTAATGTACACATATATAGACAAAGGGCACATGGTGAGTTGAATATGAAGGAATGATATCTAAAAAACTAAAATAAAATTAAGGGATGAGAGAGGAATATATTGAGAGATAGAATGGGGTAAATTATCTCACATAAAAGTGGCAAGAAAAAGCAGTTCTGTTGGAAGGGAAGAGGGGGCAGGTGAGGGGAAATGAGTGAATCTTGCTCTCATCAGATTTGACTTGAGGAGGGAATAACATACACACTGAATTGGGTATCTTACCCCACAGGAAAGTAGGGGGAAGAGGATAAAAAGTGGAGATGATAGAAGGAAGGGCAGATAGGGGGAGAAGGCAATCAAAAGCAAACACTTTGGAAAAGAGACAGGGTCAAGGGAGAAAACTGAATAAAGGGGGACAGGATAGGATGGAGGGAAATATAGTTAGTCTTTCACAACATGATTATTGTGGAAATGTTTTATATAATGATATATGTGTGGCCTATGTCGAATTGCTTGCCTTCTTAGGGAGGTTGGGTGGGAAAGGAAGAGGGGAGTGAATTTGGAACTCAAAGTCTTAAAATCAGATGCTCAAAAGAAAAAGTTGTTTTTGCATGTAACTGAGAAATAATATATACAAGGAAGGGGGCATAGAAATCTATCCTGCCCTGCAATATAGTAAGCAGAAAGGGGATGGGGTGGGAAGTGGGGTGAGAGAAGGGAGGGCTGACTGGGGAACAAGGCAATCAGAGTATATGCCATCTTGGAGTTGGGGAAGGTAGAAATGGGGAGAAAATTTATAACTCAAAATCTTGTGGAAATCACTGTTGAAAACTAAAATATTAAATAAATAAATTATTAAACAAATAAATAAATGACAAGAGAAAAAGAAATTGAGCTGCTATTAGGTATAGTTTGGGGTTTTTAAAGTAATATAATACTTTATTTTTTATTTTTATTATTTTTATATTCTATAGTATATCTATATTTATATTCTATTGTTTATATATTATATTCATTTTTATATCTTTATTACATATTAATTTATTATTTTTAAGAAACACATACTGTTAGATAGCTAAATGATGCAGTGGATGAAGTGTTGGTCTAGGAAATGGAAAAAAGTTCAGTTCTAATCCAGCCTCAGGCCCTTCCTAGCTGTGTAACTCTGGAGAAGTCACTTTACTTCTGTTTGTCTCAGTAAACTCATCTGTAAAATGGGGATAATAATAGCACCTATCTCTAGAGTTTTGGGGAAGAAATTTGAATATATAAAGTGCTTTGCAAACCTTAAAGTGCTATAGAAATGCTAGTTGTCACGTTTAATTTAGCAAGGTAATATCAAAATTGCTCCATCTCTTTTTTTTCCTCTGTTCATTTAAGTAATATTTTATTAATGCTCTTTTCTGACATATTGATTATTACCCACTAACCTGGCACCATCACCCCCTTGGGAAAAAAGTTCTGTCCTGTAAAAACATATACAATGCAGAATATGTCAAATTAACACATTGTCCACGTCTGAGAATGCATTTCTCTGCATCAATGGTTCATTACTTCTTTGAGCTTATCCTGCAATATTATGTATTATAATTTTCTGTACTGGTATCTTCTCTCATTACTAGTCTGAAACAGTCTCACGAGAGCAGGGACTATGTCTTATGCAAGCTTTGCATCTCACCTAAGACCCAGCACAGTGTTCTGCACACAGTAGGTGGTAAGAGGCAACTTGTTGTAGTGGAAAGAAACCTGGTTTTGGAGTCAGCCTGGATTTGAATATTGGCTCTACTACTTATCATCTGTGTGCCTCAGGCCAAGTTAATTAGACATTTTAGGCCTCAGTTTCCTCATTTACGAAATGAGAAAGTTGGACTGGGTGATCTCTAAACCATCCTTCTGGTTTTAGAGCCCATGACGTATGATCTAAATGGACATTGAGTAAATGTTTGTTGATTGATGAATCACTTGAAACAGCTTCATGGAGTAACACGCTGCTCATAAACTGGAAATTAACTTCTCCTCCCTACAAGGGGGAAATAAAGGAAAAACCCAAGGGGACATTATGTACTAGTCCTGGATTGCTGAAGGTTAGAGGGTGTACCCCTGCAAAGCACTGGTGCCAACTCATGCATTTTAGCCACAAGGTGCTGGGGGCCTGAATCTGCAACAATTCATCACAAGGCAACATTGTGCAGTGAGTAGTAACCCCACCCCCTTCCCAAGAAAAACTCCCTAAGTGTGTCCAGACTCAGAGTATACCATGGACCTGGTAAAGTATCTTACTGCTGTCCTCCTATCATTTCTCCCTCTCCCCTCAGTCTCTGGAGTTTCCACAATCAGGAATAGGGTTAGATGGCATAGGGGGCCCAGAGCTGGTCAGGGGGCTAGAACTAGAGGCTGAGGATAAGTACTATAGAAAGAAAAAAGCCAGGGGTTGTAGGAGCAGAACACAGAGTGAATAAAGAGGATTGAGTTTTTAAGTGTTTTATGTTTTAAGATGCAAGGAACTTTGTTGGTATTATAGACAAGTTGCAGTAGAAGAGACAAATTTGCGTGCAGTAGTATAGTGCAGTAGAATAGTACAGTAGAATAGACAAAATTGCAATAGAATTGTCTTATTGGTCTGGGTAGGTACTCTCCTGAAGCTCCAAAATACTGTCAAAGCTAAGGCATCAAGTTCAAATCATGAGATAAGAAAAATAGAAGTATTTGGCATTCAGTTACATGCACTTTCTTGGCATCCCTATACTCCAAGCCCACCCAAAGCCAGTAGAACTAAGTCCTAGGATATGATGATGATGATGATGATGATGATGACGATGATGATGATATCAAGGACAATGATGATTACAACACTATATTAATAATTACATTGTAAGTAAATGTTGCCATACTGAATACTCATAACCCCCATACAATATGGAATACAAAAGCCCTAAAATATAGAGATTTAACAGAAGAAATCTAAATTGTGGGAACAGAATGAAATACATACTATTCCCACATCCTGTCTGCTACCAGAGTTGTCCAAGAGTAGCTTTCAGCAAGCCTACAGAAGATGAGGTTACATTCCAATATTATTATTCAATTGTAAAAAGTGGTCTTTTTAAACCACCTGCTCAAGGGTCCATCAACATCCAACATAGAAGAAAAATAATAGGCTAGCAACTTGCCCTAGGACATTTCTATCTGAATTCTATCAAATATAAATTGAGAATAATAACAATTATTATATTTACTGTTATTATCATCATCATTATCATTATTATGACAGCTCTCATTTATATAACAAACTTGAAGGTTTGCAATGTTGAGACTGCTCAACGGTTAGAGATTAAGACAGGGACATTCTCAGGGAAATCTACTCAAGCCTGCAGCCATTCTGGTGGGAAGATCCTCAATAACAACTTGCATTTACTTTATTACCTTAAAGTTCTTAGAATCATAAGGTCACAGATTTAGATCTAGAAGGATCCTCAGAGGTATCTTATCTAAATCCTTCATTTTACTTAAAGATTTTTCTCAATTGATGAAAAAATTATTTTCTCTGCCTTCTACCTCACCTCCCTCCCTCCCACCATTGAAAAAAAAGAAAACAACAGTTTTGTAACAGATATGAATAGTCAAATGTAACAAATTCCCAAATTGGTCATGTCCAAAAATATATATCTCATTCAGCATCCTGTGTCTGTCACCTCTTTTCAGAAGGTGAGTAGTATGTTTAATCATCCTTCTTCTTGACTTGTGGTTGGTCATTACATTGATCAGTCTTTGTCTTTAGAAGTTGGACATCTTTACAACACTTTTGTTATTACATACCTTTTTCTCCTGGTATTCTTGCTCACCTCATTTTGCATCAGTTCATACAAGTCTTGCCAAGTTTCTCTAAAACCATCCCTTTTATAATTTCTTACATCACAAGAGTATACCATTACATTCACATGCCATAATTTATTCAGCCATTTACCAATTAATGTGTACCACTACCACCCCTTTGGTTTCCAATTCTTTACTATTACAAAAAAAAGCTGCTATAAAGAGAAATTGTACATAACGGTTCTTTTCTTCTTTCTTTTATCTGTTGGTATATATGCTTAATAGTGGCATAGTTGAATCAAAGGGTGTGAACAGTTGGGTGATTTTCTGTACATAGTTCCAATTTGCTTTCTATACTATCTGGACCATTCATAGTTCACCAACAGTGCACAAATGTGCCTGTTTCCCCACAGCCCTGCCAGTAATTGTCAATTCCCTTTTTCGGTCAACTTTATCAATTTTATGGGTGTAAGAATCTTAGAGTCGCTTTAATTTGCATTTCTGTACTAATGATTTGGAGCATTTTTCATATGGCTGTTAATAACTTGGATTTCTTTCTTTGAAAATTGGCTGTTCATGTGCTTTGACCATTTACTAGTTGAGAATGACTTATTCTTATAAATTCAGATTTGTTCTCTATGTATCTTGGAAATGAGACCTTTATCAGAGAAATTTGCTACAAATATTTTTCCCAGTTGTGTTTCCCTTCTAATTTTAGCTAAATTTTTTGTTTTGTTCATGCAAGAACTTTTAGGTTTCCCCTTTCTTCCTCTGTGATCTCTATTCCTTGTTTGGTTGTGAACTCTTCCCCTATCCATAGATCCAGAAAGGAATTTCTTGTTTCTCTAATTTTCTTATGATGCCATCCTTCATATCCTTTATATCTAAGCCATGTATGTATCCATTTTAAGCTTGTCTTGGTATAAAGTATGAGATATTGTTCTATCTAGATGGATAGATCTAGCTCTCTACCAATATATCTAGATACTGGTTTCTGCCAGACTGCTTTTCTCGGTAGTTTTTGTTTAAAAGTGAGTCCTTACTGAGGTAACTGGGCTCTTTGGGTTCTTCAAACACTAGGCTACTGTTGTATGCTATATTACTAATTTGTCATTCTATTTTTAACCAGTACCAAATCATTTCAACAATTAACTGATTTGTAATATAATTTGAGATTAGTATAATTATCGTTCAGTTGTTTTTAGTTGTGTCTGACTCTTCATGACTCCATTTGGGGTTTTCTTGGCAAAGATGATGGAATGGTTTCCCATTTCCTTCTTCAGCTCATTTTACAGATGAGGAAACTGAGGCAAACAGAGTTAAGTGACTTGTCCAGGGTCACATAGCTAGTAAATGTCTGAGGCCAGATTTGAACTCATGAAGATAAGTCTTCCTGACTCGAGGCCTAGCACTCTATCTACTGCGCCACCTCACTGCTTTAGTGTAATTATAGTATAACCTGACACTAGCTTCCTTCCTTTCCACTTTTTTTTGTTATTTCCCTTAAAATATTTAACCTTTTGTCCCTCCAGATGAATTTCATTATTATTTTGTCTGCTCTATAAAATAATCATTTGGTAGTTTGATTAGTATGGCACTGAATAAATAAATTAATTTAGATAGTATTGTAGCATTGTCATTCTTATTATATTGTCTCAGCTTCCCACAGGCAATTAATATTTCTCCAATTACTTGGGTTTGTCTCTATTTCCATAAAGAATATTCTGTTGTTGTGTTCACATAGTGCCTGTGTATACATTAGACATTAACTTCCTCATTTTACAAATGATCAAACTGAGATTTATAGACTTTCCCTAATAACTTTACCTAGATCACAGAGGTAGGAAGTGATGGGGGCTAGGTAGTTTAAGGGAGAAAGCAAAAACAATTGGGAGGACTTCTTCTTCTTGTTCCCAACTTTGGGATATGGGAGTAGCCACTGCATTTTTCTCTTCCTGCTGGGAATACCTACTTCCTAGCTACCGTATACCTCACCACAACTCTATGCTAGGAGGAAAAAAGAAAAGGAAAGATATTATGGCTAATCAATATCCTTCAACTTCACCAAGGGCAGACCAGCTTCCAAAGGAAAGGAACACTGCAGAAAGCTACTCACCTCTGAGAAAAGCATCCTGAATCCACCCAGCTTGCTCATGCCACCTAAGACCATTTATTTAGGACTCCTGCAGCTTAGAGGGATGGACGTTTCCTCCCATATTTTCTGCAGTTGAAGAGCTATAAGATAAAAATCAAAACAATAAGATTCTTTCTCAATCATATCAAGCACCAGTTAAGGATTAAAAAAAAACAACCTAATGTTTTGGACCAAGGTTCAAACCTCCATCCTGTTTTATCTCTGTGTATTACAAGTTATTCATTGACTCTTCCCCTAACAGCCCTTCCCTTTGACAATTAAGGATGTATACAAAGAACATACCAATTATGACAGATTATAATTTTAGGATGAGGTAGCTCTAAAAATATGCAAATTAGGAATCATGAGCAGCTTAATGAATAAAGACCTGAGGATTGAAGGGAAAGGGTGGGCAGGGGAGGGGAAAGGGTACTTAACTAGTTTTTGGTGATCTCAGCTCCAATATGCCCATCCATATTCACTTTTCAGGTTTTTAATTTTGCCAAGTGCCTCCTTTTTCTTCTAACTTTAGTAGTACCAGGAAAGGAGAACCTTGACCTAATGTGTGTGTTGATGGGCTTTTGGAGATGTTTTGTTTTCTGTATCATTGTATGTGCCTCTGACTGCTGTGTCTTAGGCATTTTTTTGTGGTGGAGGAAATAATCTACTTTCCTAAGCCTAAAAATATTAATAAATAAAAATTTTGTTCCTTGGTTCCTGAGAAACTGTGTTCTACCAGTGTGATTCCTATTAATGCAAGATTAGAGGCAAAGAAAATAAATGTTTTAATCCTTATCAAAGCAAGTTGAGCACAGTTTCTCACTTCTTACCTGAGGTCACTTTCTCATTCTTCTTCCCATTGCTATTGGACTAAATGACCCCTCTTTAGTGGTCAAATGGTCATGATGAAGGGTGGTGTCTCCCAGGGGGTAAATGTAGCCTAGATCAAAATTATTCCAAAAATCATGGGAATTTTCACAAAGGGAACCCTGGTAACAAGTATAGCCGCATCTTTGGGGAAGAGAAAGAGTCCCAGGGAATGCAGCTTTGTAGATAAGAATAAAAACATCTTAACAGGCCACAAAATTTAACCAGTTGCTCAGCACTACACAGGTAGCAAAATAAACAAAAATGGCATTCTTTTACTTAGTGCGTATAATGCCTGGCCCCAAGAATATGAACAGAAAGTTACATGCCTGGCTGATTTAGCTGTAAAATGCTTGTCTGCTTGTTGGCTGAATACAACAATCTCCTGAGAAAATGCAAAGGCATGTTTTTTTTTTCTGTCTTGATTACTGTTGGAAGCCCCCATTAAGGAAAATAGTTAATTATTACCTCGAAATCCATCTGGGGTCAGGCCTTTTTCAACTGATTTTTCTGTCCTTAGGAAACAGTTCTTTGAAATTAATGTGCTGCCATTAACAGGTGATGATGTTCTTTTTGAGGAAAATGTTTTCTTAGGTTATTTGCTGGGGATAGAACTTTGCTTTGATACAATTTCCTAAGACATGTTACAAAGAAGATGCTGATCTGTACTGGCAAAGGGGATTCCTCATTGGAAGCATCCAACACCAATGATATCCCAGGTATGTTATTCCTAAAATGCATGAGAATGCAGAGGAAGACCAACACAGGTGTAGTGGCTAACAAATCTTGATTTATGACTTTCATTAGATACTTGCTTTTAGTTGTGATGTCCTGAATAAAAATTACATTGATGCTTTGATTTTCTCCTATGGAATGAAATAGTAAAAGGAGAAAGATGAACAACTTTTCATTATTATAATGTGACTTCATTATTTGCAGGGGTAAGGTATGTTTAGAACCCAACTAATGCTTATATTTCAAATGAACAATTGTCTATTATGGCCCATGTGAAGAGTATTTCAGACCAACAACTGTTAAAGAGTAAGGCTCCAGTGTCAGAATGGAGCAGGGCCCTGGGTCTGGGGTGGAGGAGGCAGGGTGGGTTGGCTTTGAGGCAGGAAAGACTGGTCTGCACCTGATGAGAACTAGGCAGGGGAGAGAAAGGGCTCTTCCACTGCCTGTTTGTACTGGATATCTGGGAGCCCTTTGGGATCTAGAAGACTGTGAAAAGACTACTACCAGAGAGGGGGAGAGATGCTAACAGGAACACAAGTCATGGCTATGTCATTGCTAGGTCGTATATCTGTCATCACACAAGTACTGTGCCAATTATGCACCAATATCATACCAATCATGTGCCAATGTCATATAGACACAACCCTCTGTCACAATACTTCATGCCAATGTCACGCAAACATCTTGTTGATTTCATGCCAGTGTCCCCAAATATCCTGTTGGTTACATGCAAACATGCCACTTATGTGCCAGTGTCACACAAGCATTGCCTTCAAAATTAAACATCATTCTGATACAACACCAATACCATGCAAATTTCAAGCCAATTACACACCAGTGTCATGCAAAACTCATGCCAATTGGTCAATAATCTAGTGTCTGATAAACCCAAGATCCCAGTTATTGGGACAAGAACTCACTATTTGAAAACAAAACTGAAAAAACTGCTGGGAAAACTGTAAAGTAGCCTGGCAAAATTGGGCATAGATCAATATCTCACACCGTATACCAAAAAAGGTCAAAATGGGTATATTATTTAGATATGAAGGGTGTTATCACAAGCAAATTAGAAAAACAATGAAAATTTTACTTGTCATATCTATGGATAAGGGAAAAGTTTATGACCAAACAAGAGATAGAGAAGATCATGGGAAGTAAAATGGATAATTTTGATTTATGTTACATTAAAAAAGTTTTACACAAACAAAACCAATGCAGCCAAAATTAGAAGGAAAGCAGGAAACCAGGGGTAAACATTTTAAGGCAAATTTCTCTGATAAAGACCTCATGTCCCAAACATGTAGGGAACTGAGTCAAATTAATAAGAATGAATCATTCTCCAATTGTTAAATGGTCAAAGGATAAGAACAGGCAGTTTTCAGAAGAAGAAATCAAAGTTATCTATGGTCATACGAAAAAATTCTCTAAAAAAGGTCTGGGGTACCACCTCACCGAACATGTCAGAAAAGGAAAATGACAAAAGATAGAGGGGATGGGGAAAAGGGGAGACATTAATGCACTGTTGGTGAAGTGAACTGGTCCAAACATTCTGGAGAACAATTTAGAATGATGCCCAAAGGACTATAAAACTGTGTTTACCCTTTGACCCAGCAATACCACTGTGAGTTCTGTATCCCAAAGAGATTTTAAAAAGGACATATATGCACAAAAATGTTTAAGCAGCTCTTTTTGTGATGGCAAAGAATTGGAAACTGATGGGATGCCCATCAATTGAGGAATGGCTGAACAAATTGTTGTATATGATTGTGATAAAATACTATTGTGCTATAAGAAATGATGAACTGGATGGTTTCAAGAAAAACCTGGGAAGACCTATAGGAACTGATGCAAAGTGAAGTGAGCAGAACCAGGAGATCATTGTACATAATAACAGCAATACTGAAAGGATGATCAATGGTGAAAGACTTGGATCAATAGAATGATCCAAGACAATTCTGAAGGACTCATGATGAAGCACGCTGCCTCCAGAGAGAGAACTGATGAACTCTGATTACCAATTGAAGTATGTTTTCACTTTCTTTATTTTTCTTACTTTTGTTGCAACATAGCTAATATACAAATAAGTTTTACATGATTTCACATGTATAATTGACATCATCTTGCTTGCCTTCGCAATGAGTGGGGGAAAAGCTGGAAGGAGGAAAGGAATTTGGAACTCAAAAAATTTAAGAAATGATAAAAATAAATACATAATAAAAATTTAAAAAGTAATTTCTGGGTTAAAATGCTACTTCTGATGCTTATTACTTGTACAACTTTGGACAAGTCACTTAAACACCCTGGACCTCAATTTTCTCAATTTGTAGAAAACGAAGGGGTTGGGGTATACGGCCAAGGAGGTCTCTTTCAAATCCACATCTAACTGCTTATGATCCTGTTGTTTGACTTCTCAGGGCACCAGGCCATTCTCTAAGACTTTAAGTTGCAGAGTAAGTAATAATTTGCCCTGGTAATGGGCATTCTCCCCCTGATTGTTTCCCAAGCCAATTAAATCAGAGGGTCAGCCTACCAAAAATATGTGTCAGGCACTATGCTAGGCACTGGTAATAAAGAGACAAGAATTAATATAGTTCTTGCCTTCAAGGATTATTCTGTCAGAGACAATATGTACGCATCTAAATAAATACAAAAATATACAAAGCAATTTGGGGTGCATGGGTGTCACTAGCAGCTGCGGAGTTTCAGGA
Source organism: Phalanger gymnotis (assembly GCA_028646595.1). Lineage (NCBI taxonomy): Eukaryota > Metazoa > Chordata > Mammalia > Diprotodontia > Phalangeridae > Phalanger > Phalanger gymnotis. The sequence goes on along the minus strand of CM053622.1, from coordinate 154,272,092 downwards.
AATGCTTCATATAGGAGGTGGTCTTGAGATGAGCTTTGAAGGAAGCTAGGATATTCTAGCCACCAGCAGCTAGGTGGCACAGTGGATAGAGTGCCAGGCCTGGAGTTAGGAAGACTCATCTTCATGAGTTCAAATTTGGTTTCTTCAGACACTTACTAGCTGTGTGATCCTGGGCAAGTCACTTAATCCCGTTTGCCTCAGTTTCCTTATCAGTAAATTGAGCTGAAGAAGGAAATGGCCAACCACTCCAGTATCTTTGCCAAAAACACCGCACATAAGGTCACAAAGAGCCAGACACAACTGAACAACAATTACAATTACAAGGACATTAGAGCCTGTGTGTGCAAAAGCACAGAGATGGAAGATGGAATTTTCTTATGAAGAACAAAAAATAAACCAGTGTGTGAAGGGGAGCAATTTGTAATAAGTTTTCAAAGGTTGCATGTTGTTCAGTCATGTCCAGCTCTTTGTGACCCCATGAACTATAACACACCAATACTGGGCGTGGTGTTTTCTTGGCAAAGTGGCAAACTGGAGTGGTTTGCCATTTCCTTTTCCAGGCAAAGGAAAATAATGTGTAATAAGTCTGGACAGGTAATTGGATTGTGACAGTTTTAAAATGCTAAATAGTGGAATTTATTTCTTCTCCCAGAAGCAACAGCAAACCTTAACATTCATCCTGTGTTTGGGTAAGGTGGGGGGCCAGGTCTGACAGTCCCCATGGGACTATAAAAGGTCTCAAGATCATAGGATCATAAATTTAGAGTGGGAAGGAACCTTGGAGGCTATTGAGTACATCTTCTTCATTTTACAGATGAAGAAACTGAGATACAGAAAAGTGAATTGATTTCATCTTACATCAACCAACAAGAAAAACATTTATTTGGTTGGTTATTTAATAAATTAGCTTTTCGGCAAAATTTTTATTACCTCTTCTCTAAAAGTAATACCGCTGTCCCTACAGAGTGTGCCAGGTTCTAGCAATGATGTTTCCTGTATACCCATACAGGTAGAGATGGAGAAGGGAAGAAGGGGAAAGACAAGATGGGGACGGGGGAAGACATGAAATGTCCAAGACCCAAAAAGTCATGGAAAGATTCAGGAAGGCAAAGAAAGTGATGTCCCTGCTAGAGAATCACTTCCACAGTTGGGGTGGGGGGAGAGAAGAGAGAGATGGGAGGGGAGGGGAATACAGGGGAGAGGAGGGAGGTGAGCAAGTAGAGAGAGGAGACAGGGGGGAGGCGGGCAGAGGAGAAAGAGAATAGGTGAAAAGGAGATGGAGGGGAGAAAAGGGAAGGGGAGGGGAGGAGTGAAAGGAGAGACGGGGAGAGAGACAGAGACATCAGGCTTCAGAATCCTGGACTCAAAGAACCCCAAACCATCTTCCCCACATCCGACAGATGGACAGATGGGAAGGATCTTTGCTCTTTAGGGAGTGATTCCTTTCTCTACTAAACTGGAGCCGCCTGATCTACATATCCCACTTGCCCTCATCGGCGGATTCCACCCCCCCCCCCCGCCCCGCCCCGGCGCCCCGCATGCAGTCCTGCGGTAGGCTCCTGGGTTCCCCTGCACGCCGAGCAGAGTAAAGAGAAGTTTCTCCCGAAGGAGACTGGTCTAGTTTCTCCCCAGAAGGTCGCCTTTGGGTCAGACTAGCTCCTCCTCCTCCAGGGCTCTGGGCCTGGGGTCAGGGTTCCAGCCAGAAGCCAGTGGCTGGGTTTCCGGCTATCTGCAGCAGGCATTGCTCACTCCACCCTCCTGGCACGCTGAGCTCTGCCTGGAGCTGCGGGGATTCCCACTTTTGCCCTTCGCATTATTAGCCTGGCGGACTGGGCTGTGGTATTAATGTGGATCATTTTACCTTCGGGTTGCAACAAGGAAAATGACCTGCGGGAAAATGTCAGTGGTTCATTATTATAGAAGTTCCACCCTCTATAAATAAATGCTTTCTATAAATAAGTGCTATTAAGTAACATTGCCAGCAAGGATTACGATAACCAGTCTCCCATTCAGACTCCTTCAGGGTATGTGATCTAGTGGAAAAAGGCTCTTGGTTGAGAGTTAAAAGTTCCTAGAGTTACTAACATTAAAAAAAAAAATCACCTCACTTTCCGGGGGTTCATCTCCTGCTTACTCCCCACTCCCCCACAACCTCTTCCCCCCCAAAAATAGTTATTTGTTCCCAAGGTAATCTTCAGGATGGTATATTGACATAGAAATTATATTATGGACCTTCTTACACAAAAAGACACTTTTACACAGATGAAGTACAATCAAAATTAGCATCAATAAATATTTAAGTACCCAGTATGTGCCAGGCACTGAGCTAAGTGCTAGGGATACAAAAAGAGGCAAAATACAATCCCTACCCTCAAGGAGCTCACAATCTAATAGGAGAGACAACAAATATGTGCAAACTTTATACAAGATAAATAGGAAATAATTTTAAAAGGGAAGGCACTAGAATTAGAAGGAGCTGGGAAAGGCTTCCTCTAGAAAATCATGACCCAAATGGAGAAATGGAGGTAGTTCACAGAGGACAGAGAACTCTAAGTTGGATGTTAAAGGTTCCATTCATGCTCTAATGATGGAGCTGCACCTTGGCCTTGATAACATTGAGAGGCAGAAGATTCATAAGCTGTTGAATGCATATGAACCAGTGGGAGTAGGACCCTCCTTTAACATTAGTGAACATTATCTGTTATTATCTCTGGGAATTAATACTCCTGCCCTCAAGTAGCTTATATTTTTGTTTGGACAAACACAACTAAAACCCACGAAAAGATAAGAAGCAATGCAAAATAGTTTAAAATCAAGTACTAAAATGTGGGAAAATAATATATTACTTTTCTTTCCTTGGTTCTCAGTTAACTTGTCTAAAAAATGAGGGCTTGCACTAAGGTCTCTTCTAGCTCTAAAGCTAAAAAGTTTGCTCCAATGGGGACTTTTATTCTTCCTGAGATGCCCAGCTACCCTGCCATAGAAGCTCTCTTATTTTTTTAGCCATACTCTTCCATTTTCCAACTTCTTGACCCAAAATCAGGATTTCCCTCTGCCCAAGAGTATCCTTTTTCTTCATTGTTTCCTCCTAGAAGTACTTCTTTCTTTCAAGAAACATTTCATCCTCCCTAATATTCTGAAAAGTTGAAATATATTCCTCCAGCCCTTTCACTTAAAATCAAGATAGATACCTGGTGTTGGAAGGAAAATCCATAAACATGATCTGTGGGTCTCTGCAAAATTCTTGTCTTCTATACTTGCTTGAAGCTAGAAATGCAATTCTTTATCTTTTTCTTTTTGTTTCTTTTATGGATCTCTTGACTAGCTTTTTAGTTAACTGTGATGGCAAACTCATATTTACCACAAATGTTTGAAGCTTGATTTATTTAGGATGTTCGTCCCACTGGATCTGCTCAGATGTTTTTAGCTGGCAATTCCCACTTCCCTGACATGTCTTAATATAGATAGAAATAGGGGTTAATAAGCAAAAAGAAATCTAATTATCTAATTATATCTCCTTGCCACAGAACTCCAGATTGTTCCTTGCCCTCTTGGCATTTTTCTCTTCTTTTGTACAAACTAAAAAAAATAGGAGAAAAGCCTTTTCTTCACAGGACCATGGTCACAAAATCATGTCACAGACCTCAGGGATAGGCTCAGGGTAGAATGTGATCAGTTTCACTGCGTGATGTTAAAATAAACAAATGAATTGAGAAAACTCCAAGCCAGAAGGGATCAGGAATTAGGGCTAATCGTTGGTGCTCTATACACTGAGTTTTTAACCTAGTGAACCTTCTCTGTCCAGAGAACTGGGATTAGACAAGCTACCTGTTAGACAAACTGGGCATGCTCAAAGACCCCTCAAGGCCAGCTCCATGTTAGAACTGAGAATGCTTAGAACCTCAGGCTATACAAACATAAAAGTAAGACAGTTCTAGGCAGGAATGCCAGGAGAGTTACAGGGATGGTCAGAAGATCTTTAGGACGGTCAATTGACCTGACTTCTCTAGGAACAATAGTAGCAAAGTAACATTGATTTGATTACTGGGGGGGGCAGGGGAGGGGAAAAAGGGCAAAGAGAAAATGTGGTAAATGCTATGCCATACTGGATGGAAAGATGACCAAGGTAAATGCCTAGTTAAGATATAAAGCATGGTCTGGACTAATGATCTGCATCTGTTCAGAGGAAACAACTTTGTGTATTCCAAATAAGGAATGATGTAGATTCACAGAAGCCACTAGTAAAAGGTCATCTTCTAAGGGTCAGAGGAAAAAGAGGTGAGTAATGGTGACTGATGACTCCCTGTTGAGAGGTAACAAGGCAGCCAATTGTTGAATTGCCTTCAAGAATAGAGAAATCAACTGGGGATGTTACATCCCAAGAAATGACATGACCAGGATGTGACACAGACTTGCCAACTTGACAGACACTACCCATACCTCATGATTCACATGTTGACAAGTGATCCCACCAAAGGGAACTTATAAGGCCTTGGGGGCAAAAGTAATGAATGTTCTTTGGACTCATGGAGCTACCACCTTAATTTAAGCCCTTATTAACTATCACTGAGATTACTGCAACAGCCTCCTAATTGATCCCTGCCCCAAGGCTCTTCCTACTTCAGTTAATCAAACAGTAAGCATTCATTAAGCTCCTACTATGTGCCAGGCATAGTGCTAACAAAAAGAGGCAAAAGACTGTCCCTGCCCTCAAAGAGCTTACATTCTAATCAGGGAGACAAATATAGATAAAGCAAGCTATCTACATGGGACAAATAGGAAATAATTAAGAAAGGGAAGGTACTAGAATTAATTGGGGCTAAAGAAGGTTTCTAGCAAAAGAAGGGATTTTAGTAGAGACTTAAAGGAAGCTAAGGAGGACAATAGGTGGAATGGTGGAAAGAGAATGTTCCAGGCATGGAGGACAGCCAGAGAGAATGCCCAGAGCCAAGAGAGGGAGCATCTTGTTTGTGGAACACCCAAGAGGTCAGAGTTACTGGATCAAAGATTAAAATGCAAAAAGACTAGAAAAAGACAAATGTTTTTGAGGGGCTGCAGAAAAACAGACACATTATAATATACCGTTGGTGGAGCCCTGAATTGGTCCACATATTCTGGAAAGGAATTTTGAACTCATCCCCTCAAAAACACTAAACTATGCATATCTTTTGACCCAGGATCGATATCCCAAACAGATCAAAGAAAGAGGAAAAGTAACCAGATAAAAATATTTATAGTAGGCTTTTTAGTGGTGAAAAATTGAAAACTAAGGAGGTACCCATCCATTGCAGAATGAGTGAACAAATTATTGTGTATGACTGTGATGGAATACCATTGTGCTGTAAGAAATGACAAAAGGAATGGTTTCAGAAAAACCTGGGAAATTTGTATGAATTGATGCAAAGTGAAGTAAGGATAGAAGAACAATGAGTACAGAAACAACACAGACAAGATAAACAACTCTGAAAGTCTTAAGCGCTTTGATCAATGCAAAGAGCAGCCATGATTCCAAAGGATGGATGATGATGCATACTACCCGCCTCCTGAGAGAGGTGATAAGATGCAAAATGAGACATAGAGAGCAGTAATGTAAGAATCTATTTTTGATTCACTATGCATGTTTATTATGATGGTCTTGTTTTCCTTTTTTTTTTAAATAGGGGAAATAAACACTTGTTCATTGAAATTTATATTGACAAAACAAAATAGGTTATGTCACACCTATGCCATACTCTCTTTTTCTAATGGGCTAATCAGACTGGTAGATCAGGAGAATGACATGATATAAATAGATTTTTAGTCAAACGCTTGACAAAATCCCTCTGTCACTGTGGTCAAGACAGAGAGCTATGGACTAGGTAATGGTACCCCTATGTAAATTTAAAATTGGTGACATGACTAGGAGCCATTAAGACTGGCTGAGGTCAACTTGATTGCTGGTAGAGTGCCCAAATGGCCCATCCTTTTCTCTGTCCTGTTTAACACTTCCATCAATGACTTCAGTGAAGGCAGAGTTGACTTGCTTATCAAATTTGCAGATGACAAGAAGGTGAGCCATAGAGTTAACACATTGGATGACACAGTCAAGTTCCAAAAAGGTCTAGACCCTTAGAATGATGGGCTAAATGGAATAAGGTGAAACTTAACGAGCAAGACTTTATAGTTTACATTTGGGATCAAAAGATCAACCATATGTACATACATATATACATATATTTTATATATTATATATATGCATATATACACACACACACACACACATATATTGAGGGAGATATGACTAGACAACATAAATTCTTTTTAAAAAAATATTTTATTTTTCCCCAATTGACAAATGGTCAAAGGATATAAACAGGCAGCTCTCAGAGGAAGAAATTAAAGCTATTTATAGTCACACAAAAAAATGCTCTAAATCACTATTGATCAGAGAAATGCAAATTAAAACAGCTCTGAGGTACCACATCACACTTATCAGATTGACTAACATGACAAAACAGGAAAATGACAAATGTTGGAGAAGATGTGGGAAAATTGGAACACTAATTTCATTTTTAGTGGAGTTGTGAGCTGATCCAACCTTTCCAGAAAGCAATTTGGAACTATGCCCAAAGAGCTATAAAAATGTGCATACTATTTGACCCAGCAATACTACTTCTAGGGCTATATCCCAATGAGATCATAAAAACAGGAAAAGGACCCACAGGTACAAAAATATTTATAGCAGCTCTTTTGTGGTGGCCAAGAACTGGAAATTGAAGGCATGCTCATCAATTGGAGAATGACTGGACAAGTTGCCGCGTATGAATGTAATGGAATACTATTGTGCTACAAGAAATGATGAACAGGAGGACTTCAGAAAATCCTGAAAAGACTTATATGAACTGATGCTGAGTGAAGTGAGCAGAACCAGGAGAACATTGTACACAGTAACAACCATAGTGTGTGATGACTGACTTTGATAGACTTAGCTCTTCTCAGCAGTGCAAGGACCAAATAATTCCAAAAGACTCATGATAGAAAATGCCATCCACATCCAGAGAAAGCACTATGGAGTCTGAATGCAGATGAAAGCATACTATTCCCTCTCTTTTTTTGTTGTTGTTTTGTTTTGTCTTTCTCATGGTTCCTCCCATTCATTCTAATTCTTCTATACAACGTGACTAGTGTAAAAATATGTTTAATAGGAATGTATATGTAGAACCTATATGAGATTGCATGCCATCTTGCGGGGGGAGGGAAATGGGGGAAATTTAAAAGTTATGGAAGTGAATGTTGAAAGCTAAATATAAATAAATTAATTTTTAAAAAATATTTTATTTTTCCTCCAGTTATGTGTAAAGACAATTGTTAACATTCATTTTTAAAAAAATTTTTGAGTTTCAAATTTTCTCTCTCCTCTGAGACAGTAAGCAATTTGGTATAGATGTTCATGCATGTTCATGCATGTTCAATCATGCAAAACATATTACCATATTAGTCATGTTGTGAAAGAAGACACAGATCCAAAGGAGAAAAAAACATAAAAAATACAGAAAATGAAAAATAGTATGCTTCAATCTGCATTGAGACTCCATCAGTTCTTTCTCTGAAGGTAGATAGCATTTTTCATCATGAATCCTTCAGAATTGTCTTGGATCAGCTAAGTCATTCATAGTTGATCATTGTACTATATTGTTGTGACTGTATACAATGTTCTCCTGGTTCTGCTCACTTCGCTTTGCATCAGTTCATATAAGTCTTTCCAGGTTTTTCAGAAATTGTTTTGCTCATCATTTCTTAGAGCACAGTAATGTTCTATTACAATCATATACCACAACTTGTTCAGCTATTCCCCAATTGATGAACATCCCCTCGATTTCCAGTTCTTTGCCCCCACAAAAAGAGCTGTTAGAAATATTTTTGTACAAATGGGCCCTTCTCCCTGCCCCCCCTTTTTATCTCTTTGGGTTACAGACTTATTAGTAGTATTGCTGAATCAAAGTATATGCACAGTTTTATAGCCCTTTGGGCACAGTTCCAAATTGCTCTCTGGAATAGACAATACAAATTCAATATGAATCAACAGTAAGCTATGGCAGCCAAACAAACAAAAGCTACTGTTCTGGGATACATTAAGGGAGGCAAACTTTCACAGAATCAGAAAATTTTGGAGTTGGAAGGATCTTCAGAAACCTGAGACTCCAACCTTTACCTGAGCAAAAATTCCACCTATAACATTTCTAAGAAGTGGTAATCCAGTCTTTGCCTAAGATCTCCAATGAGGGGGAACCCATCGCCTCCCAAGGTGGTCCTTTCCACTTTGGGACAGCTCTAATTGTTAGGAAGTTTTTCCTTACATCAAGCCTCTATCTGCCTCTGCAACTTGTATCCATTATTCTTAGTTTTGCCTTCTAAAATCAAGCAGAATAACTCTAATTCTCCCTCAAATAATTGAAATGTGTATTGTCCCAGCAGTATAATAAGAGCCTTGTACTTGAGTATCTTTAATCCTATGCATGCACCCACAAGCAATTTTTTTTCAACCTTGGTGGAAACAATAGAATGTAATAATGTACCAGGAATTCACCTGAGGTACTCCTGTCCTATCCCATCTTCTACTATTTTGTGGGAGAAAAGGTTATTTTAGGAGATGTCACAATGGCTGCTCATAGGCTCCATACGATAATTGATGATGTACTGGTGAAAGTGGGTTTTTATCCCAATTTGATAGCAACAAAGAGCTTTTTATGAGACAAAGCCATAAATAAGGTATGACTTATTTGCTGAATTTTACTATTCCTATTAAGGAAAGAGGACCGCAGAATATAATGACTCTGCATTGTAGAGCCAGATGACTAGAGTTCAAATTCTGCCTCTGATCATCTATATGAATTTGTTCAAGTCTTTAACCTTCCTGGAACTCATTTTTCCCATCTGTAAAATGAGGAGGTTTAGTTTAATGGTCTCTAAATTTACCTCCAGCTCGAAATCTGTGATCCTGTAAAACTGTGTGTTTGTCGGCTATGTTTTATAGAATTGCTCTATTGTATTTATTCTAGCTAGATATTATATATATATATATGCATACATATATACTAAGCTTCATAGGTATTATATATACTACATACATACATATATACTACATATATATATACTAAGTTTCATAGCTTAGTATATGCACAGAAATCTTAATTCACTCATTTCAGGAAGAATTTTAAAGGGTGAACTGAGGACTTTTTAATTGTTACAATTCAGTAATCATAAGCAGGCAGTGGCTACCCAGTGCTTGAATGCAAATGTTAAATAAACAGGTATGACTTATTAATGGATTAGTGGGTTATGGCTCAGACTCCACTGCGTAGGAGTCAGAAATGAGGCAGCCCAACAAATTCTTTGGCAAACTAAAGGTAGAAAATTCCACAAAGAAGCCTACACTGTATTCTTCCCTGGTCAGATCACATCTGGAGAATTGTGTTGAGTTCCTAGCACTGTTAGCATTTCATTCATTTTTTTTGAAAAATCATATTTTATTGGTATCTTTTGTTTTCCATGCCCTAAACCCTACCCAGAGACCCATTCCTTGTATCAAAGATTTTCCAAGGAAGGATCAAAATAAAGCAGTTCAGTAAAACCGGTCAACACATCAATCATGTCTGGTAGTATGTACATTGTTCTATACCAATTGTCCTTGGCTTTTGCAAAGAGAGAAGGAAGGTAAAACAACATTTTAGGAAATCTATTGACAAATTTAAGCACGTCTAGGAGAAGGCAACTGGGATGATAAGAGGACTGGATTCAGTGTCATATAATGATCGATTGATAAAACTGGGAATGTTTAGAAGACCTAGGATTAAAAGATCATAGATTTTGATCAGAAGAGACCTGAGAAATCATCTAGTTCAGTGATTCTTACCCTTAAGTCTGTGAACTTTTTTAAAAAATTGATAATTATTGCTGTCGAGTCACTTCTTAGTCACAGCCAACTCTTCCTGACCCCATTCTTAGCAGAGATACTGGAGTGGTTTGCTATTTCCTTCTCCAGCTCATTTTACAGATGAGGAAACTGAGGCAGAAAAGATCAGGTGACTTGCCCAGGGTCGCACAAGCAAGCATCTGAGGCTGGATTTTAATTAGAGGAGATAAGTCTTCCTGACTCCAGGCCCAGCACTCTATCCACTGAGCCACCTAGCTGCCCATGATATCATAGGTCCATTTCAGTTCTAAATCCTACAGTCCTATGAGATCACCATAGTTTGTTGTTTGTCCATTGTTTTCTAAGAGGACCAATGACATCTCAGGGTGACATCTTGATTTGTGCATGAACTGGATTTAAGTGAGGCAGAGTTGTATAAAGTCATCAGCCTCACTCTCTCTTCCAGAGTCATCAAGGTCCACTAGCAAGACAAAAGTCAAAATAACTGGTGGTGGTTGGGATGCAGTGGATGACCTTAGTGTCTTCAATGTCTGACCAAGCTCTAAGAGCTCCACAGAGCCTGCTTCAGCAGCCTTCATGGCTGTTGGAACAAATAGTTCTCATTTGCCAAATCTCACCCTGGAAGTGCAGGAATATATGAGGATTAGAACAGAGCAATGGACTATAGGTGTTCTCATAGCATTACGTCATCTTCATTAGATCCTATACATTGCACACATGTGCTGATACAGTTTTCATAGTGTAGAAGAAAGCACTTTTGGACTTAAAGCCAGAAGAATTATGCCTAAGTGCCAGCTCTGCCCATTTCTAGCTCGGTAATATATATATATATATATATATATATATATATATATATATATATATATATATATATATATATACACACACATACATACATACATACATATATGTATTATATATATTATATAGCGCTTTGCAAAACTTAAAGTGCTATAGATAAGCTAGATATTATTATTATTAAACGGCCTCACTCTCTCTGGCCCTTTATTTCCTAATCTGTAATAGGAGAGGCTTGACCTAGATGACCCATGATATCCCTCTCAGCTCTCACATTCTCTGATTCTCTTCCAGGCAAACACAGAAATTTGATACTATAAACTCTGCTAACAGGAAGACTACAACAACAACAATAAAAAATAATCATAGCAAATGAATATGACACTTGTACCTTCTTTGATTGCCTAAGATCTCCTTTGCTCTGGTCTTGGTAGAGGCATCATCACAAACCAAGTGAAAGAGGACCCTCTTAAAGACTAGACTTTCGATGTTATGCAGAAGCCAGCTTGTACCAGCTTCAGCCAATTGTTAAATTTTTAGTATGAGCATTCGCACCTAGAAAATTGGCAAATGCTATAAATTAGGGCTTGACTTACTGTTTGGTTGATTGTCTAGACTAAGGGTTGGCAGGCTACAGCCTGAGGACCAAATCCAACCCATCGCTGTTTGGCCAGCAAGCTAAGAATATTTTTTACACTGTTAAACACAATAAAACTTTATTTTAAAATGTGAAAACCATTCTTAGCTCTAGTGCTAATCCTATGTTTGGCTTAGAAGATCATCCTAACCTACCCTTCCCCTGACCCTTCTACCTTACTCCTTGCCATACAGTCTTCAATCCAGTGACATTTGCCTCCTCATTCTTCCATAAATGAGAAACTCCATCTTTGTGCTCCTCCGTGGCTTCCAGCATTGTATCTGGCTGTCCCCTGTTTCTGAAATGCTCTGCCTCCTCATCTCTGCCTACTGCCTTCCCTGGCTTCCTTCAAGTTGAATGCCTTCTACAGGAAGCCTTTCCTACCCTCTTAATTCTAGTGTCATTCCTCTTTTAACTATTTCCTAAACCTTCCCAAAGTCATGGTCCTCTTCAAAAGGACAAAACAACAAACCCCTTCTCCTGTATGTAGCTTGCTTTTACATATTTGTTTGCTTATTGTCTCCCCCCTTAGATTGTGAACTCTCTGAGGACAGGAACCTGTCTTTTATCTTTCTTTGGATCCTCAGTGCTTAGCACAGTACCCGGCATATAGTAGGCACTTAATAAATGTTTATTGTTGTGGGCAGGTATCAGGCCCCAGTTTGTTGACCTCTGCTCTAGACTTAGAAAGTGGTGGAGAAAATGTTAAAGATTCAGACTTAACTTCAAATTGTGTTGTAGATCCATTTTGTTTTTTCAGAGAGCCAAATGTTAAACATTTACCAGCACACCCTTGAATATGTCTTTTTACTTAAATAGTTCAAGAGATCTATAATATCCTCGGGACAACAAAATCCCTGATCGTGCCGAGGCCCATTACAGATCTGCATGAGGTTCTGGGGCCAGAAAAGCATCACCACCTGGTAACCAACAGTCAGTGATGAGCAAGTCTGAACTTAGTTGACTCTTGGACAATAGATACTTAGTCTGTCATTGATTGTATACTTAAAACATTTCACCTTGGTAGACCATCTCAAATCCTCTTTTCTATTGGCACAGCTTTTGAAAATTCAATGTCACCTCCATATCATGATGACTTGCTGGAGGAAGACTTCATTGCAGCCAACAGATGGGAACCTAAAATACATACACACATATACGTATATATGCATATATATATATATAATATATATTTATATACACATACATATATACATATATGTATGATAGCAATATTAAGCAATAGTATTTTTCTCTTAATATGTTTTTAAATTAAAGTTTTATTGCTTTTTGGGTGTTTTTACACTACAATTATTTCCAAATAACTACATTTCTCCAACTTGCCCTCAGCATTGAACTTTCTCTTACACCAAAGACAGTTAAGTAAACTACACCTTTTTGTTACAAAGGGAAGGGGGGCGGGGGGGGGGGGCGGGATTCTACTGGGAAAGGAAATAAGGGAGTCATTAGGAAATGGCAGTAATGCGTGTTTTTTTAATCCTGTTTGCAATCAGGGAACTGCTGCTGTAAGATTTTCAGTCAATTTGTAATATTATACCTTAGACTTTTCTTTAGAAAGATTAAGCCTCAATCAAGTTTTTCGATGCGATCTTTATTTACTTAATTTATAGTCCTTGAGCAGAAATTAAATGTATTAGTTCACTTTTTTTTTTAAAAAAAGGAAAACAGTTAAGCAAAGCAGAATGACAAACAGAAAAGTATGCATTCCATTCCGCTGGACATCTCCATCATGCCCCAGAAATCTCTCCATCCTGAAAGATTACTACCCATGGAGCTCACAATTCATCAGTACCCTCTGCTAGGAGACTCCCACCTCTGATTAAAGGGAAGAGAGATCCTCCCAGAACCTCCACTAAAGGAGGGGGCCCAGGCCAGTTGTGTTGTCGTTATGAGTCCGTTTGTTCTCCTCTGGACTTCATCATTCCCTGTGCTGGATACCTTCCCTCGCCACCCTTTCCATTTCTTTCTATGTGTTGTCTTGCCCGAGTTGATTGTAAATTCCTTGAGGGCAGGAATTGTCTCTTTTTCATTAATATTACTGCTGCTTAGCACAATGCAGGGCAGAGAACATCATAAACACTTAATAAATGTTGGGGAGGAGGCAACTGGGGTTAAGTGACTTGCCCAGGGTCACATAGCTAGTAAGTGTCTGAGGCCAGATTTGAACTCACAAAGATGTCTTCTTGACACCAAGCCCAGTACTACTACCTAGCTACCTCCATTAAAATGCTAGTATAGCAGAGAAATTGCCATATTCCTCTTGTATGTCTTTTGTTCCTCATCTGCTGACAGGCCAACTAGTATTTGTTTATGCTTGCTGGCTCAGCTTCCCTTGCTTCATACTCACCATTTGACTGAAGTTGTTTTCTCAAAGATTACCAACAATCACTTTATTGCTACATTGAACTATCTATTCTCTGATCTCATCCTTCTTTACTCACGTGCAGCACTGGACACTATTGACCAGCCCCTCCTCCAGAATGCTTTCTTGGGATGGGTTTTCATGACATTAGTTGTGATTCTTTAGTTCTCTTCCTACCTGTCTGACTCTTCTTTTTTGGTGTCCTCTGGCTCATTATCATGGATGTCCCTTCCACTATGTACTCCAATGCTCTGTCCTGGGTCCTCTTCTCTTTTCCCCCACACTCTTTCTTTCTTTCTTGGAGATCTTATCTTGTGATGTCACTGGCTTTTGTGAAGCAAGAATGAACAACAATATCAGCTTCTGTGGTTTAAATGATCATTTCTAGAGAAGTGACTTCAAATCTAGCCTTAATCACTCCCCTTTTTCAGGGGCTAGACTCCAGTCCCTATATCACTGAGTGGTGGGCATCTCCATTTAGATGCCTTATAGGCATCTCAAATTTGAAACGAACAAAACAGAATTCACCATTTTTCCCTTGAAACCACACTTCTTCCTAATTTCCCCATTTCTGTTGAGGCACCATGATTCATTTAATTACCAGGTGGTGAGCAAACTAAAAGTAATCCTCAATTATCCATTCCCCCTCACTCTATCATTTCCAGTCAGGGCCATCTCCAGTCATCCTGATCTATATCTTGCCACTGGACCCAGATGGCTGTGGAGGAAAAAGTAAAGCTGGTGACCTTGCACAGCCCTCCCTCACTTAAATCCAATCCACTTGCAAGTCATGGAATCATCTTCCTGATGTCATGGTCCTCTTTGAGAACAAAGGGCAAACAGCAATAACCATTTCCAATCAGTCACCAAGTCTTGTCAATTATACCTCCACCATATGTCTCTCATCTGTCCCCTTCTCCCCACTCAGTAACTACCACCATAGTTCAGACACCCATCATACCTTCCCGGACTGTTGCAATAACCTCCTAATTGATCACTTTTCTTCCAGCCTCTTCTGCAATCCATCTTCTACATAGCTGCCAAATTAATATAAATAAAGCACTGATCTGATCACTGATGTCACTCTCATGCTCAAGGAGCATCAGTAGATTCTTATCCCCTTTAGCACATTCTAGCTCTTGTCCTTCAAAATCCAACTTCAACTTATCTTTCTGATTTAACATTACACCTTGTCATGGCTTCTATATTTTTGCCAGAGTGGCCTATTTGATTTCTCTACATAACATTTTATATTCCCCTTCCATATCTTTATATAGGCTGTTCCCCAAATCTGGAATGATTTCCCTCCATACTTCTGCCCGTTAGAATCTCTAGCCCACCTCAAGGAATAACTCAAATGGTACCTCCCATATGACATCTTTACTAAGTCCACTCCTCCCCATCTCTACTCCCTAGGAAATTAATACTGTTTTCCTCCCCTCACAAAATTATTTTGCATTTACTTTCTCTGTACATGTCATCTCCCTTCAATAGAATGTAAGCTCTTTGAGAATAAGGACTGTTTTATTTTTCTTTGTATATTCAGAGCCTAGAACAGAGGCATTGAATAAATGCTTGCTGAGTTATTTGTCCTAAAAGAGGATGGTCAGTAACATTCACTGGTCACAATACAAATCCCTTACTAGATCAGGTCAGAAGTGCTAATTACATTTTAATTCTATTTCAAACCTCCTCTTTTGTTTAAGACATAGAAATCTAAATCTCATGATATCCTTAATCTCAATCCAGAACTTTTACCTAGAAGAGACTTTGGCTTCTTGAGTACAATGAGTACCATGTTCTTCTTATTATTATTATTGGAGGAGGAAATTGAAGGCTAAAGAGGTCAAGTAAACCACCCAAGTCCCAAGAGCCAATAACAAGAGAGAATTTGTATTGAGGGACTATTTGATTTCAACTTCCATGATGTAGGATAATGAAATATTTTCCATCATGTGCAAGAACATCACTTTCGGTGACACTTTCACAGTGAAGCTTAATTTCTTAGTTACTATTTTTATTATTATATTACAGATCTAATTCATTAGTGTGGCCAACTTATACATATGTATACAATCTTTTTCTCTTTCTTGTAAGCATTAAATGAATGTTCCACAATTTAATTCAGATTCTAAGGGCTGAATACCTACCTCAAGAGGTCACTGTCAGCCTCTTGCCACTAGATTTCAATGACTCTGAGAAAGAGACTGAGGCTGACAACTTTGTGCAACTCTGCCTCACTTAAATCCAATTCACGCACAAGTCAAGACATCACTTGTGATTGGGAGAGATGGGGAGCAAATCTGGAACTCAGACAACAGCAACAACAAATATAATAAGAAATGTAATAGAAATGGTAATTAAAAAACAAAAGGCATTAATAAAAATAATTTTAAAACATTTTTTCCTTTTTATTAATTTATTTTTAGTTTTCAACATTCACTTCCACAAGATTATGAGTTCCAAATTTGCTCCCCATCTCTACCCTCCCCCCACCCCAAGACGGTGTGTGTTCTGATTACCCTTTACTCCAATCTACTCTCCCTTCTATCACTGCCTCCCTTCTCTTATCCCCTTCCTTTCTATTTTCCTGTAGGGCAAGATAGATTTCTATACCCCACTGCCTATATATCTCATTTCCCAGTTGCATGTAAAAATAATTTTTTAACATTTATTTTTAAAACTTTGAATTCCACATTCTCTCCCTTCCTCCCTCCCCACCCACCCTCATTGAGAAGGCAAGCAATTCAATATAGGTTATACATGTGTAGCCATGCAAAACACTTCTATAACAGTCATGCTGTGAAAGACTATTCTCTCCTTTGATCTTGTCCCTCTTCAAAAGTGTTTGCTTCTGATTACCCTCACCTCCTTTTTGCCCTCCCTTCTATCATGATCCCTGCCTTATCCCCTTCCACCCTGCTTTCCTGAAGGGTAATATAGATGTTCATATCCAATTGAATGTGTGTGTTATTCTCTCCTTAAGCCAAATCCAATGAGAGTAAGGTTCACTCATTACCTCTCACCTCTTCCCTCTTCTTCTCCATTGTAGAAGCTTTTTCTTGCATCTTCCTTGTCACCAAAGCAAGATTCTACAGTCTGATTTTTCCCCCATTGTTTGCTCATTTTCCCAGCCAATTACTTGACTTTTCAGCTCTTTGTTAAGGTAGGGCTCTGCTTCCAATGTGGAGGGTGTACTGTCCCAAGCTTCAGGGGTTTTGTGCAGCTGTTTTTGGAGATATTTCTAGGGACCAGTAAATTTTTGGTTCTTCCAAGGTTGTATGATCAAAGGAGAGGTGTTTACTCCTCTCCTGTCCTGTGCTCTGGTCTGTGAGTGACCACAAGCACTCTTTTCTGCCTTGGAACTGTGAGGAGGATTCCCTCTCCACAAATGCCACAAGCTCTGTCACACCAGCACTCCTCCTCACCCCAGGACTGCCACCCAGGACTGCAACCCAGATCCAAGCACAGGCAAAGCAAGAGAATCCTGCCTTAGTGCCAGCAAAGAGATCGTTGCAAACCCCCTCTGATCAGCCCCGCATTGTCTGTGGGCCAAAAGCTCTGGAAGCAGCTGCTGCTTTGCCACCCTGGGGCTGGGACCAGACCACACTCCTCTCTCATGCAGGTCTGACAAACCTTTCCTACTGACCTTTTAAGTTGTCTTTGGCATTTGAGGGTTGAGAAGTCTGGAAACTACCACAGGTGCCAGTGGTTCAATGTCCTGAGGCCTGCTCCAGGTTTGCTAGGGCCCAGACTATGTTGGCATGGCCCACGCTGGACTATGCCCTTCTCTCGGACTAGTGTAACAGACCTTTCCTATGGACCTTTCAGCTTGTCTTGAGCTGGAAATTTGTTTCACTCTGTCCTTTTGTGGGTTCTGCTGCCCTAGAATTTGTTTAGAGTCATTTTTAGAGGTATTTGGAGGGGTTTGGGGGAGTGCTCAAGCAAGTGCCTGCTTTTAATCTGTCACCTTGATTCCGCCATCTTGGTTTTGCCCCAAAAAAATTCTTTAAAAAGTTCAATTAACCTATTACTTTGTTAGGTTTTAAAAAATTCTTTCTATAAATATTACTATGTACGTATGGAAATACATACACACAGAGAGACACAGGCCTACCATGTTCCCCAGAACTGTGTTCTCCAATTTTTTTAATCAGGCATTCCTGTTAGCAAAAAAAATTTTGAGCTCTTACCTACAATAAATTTTATACATATATTACTGTACGAATAATTATACATAACATGTACTATTTAAACACCCATAAAATGGACATTTAAAAGGGATCCATTGGAATTTATTGAGTAGGGAGTAACATGGTCAGATTTGTGCTTTAGGAAAATCATTTTGGCAGCTACATGGAAAATGGATTGGAAAGAGGAGAGACTTGATGCAGATACTATTTAGGAAGCTATTGTAATAGTCAAGCAAGAGGTAACGAGCCTATGAAGTAGAGAGATGGATGTGTCAGTAGAGAGAAGGGAATATATCTGAGAGATGATGTGGGCCTAGAAACAAGATCTGACAACTCATTGGATATGTGGAGTGAGGGAGACTGAAGAATAAAGAGTGATACCAGGATTGGACCACAAAATGACACTGAAGATGATAGTAACTGGAAGGATGCTGCTATCCTCACAAAAAACAGGGAAGTTCAGAATTGGGGTGGGTATGGGGAAAGATGATGTAATAAGACCTTTGATGCTTTTCACAAACCATCTACAACTGTTCATCCTGAATGACCCACACTTTTCCACCCAAAATTAAAAGGGAGGATGTGGAGGTCTTACATGGCACTGCCCCAAACCAAAGATCATCCTCTGAAGGGCACCTGCCACAGCTATGAGTTGTTCTGGGAGGCTGGGGGTGGATATGGGGTAGGAAGAAGTTTCCCAATGACAGCTGCATGTTGTGGGTATCTGAATAGCAGGTAGATTATAACTGCCTCAAGAGACCTAAGGCTGATACAGAAGGGGAGGAGATGGGAACTTATACAGCATGGGAGAGTGTGGGGAGATGAGTGTAAGGAGGATGTGTATCTTTTTACCTTCTGATAAGAGGTCAGTCCACAACCCACTCAGTCAGACCATGTCCTGCCTTCCCCCTTCTGGAGGCCACTACTCTAAACAACCTTATTAGAATATACTCCAGAGTTCAAATCCAATTCTAGTTCTTTTCTTAAGGTGATAATGTATTCTATAAATTTTTTACTAATTCACATTAATTACTACAAGACACTGTATTAGGATTCCATTTAAAGTTATTGTAGACACTATAAAATATTTGGGAGTCTACCTGCCAAGACAAACCCAGGACCTATATGAACACAATTACAAAACAATTTTCACACAAATAAAGTAAGATCTAAGTAAATGGAAAAATATCAGTTGCTCGTGGTTAGGACGAGCTAATATAATAAAAATGACAATTTTATCTAAATTAATTTACTTTTTCAGTGCCACACCAATCAAACTACCAAAAAGTTATTTTACAGAGCTGGATAAAATAATAACTAAATTCATCTGGAACAACAAAAGGTCCAGAATATCAAAGGAATTAATAAAAAGAAATGCTAGGGAAGGTGGCCTAGCCATATCAGACATTAAACTGCTATAAAGCAGGAGTCATCAAAACTACTTGGTACTGGCTAAGAAACAGAGTGGTGGATCAATGGGATAGGTTAGGATAGTACACACTTGTTGTGTACAAGAAGTAGTGGTCAATGACTATGGCAATCTACTCTTTGATATACCCAAAGAATCCAGCTTCTGGGTTAAGAATTCACTATTTCACAAAAACTTCTGGGAAAATTGGAAAACAGTATGGCAGAAACTAGACATAGAACAACATCTTACACCATATATTAAAATAAAGTCCAAATGGGTTCATGATTTAGGAATAAAGGCTGATACTATGAGCAGTTTGGGAGAGCAAGGAATAGTCTACCTGTCAGATTTATGGAGAAGGGAAGAATTCATGACCCAGCAAGAGATAGAGAGCATTACAAAATGCAAAACGGATAATTTTGATTAATTAAATTGAAAAGTTGTTGTTGTTTTTTTTTGTTTAAATTGAAAAGCCAGTGCAACAAATATTAGGACGGAAGCAGAAAACTGGGAAAGAATCTTTACAATCAGTGTCTCTGATAAAGGCCTCATATCTAAAATATACAGGGAACTGAGCCAAATTTATAGGAATACAAGTCATTTCCCAATTGAGAAATGGCCAAAGGCAATTTGAACAGGCAGTTTTCAGAGGAAGAAATTAAAGATATCTATATGAAAAAAATGCTCTAAATCACTATTGATTAGAGAAATGCAAATCAAAACAACTCTTAGGTACCACATCTCTCCTGTCAGATTGGCTAACATGGCAAAACAGGAAAATGATAAATGCTGGAGAGGATGTGGGAAAATTGGAACATTGTTACATTGTTGGTGGAGTTGTGAACTGATACAGCCATTCTGGAGAGCAATTTGGAACCATTCCCAAAGGGCTATAAAAATGTGCATACCCTTTGACCCAGCAATGCCATTTCTAGGGTTGTATCCCAAAGAGATCCCACAAGTGGGAAATGGACCAGTATGTCAAAAACATTTATAGCAGCTCTTTTCAAGGTGGCAAAGAATTGGAAATCAAGGGGATGTCCATCAATTGGGAAATGGCTGAACAAGTTGTGGTATATAAATGTAATGGAATACTATTGTGCTATAAGAAATGAGGAGCACACAGACTTCATTACAACCTGGAAAGACATATATGAACTGACACTGAGTGAGGGGAGCAATACCAGGAGATCATTATATACAATTACAGACACATGGTCTCTGTAAGGACTAACTTTGATAGACTTGGCTCCTCTCATCAACGCAAGGTTCAAAGACAGCTCCAAAAGACTCATGATGGAAAAAGCTATGCACGCCCAGAGAAAGAATTATGGAGTCTGGATGCAGATTGTGGCAAACTATTTGCTCTCTTTTTTCCCTCTCTTTTGGTTTCATTTCTTCTTTCTCATGATTCATTCCATTGGTTATAATTCTTCTTTACAACTGGACTATTATGTAAATAAGTTCAATGTGAAGGTATTTGTAGAACCTACATTGGATTACATGCCATCTTGGGGGGGAGGGGGAAGGAGAGGGAGGGAGAGAAAATTTGGAACCCAAAAACTCATGGAACTGAATGTTATAAACTAAAAATAAAAAATAAATTTATTTTTAAAAAAAAGACATTGTATTAGTCAAAGTATACTGTAGAAGCCTTCATAAGATCATAGATTTCCAAAGAAAAGGGGCCTTAGAGATAACCTAGTTCAACACCATCAATATACAGGTGAAGAGACTGAGATCTCCACAGGGAAAGTGACTTGCCCAAGGTCACACAAAAGGTAAGACAGAGCACCAAGAACGAACCTGGGTCCTCTGACTTCACATGTAGTCTTCTTTGTACTACAACACTATGTTACCACTGCCAGAGCACATTTGATCTAGTTTGGGATTCCAAAAATATACAAGTAAACTAGCTCAGGAACACTTGCACAGCAACATCTACACTATTTCCTTTTAAAATCTGTAATGAGACTGAGACCCAGCACACCAAAGCTAGTGTGTGGGAGCTGTTCGACATTCCAACTGAGTTGCCTCCAGGTCACTAGTTACTATGTGTGCAGAGGTTAAAAAAATCTCCCAGCCCGCAAGCATTTCAGGGACAAATTAACACATGCCCATGTGCCTGAAATAGGTCAGGCTGGACCTAAGGAAAGTCAGGCAGCAACTTGTTGGGAAAACATTTGATGAGCTCTGCTCCCTTCTTTTTTAGCCTTGTGTTTGAGTTATTATAATCATTTAAGGCGAGGGCCTGGGAATCTATGACAGAGGTAGACATAAGTGAGGAGAGCTGTAGAAAAGGACCAGACTTGGAGCCAAATGATTTAAGGTCAAGTTGAATTTCTAATACTTATTAGCCAGGTGAATACAGGCTAACTTAGCCTCTCTGCGGCAATACTTGTGTTATTAACTTCACTGGGCTATGGTGAGGTACATATTTTGAAAACTGCAAAGGGCTTCACAAATATGGGCTGTTGTTAAATTTACTGGAGGCAGAGTCTTGTTCTCTTAACCTAGTAATTAATATCACACCATCAAAGATTTATTGCAAGATTACCAAATGTAGGGCATTATGCTTAGTGCTGGAGATAAAAAAGACCCTTGTCTAAGAGGCGAAAATATCCAGCAAGTGGTGTGCTTCAAACCCAATGCATGCCACGGAAAGGGGCCAAATTATCAAACTATGAGGAGGAAGAGGAGAACAAGAACAAGAAAAATAAGAAAAAGGAGAAGGAGAAGAAGGAAGAGAAGGAGAAAGAAAGAAGAGGAAGAGGAGAAGCAGAAGGAGGAGAAGGAGTTGGAGGAGGAGAAGAAAGAGGAGGAGGAGGAGGAAAAAAGGAGGAGGAGGAGGAGGAGGAGGAGGAGAAGAAGAAGAAGAAGAAGAAGAAGAAGAAGAAGAAGAAGAAGAAGAAGAAGAAGGAGGAGGAGGAGGAGGAGGAGGAGGAGGACGACAACAATGAGGAGGAGGAGGAGGAGAACGAGGAGGAGGAGGAGAACAAGGATGAGGAGGAGAAGGAGAAGGAGAAGGAGGAGGAGAAGGAGAAGGAGGAGGAGACGAAGGAGGAGGAGAAGGAAGAGGAAAAGAAGAAGAAGAAGACGAAGAGGAAAAAGATCATCATTATCATCATCCCTAGCAATCTTATTCACTCCTGCGGCTTCAACTACTCCCTCCATGAATGTAATTCTACAAACTATATCTGATTCTAGAGCCTAGGAAAACTTTTTCTCAGAGCTGTCAAATAAAGGGAAGTATTCTCTTTGCATCAAGTCTCATTCCCTGGGACAGAATTGCAGTACCTCAAAAGAAACATGAGATGTGCACATTTACAGACATCTTTGCTCCAAATGTTCGCTCAGACTATTTGTGCCCAATCTACGGTAGAGCCTTCTGAGCTCATATTGGTCTGATCAGCCACAGTCGAACACACTGTACTTTGACCCCCACATGGTGATATCATTTTGGTCTTCTTCCAGCACAAAGGACAACCAACAACCATTCTCCTGGGAATAAGATCAGTGTGGCCACGAGGCTACTTTCTGACTATGGCACACAGGTGGCGTGGAAAGTAATAGACATGGCTATGGTGAAGAGATCCTTCTCCATGAGAGAGCACTTGGATTTCTGTAAGTCAGGAAATATAATCCCAGAATTAAAATGAAGCACAGCTCATATGAGATTCAACAAAAAAGTTGCCTGGGCAGGCCCAGCAGACATTTCTGCTTTGTTTATATTTACGACCCTTAAGAGGGAGCCGAAAAGGATTCCCTGTAAGAAGAGTTCTTATATACAACAGTGTACCTAGGGTATGTGACACTTGGAGAGGACAATTTGTAACACCTTTCTCTTCTATCTGACAAATTTATTTTAAGTAAAAACCATGATATGAAATTAATAAGAATAATAATGGTAGTAGCCAGGAAAGAAACACCATGAAAATTTTCTTTTAATGAACTTCATATGTATAATCATGCCAGCAAAAAAATGAAATAAATGTTACAGAACAAGAAAGGATAAAACTAATGGATTAATACTGGTTTAATTAAACTAATAAAATTCCCTCAGGTTGTTTCCTCTCAACAAAGAAGCCCCTCTTAAGCTATGGAGAGCTGCCCATTCTCAGGTCTTGGGAATTCTTGTGGCTGGAGCTTGAGGTAATGACTCCTCCTGGGAGGAGTCTCCCTGCTCTCACATTCAGGGGAGAGGTTCTGACTCTTCCCTGCTGCAGCCCCCAGGCAGAGGCCCTCTGCTTCAGAAGTTCTTCCTCCCAGCCTATCCCCCAGAGGCTGCATTTACCCCAGTCCTGACAATTTATTCCTGCTGCTTTCACCAAAGACCTGATGTGGAGGTGGCTCCTTGTCTTGGGATTCTCTGCCCTTCTCAATGCACCCCCTTATTGCCTGCACCTGGGGTGGATTGGCCCCCACCCCAACCTACCCCTGGCACATATTAGGTCCTCAGCCCAGAGCTGACTAAGCAGTGGCTTCTTGCCCTGAAATTAAGCACATCCTAAGTGCCCAGCTGGCCTCATCCCCCTCTGCTGTGGATGAATTACACAATAAATGAGTGAATGGCACAGACCTAATGAGAACTTATCAAATGAATAGCAAGTCCCAGATGCTGGCAGCGGCCATATCTTTTTTCTCCTGCCAAAGGAGAGATGTGAATTGTACCCCTGCATCAAGCACACAGGCCAGTCAAATGAATTCAGGTATTTTGCTTAGAGTTCAAGGAGGATTAGATCATATCAAGATAGACCTGTGAGAGGATTCATAACCCCTTGATTATAAACATGGGGAGGAAAATAGAAGAAAGCCTTTTAGATACAGTTCAGACATTATGAATACATAGTTACACTCAGCTATAACTAAGACATGACAACCAGAGCTTTGCCCCAGGATACTAACATCCAGGAGGACACCTGCCAACCCCATCATGGTCATCTCTCAGCCCTACTTGGCACAGATTGATCGCTCTCAAGCTCTCGTCCAGACCCAGGCTGCCACCCTGAGGAACCAGTCACAACGTACCTCTCTCCCTGTGCCTACATTTCCCTACCCCTGCATCTGCTACACGGCCGCCTCAGCCTCTTCCAAGCAGCAAAACTTTGCCTTTCTAACTGAGTTTGCACAAAAGCTACCTGTCAGTGAAAGTAAAAGTTAACACCTTCCATCCTGCAATCCTGATGTCTTTCCAAACTGTGGGTGAGTTTTCCCTACTCTGGCCCTGCCCTGCTCCCTCCTGGGCAGTAGTTTTTCCAACACCAATATCCTAGGGTCTCTGTACATCAGACCATCCTCGGATGTCTGGTTAGGGCTGGTGTATTAAAGTCCAAGTTCTCTGCTTATATCCATCCCCACAGAAATCTGAATTTGTTCCAGGCACCGGAAGTCCTACCTATAACTCTGGGTTTGTCCCTTGAATTAAATAATGATCCCATGACCTTCCAACATTTGACTAATGAAATTTTAAAAACCTTAGGCTTATCCTTGACCCTCTCCTTTCCTTCAGTTTCCTATCAGAGAAAAGGTCCTGTCAATTCCATCTCCACTGCATCTCCGAAATTTATCCCATCTTTGCCACCGCCTCTCCAACCCCTCAACATAATAGCTAATATTTATATAGTGTTTACTATATGTAGGTGCCAAGTGCTTTATAATTATTATCTCATCTCAATAATTATTGCTATTTATAATTATTATCTCTTAATAACCTTGGGAGTTAGGTGCTATTATTCTTCCCACTTTACAGCTGAGAAAACTGAAACAGACAGAGGTTAAGAGATTTGCCCGGGTTCATACAGCAAGTAAGTGGTTGAGGCTGGATTTGAACTCAGCTGTCTTCCTGAGTCTAGGCCAGGTGCTCTATCCACTGTGCTATCTAGTACAGGCTGGATTATTTCTCCAAATAGATCTTTTCCACTTCTACTCTCTTCTCCCTCTGATCTATCCATAAATAAAGACCTCTTTATTTCAGCTCCCAAAGAATATACCTCTCTGCCCCCGAACACACTCCATTCTCTGGCCCTTGTTCAGGCTGATCTTTTGCCTAGAACAGAGTTTCTTAAACTTTTTTCCACTTGCGACCCCTTTTCATGTTTTGGCAGCATTCCTTAGCTGTTAGTGTTGTGTGGTCCGAGGGCATGCACGATTCGAAGTGGGCATGCTTTGTGTTCAGAACCAAAGCTGCAGAACCAACACAGGCAAGTACTGCCAGAAACACTTCAAATTCATTATGTGTTGGATTTTGAATTAATTTTTGGTCGTTGCACGTTCAGAAACCTTTTACTGTTACCAAATTTTTCAGGACCCCACATGGGGTCATGACCCACAGAAGCCCTGGGCTAGAATGCGTTCTCTTCCTTTTTTTGCCTGTCGAATTCCTGCTCATCCTTCAAATCCCAATCCAAACGCCTCCTCTAGGAAGCCTTCCCTGATTCTCAGTCAATAATGATCACCCCCTAAGACTTCCCAAGCACTTCGGTTTGCGGTGTCTGATGCACTAATTATGCAGTATATGGCATGTTGCAGGCACCTGTGCATGACTTACGCCCTACCAGACTATAAGCCTGAATACTAGACCTTGAGGACAGCAACTGGGTCTTATACAATTAAGTATCTGCTGAAGGCCTAGGACAGAATATATTCAGCACACAGTAGGTTTTTAATGAATTCTGGTTGTATTTTATCAGTGTCAAGGATAGTACAGACATCATTTTGGTGTGAGTAGGTTTGTCAGTTTTGGTTATTAAGAAGTAATGCCCAGTTACTTCTCACGACATTTTATAGTGTGATCCCAAGGAACTTACCTTCTGTCAGAACCAGGAGCCCTCCCAGGAGTTATGCCAAGTCCACAAAAATCATAAGTTGGCACCACACACACTGTGCAATGGCTGACTTTGATAGACATCTGTTCAGCAATTCAAGGATCTAAGACAATTCCAAAAGACTCATGATGGAAAATGCTATCCGCACCCAGAGAAAGAACTATGGAGTCTGAATGCCCATGAAAGCACACTATTAGCTCTCTTTTTTGTCATTGTTGTTGTTTTGTTTTATTTCTTCTTTCTCATGGTTCCTCCCATTGGCTCTAATTCTTCTTTATAAGATGACTAATGTGAAAATAAGTTTAATATGAATGTATATGTAGAACCAGATTGTATGCCATCTTGGGGAGGGGAGAGTAGAGGGAGGGGGAGAAAATTTAAAACTGAAAATCCTATGAAAGTGAATGTTGAAAACTAAAAATAAATTAATTTTATAAAAATAAATGGGCACCATAGATGTCAGGGTCAGGGTCTTCAGGCTTCATTGATAATATGTCTTAACAATGGCAAACTTTTATTGAAAGTTCATTCCAAGCTATTGAATGCCTTCCCTCTATTGATTATCTCCACTTTATCCCGTCTATAGTTTGTACATAGTTATTTGCATGTTGTGTTTCCCCATTAGACTGTGAGCTTCTTGAGAGCAAGGCTTGTTTTTTGCCAGCCTCGTTTCACTCCAGGCTACTGTTTGAATGTGATACTTGCTGAGTTCTCTCACAACAAGCACAGTTCTTAGCACACAGTAGGCACTATATAAATATTAGCTATCATTATTATTATAATAGAAGGAATATAGAGCTGCTATGGAAGCCCAGTTAAAATAGACGGAAGTATTTGAAACCCACCCATCAAACTTAGGGCTCTGTATCTGTTTGTGTTTTTTTACTTATTGACTTTAGCACACCTCCCAGTGGAAAAATAAATCAGTGTTGTGATCTTTTTCCTTTTATTTTGGAATGAGTTTGCTAGCTTTTTATCTGCTTCTATAGGAATGCAATAGGTGGTTATTAAATGTACATCACTAATGACAGAAGTAAATACTATACAATGGAATGAGCAGTCACTCTGGAGTCAGAGGATCTGGGGGCAAAACCTACCTATGAGGCTACCTGTATGATCTCAAGGTGTCACTTTGTCTCCTTGGGCCTCGGTTTACTCATCTATAAATTGTGGGGGTTGAACTAGCTAACCTCTGAGATCTATTCCAGCCCTAGATCTATGGTCATGGGTATAAGTTATAAACTGTACATTCATCTTCTAAAATTTGATTAGCTTAGATGTTGGCCTGTGTTCTTTGATGAATTGCTGAAAACAATACCTTAAATCTTAGCAGTTTGCAGAATTTTATGGTAAAGAATCTCTGTGAAGCTTCTTGCCATAAGGTGGCAGTAGACTCCTATAGATAAACCAGAGAAAAGCAAAAAGGCACAAACAGGAATGAGTAATCATTCTGGTAAGTGAAATTTCTTATTTTTACAAATATATTTTGGGAAATATGATATTTATTTGGAAACCTGATAGGTGTTCTGGGGGAGAAACTACTGCTTCAATTCTTACACTAGTCTTTAAGACTGAATGGGAGTGGGGAGACATTACACCCTTAGAAATAGGAAATGGAATATAAGAGTCTGAATCAGAGGTGTAAGGTTGCCTCTTATCATGGGCAATCTTACCATAGATGAAATAAACCGACATCATTGTGATACGATTTCACTGAATTACAACGTAACAATGCACCTGGCTAGAGATGCACAATCATCCCTGCTGCCAATCTACCTGGAGGCTCAGTGTGCCTGTTTCCAGAAATTACTTATAAGGGGTCTTTCCCTCCTACTTCATGGCACAGTGCAATATCCTCTGACTGTTTCCTGCCAGTTTACTGGTGGTGACAAATTTAATTTAATTTAAATTGAGCCAATTGAGCGTGCATATGGAAGGCTCAACTGGATGAATTCCCTTCCCTGGTGATGATGGAGGCAAGAACTACTTTGGGCCCCTGGGTCAAAGAGAGAGATAGCAACAGCAGCTCGGCTGCATTTTCTTCTCACCCACCACCATGTGGCTATGAATGTATGCCACCATTCTTCCTCTTGTCTCTTTGTGTCTGTTAATTCTTTTGTAATCTTAGGTAAATGAGTATTAGAGATAGAAAGAACCTCGTATGCTGTGAAAAGTCAAAAGAGCCATCAGAGGTTCCCTCATCAACTTTAACTGGTAGAAGTAGCAGCTGAGTCTGACGAGGAATCATTTCCAAAGAAGAAGCTACTTGACCCAGGCCAGCAATGAATCAATGCAGCAACTGGGTTCTGCATTAGCTATCCTACATTGGTCATGCCACATTCAAAAATGAACTTAGTATGGACTCCTGGAAGGGAGAAAAGGACTCCCAGAGGCGAGAGGTATTCCTTTGGGTGAGGAGAAATGTGTTGAGGTTTAAGTCCTCTTTCCCTAGGGAGTGATTGGGTATGTATGTAGAAGGGAAAATGAAGACCCAATTGAGGAAGGATGTTCTTGTACTTAGTTTCTCACTAAATGCCTTCTTACTAAATATCCCCTTTTAAAGGGATACCATTAAACACCTTAAACCTTTTAAAGGTTAATTAATGTTATTTGGTTAATTGACATTGAATAAATGGTAATTAGTTAAATGATATTGGGGGAACACAACAACTAGGGGAAGGGGCATATCATGACCAATAATATTAGAAAACACTCCCAAGGTTACCCCTAGAACCTTGAGGGAAATAATGTTCAGCTGGCTTCTGGGGATCCAAACTGCCAACTCAAGTACAAGGTGGGAGAGTGAGCACAAAGAGGATAAGAATTCTGAAAGGGAATTTAGAGATTATCCAGTTGAACCCCCTCATTTTAGAAAAGAAGAAACTGAGGCCCAAGAAGTTAAGTGACTTGCCCAAGTTCATGCAGGCAGTAAGTATCAGAGCTGAGATTTGAACCCAGGCTTTCCAAGTCCAAAACCACAATGCATTTCCAACCATGCCAGGATGCCTGCCCCTTTATACCTCATGAAAAACACTTCCCGTACCACTTTATAAATGCCTGAAATTTTGCAGTTCTTTTGACTGATTTCCTATTCCCTTTTAGAATTCAAATATCTTGAAAGGATAATACAATGAGTCTTATCAATTATTTATATTTTTCATGTTAAAAACGGGTTTGGTTTTTTTTTTCAGCCTCTTTCCTCATATTAGCTTTCTTAAGTAGTATAAAGAAGGGAAAGGTGATGGCTGAAAACCAAGAGTGCCTGGTAAGGATACAAGGTGGAAAAACAGGAGACCAGTATGCCTAAGACAAACTAACTACTTCACAATATTGTCAGTGGCCAGTTAACCCAAATTCATCCTACCATGAGTCATTTTGGCAATTTCAATGTCCATGAGATTTGTGGGAAAGGCATCACCAAACATCTAGGCATTTCATAAAATAATGTGTAAACTTTGGCTCCAAGGCTCTTGCCTGGAGAGCATTGCCATAGAAATGACATAGACCAAACATGGCAAAGAGAATCTGTCCCAGAGTTACCGGTTTGGTGATATATTTTGAACCTGGCTTTGAAGACTTGTGGAAAATGGAACCAGAAAGATCTCCTGTCTCACATGCACCACACAGAAGAAAGGGAAGCGGAAGGTTAAACATGTGTACCCAACCTCTGGATACCAGCTCCCCAATCCTCCTTCCCCTGGGACTCTGGGCTTTGTCTATAAGACAGTGGTGATTGAACCTTATACAATGTTACCAGACAACCTTAACCTTCTTCCTGCTATTTTAGGGGAGGAAGAGACAGGAAACAAAGTAGTCTGACTGTCCTGGATGTCCAAAAACAGAAGTTAGTCAATAGTAAAGTATACAGGGTGTTCCTAAAGTCTGGACACATAGGCGAAAATGCATATTTTCAGGGAATGAAATGAATGAAATTTTCAAAAATATTTTACTTAATTAGAATATTAACAAATAACATCTTCAATGTGATTTCTATCATTTGTGATGCAAAGGTTGATGTGCTTTGCAAGATTCACGTGAACTCGATGCAATAACTCCACATTGCCATCAATTTTCTTATGTGTCCAGACTTTAGGGACACCCTATATTGTTCACTTCCTATATCTTAGTGCCCTCTCTACTTTATAACGTGTGTCCCCATATGTTATAAACAATCACTCTGGGAGCCTACACTCTTGTTGCATGGTTTAATGATGCTATGGATAAAAATTTGAGAAGAGGCTTTGACCCTTTTAAAGAGAGAAAAGACATTGCTGCTTTAGCAGAAAGCTGAGGCGCTCCCTGTTAAAGAGGGGTATGCACTGATCCTGTCTGGATATCCCACAAGCCAGAGGGATGTTAATCATATCCCTAGGCAGTCTCAAGTTTTACATAAATAGTAGAATATAAAAGTAAATAATCTCTTTTATATACCCTCAGACCTAATACAGATAAGCTCTTGAAGCAGATGAGAGCCTGAGCAAGTCTTATGAGGAGGAGCATTCTGAACCAACCTCTCCTTGACCAACCTGGTGTGTCTTATAATACTAATAGCTCACATTTATGTGACAACCTCAATCAATTCAGTAAACACCTGGTAAGCATCTATTCTATGCCAAGCACTGTGCCAGCCACTTGAGACACAAAGATAACAAAGTCTCTTCCTTCAAGAAGCTTTCAGGGGAGAGAACATGCATATATTCAAGTGTACCACACTCTCTAGGGCTACTGTCCCAATCTCCACTTGTACTGACATATCAAGTCCCCGAGTTCCCTCTTCAATAATGATTTTAATATCAATTATTACCCAGACAAATAGCTTACTTTTAATAAGGGTAATTTACTAAGGTGGTAGAGCTACATATATTATAAAGAGATACCTCAAAGTTCCTGGAAATTCTTTTGCTGTTTTCTTCAAGATGTTCTCCCTTAAGAATGGTACAGTTTGTCTCTTGGGCTTTTTATAGAGTCTTGAATCTATATCCAGTTTGTCTTTGGCTCCCAATTCAAATGTTACCATCAGCAGAGTCTAATAAGATGTTAAGATGCAATTTTGTTGTTGTCCGGTTGTTTCAGTCGAGTTTGTCTTTTCATGATTCTTTTTGGGGTTTTCTTGGCATACATATTACAGTGGCTTGTCCTTTCCCTCTCCAGCTCATTTTACAGATGAGGAAACTGAGGCAAACAGGGTTAAGTGACTTGCCCAGGGTCACATAGCTAATAAATGTCTGAGGCCAGATTTGAATTTGGGGATATGGGGCTTTCTGACTCTAGTCCTGGCACTCAATTCACTGCATCACCTACCCGCCCCTTAAGATGCAATGCTAAGTCCCAAATTCTCTAAAACCTTTGAAGCTGGTAAGGTTCTTGTCAAGTAAAAGGGTAGAGTGGGGGAGGTGGAATAAGGATGCCAAGGCCAAGACCAAGGCCAGACCTCTGCTTCCCCTCCCTCAATCAAGTCTCTCTCAGAGGTTTAGTGGGAACATTCACTTCTCTCCACTTGTTTGAAACTCTCAGGTTCTGAACTAGCTACTTCATTTTATAGAAGCCCTATAGGTGTTAGTAAGTTTCCTTAGGCAGTCTAAACATGCTTCCTATACAACGGCACTCCAGATGAACAAGAAATCAAGGACTTTTCCACACAGTCTAAAGTTATGACTGATTAACTGAAATAGCTTCTCACCTGGTTCAGGTAGCAGGATGTAACATTTTATCCCTTTATTAATTTTAATAATTGTTTTCTATTACTGTGCATTTTTTCTCCCTTCTATCTCCTCCCACCCACTGAGAAAGAGAGAAAGAAAAAAAGAGGAGAGAAAAGGAGAAAGAGGAGAGCACGGGGGAAGAAGGAAGGAAGGAAGGAAGGAAGGAAGGAAAGAAGGAAGGAAGGAAGGAAGGAAGGAAGGAAGGAAGGAAGGAAGGAAGGAAGGAAGGAAGGAAGGAAGGAAGGAAGGAAGGAAGGAAGGAAGGAAG